>WBMV01007707.1:20119-170439 GCA_013396655.1 Campylorhamphus procurvoides
AGAACTCATTCAGCCCTTCCCTTGGGCAGGCAGGTGTTCAGTCCTATCCAGGGCAGCAGGGCTCCATCAAACATAACAGTGACTTGAGAGACAAATGTTATCACTCCATATGTTTTCCCCTTCCTTCTTTTTCCTCAGCTTTATATACTGAGAATGGCACCACATGATCTGGAATATCCCTTTGGTCAGTTGGGATCAGCTTTCCTGGCTGTGTCTCCTCCTAACTCCTTGAGCACCCCTAGCCTGCTCGCTGCTGTGGTGGGGTGAGAGGCAGAAAATGCCTTGGCTCTGTGCAAGCCCTGCCCAGCAATAACTAAGACTTCCCTGTGTTATCCACACTGTTTCCACCACTATGCTAGCTACGGTGAAGAAAGTTAACTCTATCCCAGCCAAAACCGGAGCAATAATCTGTTGCATCACAGTAATAACATAAATGAGATGGATATTACAGTACCATTATCATTTAATAGATCAAGCACACGAATGTCATTGCTTATACACAGGTACTGAAACAAATACACCTTGAAACAAACTGAATCAACAGGTCACCCCCGTCTCTGACTTTCAGAGGAAGTCAGAGCAGTTCCTTACATGCAAGCAGCTGCGGTGACAGAGTACCAAGCAGGGCGCTTAGCATGCAAGCAGCTGCTGTTCTGCTTCTGCCTAAGTGAGAAAACATGATGGCTTCAACAAGCTGTTAGTAACTCTGTGTATGTGCTGTGTAATGTATTATGCAAATTCACTCCTTTAAACATTAATTTGAGGTCAGTCTGGAAAAATGCCAATATTCTCATAGTTAGTTGAGAAAGCGCTTTTTGATAAGGTTAGCTGCTAATTCTGTTAATTTATTATTGCAACCCATAATAAGCCATTTGATCTTGTAATTGCAAATACCGATTTTCTTACACTTTAATCACTTCAATCTTTATTAAAATTTGTACCAGCCTGTTCAGTCAATAATTGAACAAACAAAAGCCCTCACTCAAGTTAACGGCATCATTTTCTTCTTCGTGTAACTGCTACCAAATAGTGGCCAGCTGGGCTTGTGAGGCTGAATGCCCAAAGTTTTCAGGAATGACAGAGCAAAACAATGCTGTATAGGCTGAGGACAAGCAGTGTTATGAAGACTTGGGCTCGAAATGGCACACTACATGTCCATATGTGGAAAACAGGAGGCCTGATTACCTCTGCTGAGATCAGGCCATGACTGAACTGGTAGCTAAAGTAAGGTGCTTGTCTGGAAAAGGTCTAAACTTGTGGTTTTGCTGTTCATAGTGAAGTGATGGGTATTGAAATATTGAAGTCAGAGGATATACAGATCACAAAGCATCTCAAGTTGACTTTCTCAGTTACATGACATTGCACACGAATTAGTTCTGCCTGGAGGGTCCTTTGGTTTGTGATTAATTAAGCCATTGAGAAAAACACTGTCAGTAGAAGTAGTAGTAGAAGACTAAAAACAGCATGAAAGAGCAATGTGCATTTTTCCACCCTTTTTTTTTTTTTGGTAGCTACAGGCCCTTGACATTAATAACCCTACAACATTGCCACTTAACTTATTGTCACTTGCTATTGGCAGTGTGGGGGTTTCTTTGGGCTGTACTGCCTTATACAGAACAATTAAGACATGAATCCAGGGCCAATCTAACCTTTGTTAAGGAAAGATTTCCTGGTTTGGGAGGAGGCAGACTAGAGGACTCTGTAGGAACACTATAGGAAAACGTCTGAAAGCAAAGCCCTTTTCCGGTTTTAGGAGAGACATGGCAAATGCCATCCTGTGTGCATCCTGCTGCACTTGGAGGTCAAACGCACCAAGGATTTGAGTGCTCAGGTAGCAGGGGTGACTTAGCTGTTAAAGGAAAGGGGATGTTATTTCATCTCATACAAATCTTTTGTAAGCAAACTCCTGCATGAGATGTGGCCAGTCATACACTTGTCATTCACTAGTGAAAAAAACATTCATGCAGAGTCTGCAGCTCCACAGAAAGGTAAAAGTATTACAGCACAGGATTCTGCTATCCAAATGATATGTGAGAGCATGATTAAGAGTTGGACAGTCAGGACAGTTAATTTTCAATGAGAATCCTCCACTCCAATTTATATTTAAACAATTTATGGCAAAATAAATGCCGAACACATCCAGTTGTAAATACACTGAGAAATTATGTCTACTTTAAAAAATAAAAGCTGTCTTTGCAACCTATGCATGCAATTAAGTTGTCTTCCTTCTTTATGCTTTCTCCACATGGGTCTTCACAAGGCAGAACTTATAACTCTTTCAGTCTGAATATCTTTCTCCAAACTACTTTTTTTTTCCTTTTGTTTTGTTTGGTTTTTGGTTTTTTTCCTTCCCACCACACATCTCTCCAGGCTTTTCCTTTCTTCCTTTCTTGCCCCCTTTGCTGCCATTTTCCTTTGTGTTTTTGCCTAGTTAGTTCTACCACTATATTTTTCTTGCATGACTTTCCTTCTTCTGTCCTCTCTATCATAGTTGCTTCCCTCATTAAGAGGAAAAATATAACCAGAAATTTTGCAGACTCTTAATCTGAAGGCAGACAATCAGCTTAGTATCTTTCACTTTTGGTGGTTAGGCTTGTCAAAACTGAAGTAATTAAAAATGTGTTTCATTGACTATATCCCTAGAATCCAGTAGAATTTGTATGAAAAGAGGAAGATTGACTTGGTGTTCTCGGATACATAAGATACAGTTATTGTATTGGCATGACAAAAATACTGAAATTCAGTAGCAGTTGTAATTAATTATTTATTATGACAGTCTCAGAGATTTTGAATTATGAACAGAAACACTCTTTAAATTATCCAAAAGTATACAGAACCATAACAAGGTTGTGTTGGAGTTCTCGATGATGTGAAACACAAAAAGCACTGATCTTTCTGTGTTTGCATTCAATTTCATGGTTTGCACTGTATCCCCTTTACTAGGTTCGTTAAGAGTTGCTTGTGTATTACTTAAATAGAATTACATAAACCTTTTAACCTTAGGTTTGCTGTATCTACTCTTATCCTCTCACATATTTGTCACATGGTGTCTGTCCTTGGGTGCATCTTTTCAATACAAGCTGACGGAAAATTTGAATGCTTGATGCTCATGAAGTTCTGCTGGGTCAGCACTTGTTTCCGTCTTGAAATGGGAGTTAAATGTCTGATGTATCAGATTTTGTATTGTAATCTTCTAAAAATAGATAATTTTGAAATATAAATTGTCCTTGAGGAGCTGCAAGGGAAGAAATAAATATAATAATAGGTAGTTCTGTACCCGTTCAATGTATTTCTGCATCAAGTTTTGAGATGCAGTCAGAGATACCAGATATCCATGCAGTACTTTAATTAAAAAAACAACCTAAACCAACTACTTCCAAATAAAATCACTTAGCCAGATTAAAGAGTTGTAATCATTACATAAAAAAGTTTAGAAACATATGAAAAGGACTATACTGAGTAATTAGTCCTGGAAAAAGTTTTGTTTTGTATTACCTCCCAAAAACTCAACTTTTTTTTCCCCCCTCTAAAAGTATTTAATTAAAAGGTAATAATACCTTAGTAGTAAATAAAGTTCTTTGTAACATTCTTCTCCATTCTTAATAAAAGAGAATATGTTCATGTTTTCCTTAGATGCTTGAGAGTAACATAAAACTTTCTTTTGTTCATTAAACTCTAATTTTTCAATATACGAGCATAATTCTGGAATAATTTCTGTTAATATTTGTTTACCTCTGTGGAGGAAAAGGCACATATGTGTTCAGATTTATTATTTGAGATGTAGGCTGCACTTTCTCAGATAATGTTTCCCAATTTGAGAAGAAAGGGCCTTCTGTTTCCAATTTTGCATATGGAATGTAGTACATGCTGCAGAGCTGCTGATCAATATTTGAATTTTCAGTGAAGTCATTCTGGACTTGCAAGAAATTTGAATTTTTTGGGGTTTTTGTTTGTTTGTTTGTTTTATTTTCGGAGTTTTTCAAAAGCACCACAGTTTCAGTAGCACAAATATTCAAGGAAACCTTAAAAATGAGCTTGAATATTACAACAAAACTAATTTCAATCTGCAAAGGTAGTGTTTTTATGTTGAGTATGGCATTCAGATGCACAGCTAAAAGTTTACACAAGTAATGAATATTGATATAACGAAACAGGCAATCTAATGTCTGCACTAATCATGAGCAAAACTATACAATTTTAGTGGTTTAAACAATGTGCTAACCAGAAATTATTAGCTCACGGTGTTCACCAATAATTTTGATAATGGATGACTGAGAACCCTGTCATTTTTTAGCGGCCAATTTGCAAAGATACAGGAAAATTTGTCAAATAAATTGTTCATTATGAATCATGTGGTATGTTTTCTTTGGATGTACAGTTGGCTTCAATAAATCTGTCCTTTGAAAATCCCTGAGTTCCCTCAGACTACCAGTTTGCTTTTACTATGGATACTTCAGACATAACATTTCTTCAATAGAGATTTCATAAAAATAGAAGGATATTTTTCACCTTCTAACAAAAATAAGTATTTAGATGATGTGGAACCATTATTTAGCAGTCATTTCTAAGGAGCAATATTTATATTCTGATGTTAAAACATATGAAACATTTAATATGATTATGTGTTTTCATGGCTTACATTATGGACTAATTTGAGTTGGTACTCTTTTGTGTTGAGACATTTCAATGAAGTATATAATATATAACTATATGGTAACTCTACTAGAGCACAAATCTGACGAGGAGCAGCTGAGGGACCTGGGGTTTTCAGACTGGAGAAAAGAGGGCTCAGGGGAAATCTTACTCCTGTCTACAGCTCCCTAACTGGTTGTAGCCTAGATGAGAGTTGGTCTCTTCTCCATGGCAGTACAAGAGGAATTGGCTTCAGGTTGCATGAGGGGAGGTTTAGCTTGGATATTAGGCAAATCTTTATCATTGGAAGGGTGGTCAAATATTGGAAGAGGCTCCCCAGGAAAGTGACAGAGTCACCATCCCTGGAAATGTTCAAAAACCATGTTGACATGGTGCTCAGGGACATGGGTTAGGGGTGAACATGGAAGTGCTGGATTAATAGTTGGACATGTCAGCATACATGGCCTAGTGTTGTAGATTTCAACTTGGTCTATGTCCCAAAGAACACAGTTGCTGGCTCAGTGACTTTTTTAACCTGTAAGATTGAATACCATTTCTATCGCACTTACATGCGACTTAAACAGAAATATATGCTGTTAATTCAACACAGGTTGTCAAATTTATAATTTAAGGAACTATTCCAAATCTGAAGGGTTAGTGGTCTGAAAAAATATGGGTTTACATCATTTTGGTTTGTGCAGTCATTTTCTTTAAGTTCTGTGCTTTCGTTTTCAAAATTATCTATATGAATAATTGGAAGGTAGATGATAAAGTTCTTTACATAAAGTCTGGTGCTTTTCTTGCTGTCACAGACACCAGATTCATTTTAGGGTGACATAATTGACTAAAGAGTTCCCAGAAACTTACAATACTTACAATAAAATATTTACAATAAACAGTTTATTGTAAATAACATTTAAAATAATGGCTTGTTTTTGCTGAAATTTACCGCTTCCCCCATGCCTTTATCCAAAAGACTTACGTCAATATTTACTGCTGTTTTTTCATTTAGCCCTACAGTTAAAATTTCTTTGTCTACAACCAAACCAAACCAACTAAGCAAACGAAACCACCCACTATTTTATCATTTTAGGTTTTTTTCATTAGAATTCTGATTCTGGAATATTCACTTCCTTTTCATTGAAAGTACAATATTTTTAATAATGCTGAAAGGAATAATTGATTCATATTCTGTTTTTTACATTTTGGGAAGTAGAACAATATTGTGGCTCTGGTTTCTGAGGACAACATGTTTTAATATTTCATTGAGGTACCATAGAAAAAAAAACTTTTTGGTGAATAAAATAGAAATAAATATATGACATTTAGTCTAAAAACATTGATAGGAATTCAAATTGATACCCCTTGAATAATTACATAGGAAGAAGAGTTTGGTTGCTTTACAGGACTTTTTTGTTTGTTTATTTGGGGCTGTTTTGGTTGGGGTGTTTTTGTTGGTGATTTGTTTTTGTTTTGTCTTTTGTTTTGTTTGGGGCTTTTCGCCCCAGAATACGACACATTTTTTATCACCTTTTTTTTTCTTCTTTTTTTTTTTTAATAGATTAGAGTGACCCAGTTAAATTTCATGTGGTAAGTCACAAGTAAAAATGTAATAAATATAAAACTTTAAAGTAAAGGAGAGTAACACTGTCAATGTGACACTCTCGTAATATGGGAATATTTTGACCTTTCCAGATTCTTTCAATTAGCTGAAAAATCATATTATGTACATATCATATTGTGTATACTTAAGTGTATACATATTATAAATTATACAATTATAAATCAAATTATATATTTTAAATTGTCCATCTCAAAAATATAATGAAAATGTCACAAAGTGTTTTATAGATGTTACAAAGACTGTTACAAACAATTTGATTGCACAAGATTACCTTTGTGTGGTTGAACACCTTCATTATATCGTATTAAATTAACATTTCTACTATTAAATCTATTTCTTTAAGAATCAGTAAATATACTTCTTCTAGTTTCTTTATTTCATTGTAAAACTCATAAAGAAGAAGGACTTTCCAGGTGCAAGTGATTTTGGGAATTTGGTCTGTAAGGCATCATGACCATGTTAATATTAGAATTAGATAGGACAGAAAACCTCTGGTATCGTCTGTCTCCAGTGTTTGTGTCTTCTAAAAATCTACCATATTAGGATTTTTCCTTGCAAGTCAGTTCCAAGTATAATTGCTTTTGTAAATGTTAGCAGCTGTAGGATATCAGGATTTTAATTTACCGGGGGAAATAACTACTCAACCATGCAGTGTATCTGACATTGACATGATCCTGGTGTGATTTACGAGGTGATAACTTTGATTCAATAGCTGGTATACTCATTGTAATTCACTGAAAGGTGACTGATTTGATGTACAGTGGTTACAACTAAAAAGCTAATTCTTTTTTCATTGCTTTGCTACATTTGAGAGAGAATCCATGTAGCTAAAAGGTGAGTACCACTGGAAGTGATGACTACTCCAAAAGTGGAATGAACTTTCACAGTGTGACATCTGCACAAAATATTTGCTCTGTTAAATGCATTCAATTCCTATTCTGATAGGAGGTTTACCTTAGAATAGTTTTGTATTGCTACTTGGTGTTTAGTGCTGGCCAACCCCAGAAAATAATCTAAACTTGAAGCGTAACATAGAATTCTAGTATTTCAACTCCAGCAGTAATACAATACTGAAGATTTCTACCATAAAATCACAGTGAAACAGGCAGTCTGGAGTTTTATTCTGTCTGTTTTTCCTGTGGCTAAAATGTTCACATTATGTACTAAATGAAGTTGGTTTCCAGACTTACAACACAGCAAATTCAGTCAGGTTTGTGCCATCATCATTTTTCATCTTGAACACCTTTGCTCATAAGAGGAGGACAAATAAGCCTTCACTTGAAACTGTGCTGCCCCTTAGACTCCTGCTCTCCACTACAATCATAGCAAATCCAAAGAATTTATCGAAGGGTGCTTTGTTTTTTTTTGGTTTTTTTTTTCCTAAGCAATCAAGAAATATAAACAACTGGAATTTCTCCATGAAGTTGTGTTTTATCTATAACTGTACAAAACAGCCCTGAAGTTAAACACCTTAAGTCACTATTACTTACAAGTCTTAGTTTGGGTGTCTCATTTGACATGCATTCTTTGAAATACAATTCTATGCCTTGACCTTAAATGTGGTATTTGTGGGAGTCACTTAAATACCTGATTTTGACAAATAGGCAGATTTTGATTTTACATCGGGGTTACACTAAACTTAAATCATCTGACAGAGTGGAGTAGGGTTATTCTGAATTTATATTTGTTTATCTGAGAAGAGCGCTTGTATCAAATGTGAGAATGTGATAACTTAGTGTTTAGTTGTATGTTTTAAATTTTACAAACCCCACATTCCTTCAGTCATTAGTATCAATAAAAATTAATTGCTTTTTTGCCTTTCACACCTTTGCTATTACAGATTTCAGAATTTTTTCTTCCATTATAGAATCCTTTTCCTCCTACTGAATAAATGCATGTATCAAGAGAGACTTTACTCTTCACATTTAATTTTCTTTGATTTTCACAGCTCTGCATAGGTACCCAGTGTGTGAAAAAGCTCTTATACTATTCTTTAAAATATGAATTTAGTGCTTGTGAATATCCTTAGAGGCTTTCTATTCAGTGAAAACAAACACACAGCAAAATTGAGGAAGGGCTTAAATTTTTGTCCTTGTGCAACTGAAGAAATGTCTGAAACCACAAACTCTAAATAAGAGTATTTCATGTTCATTGAGATTTAGGAGTGAATGTTGAATGTACCGAGGAAAATACGTCTATGTAACACGGATGCAGTTACTGTGTGGCTAATTCATTTCTGTTCAGGTTGTTAAGCAGCCTTCTCACAGTAAGAATCCACAACTTACCACTGAATTAAGCTAAATTTGAAGAATTAAATGATGATGCAGAACAACCAGTGTCATGACTCATTCATTTTCTACTGGACATGTGGATGATTCAGGATTTTTAAAAAGTAGAGTTACAATTAAAGTGTTTTCATTACTTCAGTAAGGTTAGTCTATTTAGATTAAAAATTAAAATCTAGGAGCCTTCACATTCATACACAATACAAACATATGGAAAAAAACCAAGAAGTTTTTGTGTGATTTAGTAGTCTATTCTGCTTTCAAGACTTGTTTAGGATCACAAAATTATTTAGTTACACGATGAAATTTTGAAAAGCAACTGAGAACCGTGGTTCCATAACCTCTTTTAGCAATATGTCCCTGGACTAACCTGCTCTTTCTGTGGAATATTTTTTCCCTTGGTTTGCTTTCGCAGTACTGCAGCTTTTGCCTGTGCACCTCTGATCTCTGTAACACCCTATGTGGTAGCTGATAAAATGAATATCAAGTTCTTTGTTCCTAGTTCTTTGTACTTCAGATAGACAAAAAGTACTAATCCTTTCAGGTCAAATCCACAAAATGTTAAGCAAGTGAATCTTACTTGGTATCTCAGTACCTTTTTTTTGTAATGTAGACAAATGGCTTTTTAAATTTAGCCTGAAAATTGCAGGCTTGCTTTCTGGTTTGAATAATTTCTTAAGCTACTATCCAGCAACACTGTAAATGAGTATGAGGTACAGTGACAGGATAGGAGGAGAGAAATAGCAGAAATATTTCCACAGCTAAAAACTATATGTGCATCAAGAAGCATAATATTGAACCATTTAGAAGCATTTTCTCTTGTTCCCTGATGTTCCTGTCATTTGAAATTATTTTATTTATTGTCTGTGGTTTTAATGTGTCATTTTAAAAATGAAGAGAAAAAAGGAAAAAATCAATGTTCACATTTTAAGTGAAACCCTGCTTGCATAAGCTGTGGGAAAAAAATAGAAGAAGATCTGTCATTCTAAAGACAACATTAATCCTGCCAGTATTTGTAGAGAGCTGCTATCCATAAACGTGTGTGCAATAGATAGTCTAATTGCTTCATTCATGGTTGCAGGATATGCACTCTCTTTCCTGGTGACAGCAAACTTCATGGTGTTTCCTATTCACTGTATTTCTTGAAGAAGAGCAGTGCTGCATAACAATCACAGAAGCATCTGCTTGCATTAAACATTTCTTGCTCTTTTCCTGTGACAAGTCATTTATTGTCATCTTTGACAGTGCTTGTGTTTGTGTCATGTCAATTCTGCCCAGAATCTTTTTCTTATAATTCAGTAGTTTGAGTACTTGTCACTTCTAAACGCATTGTTTAACCCTCACATTACTGGCATTGTCCAAAACGGCAGCCAAACACCTTCTTAGAGGGATCTGAAGTTTTTTAAGTCTTAATTAAGCATCTTGTCAGATCGTCTATATGTCTGCATGTTGCTTGTGACTGCTCATGTGTTTTTATCCATTAGGAAATAATTGATGATGTTCTTGCTGTAGGAAAGAAAGGTGAAGATAAAATAGCTACTTAGTGTGTGGAGATATTTTTAAAAAGATATGCATATGCAGCAGTAGCAGGAGATTATCTGATGTTTAGTGTGTATTTTTATAATTAAAAAGCCAAAGTATATGCCATATAAAACAACTTTACTAATTCAAACCAGGATTGAATTTCTCCTATATTTGCACTGGGGAGTTTTCTTGCTTTGTTTTGTTTTCTTATTTTTTAATTGGAGGCATTTCCCAGTTCCTGGGATTTTTTATGGGTTTAAATGGACCTTTTATTCTTGCTTTCTTCTATTCTACAGAGATTTATACTTTCTGTCCATATTAGGTGCAAATACAGTCACACCACAAATCCAGATATGAGAATTGTCCACCGAGATGAAAGAACATTCTAGCAATAAAAGTATAAACCTCTGTTGTCTGAGCTAATGGAGATACCTATTTTTGCACGTTCTAACACTTTAGTCACAAATAATTCTCTTAAAGTATCTTTATTGTTCTTGTCATTTTAGTTTGCCTTTCTTTTGAACTTTTGTAGTACTTTTTGCCATAGGTCATATTTCTACCTTTTTTTCCTGCCTCTCTTCTATTTTGCTTCTTTTTCATCCTTCTTTTCCACAGAATATCACCTCTGTGTTTCTATCATTCATTTCATACACATTTTTTTTCCTCTTTCACAGTGTATGCCTGTTCTCACCTTGTGGAGCCAAGGGGACAACACAAGTAACTGCTTCCTTTTCTCGTGTTCTCATGGCCCCACATCTGCAGAGAACAAGTAGAAAGGAAAGCTAACTTTAGCACTCACATGTTCAGATTCCTACTTGTCTCTTACATAAGACAGATTTGGCATCAGTTCCTTTTTTCACTGACCAGAAAGAGAAAAATTGTGTCTTTTTTTCTGAGCTTCTCAGGACACCTAACAATGCTTTTATTGAGAAGCATGCTCCAGCTTCTTTTTTTTTTTCTTTCTTTTGTGTGTTTGGCCTTTTGAAGTTATGCTCTGTGCACAAATGACTAAAAAAGGGCTACTCACTCATTCCAAGATAGTGCTCATCCTATTGGGTTAACATTTAATCTACTTATTTAATTTACTTATTTTTGTGGTTCAGCTCTTCTGGATTGAACGTGTGTATCCCTCATCAGTGAGTCCAAGGACTATTTCTTGAGAAGACATATTTGCAAGACAGGAAGGGATTTTCTTCTCTCAGGATGGTACTTTCAGCACTAGTGAGATTCATTCAGAACTTGAGCATTCCTACACACTTGCTTTTTTTATCATGTATGAGTTTCCCGCTGTCTCCATCCATCCAAACAGTCAGCCTAATACTCTCACAAAAAAGTTGTGATGCAATGTCTAATTGCTTAACTGTGAGGCTCATTTTTGTAATTTCTTCCAGAATCACAATGTCTACACCACTTACAGCTTGTCCAGAATGGAATAGTGTGTTTATTCTTTGTTTGTGCCATTGTGAACACATAACACTTGACTTGTTTTATTTTATCTGACAGTGGAGTGGCAGACTGGCATTACAGCACCTCTGTGGGGTTTAAAAGCCTTTTTAATCAAACCAGGATGAAGCAGTATTTAAGACTCATTTCTTCCTTGCTACTGGAGACACCACATCATATACTGTGGTGGTCAGTTATGCAGACTCTGTTGTGAGGGTCAAACAAAATCGTTTATTGCAACCACATTTCAAAGTATGTAGGGTTATTACAATTAAGAGGCTTGGTTATGCTAAGCAGGGGATGGAACATGGTAGTTAAGAGAATACATTATGTTAACTAACAGAGAAGCAGGTATGCAGAGTTAATTCATTATTCATGAACACAGGGGTAGGGGGAACAATACATGTGGTCAGGTGAGTTTCGATGGGGGACAGGGAATACACAAAACTTCGAATCTTGTCAAATGCAAATGGAGTCTCTGTAGGTCCAGAGATGTGTCAGCATCTACCGATTGGATTAGTTCTTACCTTCTTTGGGAAGCTTCCTGCATTCTGGTATGTTCCAGTTTTGTATTCCTACAATATACCTCTTGAATGTACCTTTTACATCAACACGTAAGTGAACCTTGTCTGGATTGTGCCTTAGAACACAGAGCCCAGACACTGTTACATATGGTTAAGGGTCTGTGTTCCTCACTCTGAGAAAAACAACTAAAATACTGTATTTTAACTTTTGCTCAAACATCCACAGGAACCTCTGTAGTTTTTATTTATTCCCCATATACTTCCTTGATCCTTTTATGGTATTTTTACTCAGAATAATACCTTTTTTGTTTAGTAGCATTTAGTGGTGTGTTTCAGTTTTCTATGGAGCTGAACCACGCAAGCTGTTTTGTAGAAATAAAGGTTTTGCTACCTGGGAAAGTAATCAATAACACATTTAAGTTTTCATTTATTTTGTCAGCCTAATACAAATGTACTGTGTTTGCATCAACTATTCTCCTGGTTGTCTCCTTTACATACTTTCTCTGATTGCAACTTGCCGGTTGCAATCCTTGCCACTTTCTGCTTTGTTACTTGAAATCTGCTGGAGAAGCAGTAAATTCTGCCTTTACTTCTTTACAAGTACTCTGGTACTGAAGAACATCCCACCGAAATAGCTTGATTAGGCCCTAGCTAGGTGAGAAAGTGAGTATTTTGTAGGGAAGAGGCTCTTATTTGCACAAAGAAATACCAAGCCCTTTGGAATAACCCTGTGGATCTCACAGTGCCACTGAACTTTGCTATGCCTGGCAACCCCTTTGATAGGTTTTGCCTGCTGTGGCTGAAGACACTTGGTTACATGAAGATGTCCATCATCTGGTGGAAACAGAGACTTCAGCTGTTTGAGCTCCTGCCTGCTTCAAGAATGAAGCACCATAAACAGAAGAAAAGCAGCAACCTCTCTTATTTCATGTTAAAATTGAGATACCTCCGATTGGGTGATTGTCAGCATCCATCCATCTTCTCTGTACAACTCAGGATTTTTTAAATTTCTGTCCTATTCTGTCAAGGTCCTCTATTTTTCTAAAACATCTGCATCTGCTTAACTGTTGCTTAAAAGGAAACTGTTTTATGCTTTTAGATAAAGCAACAAAGAACTTTGAGTACTTTCCTGTTCTATCACATCCTTTCTGAGATAAAGAGACCCAAACTGCAGATAATACTCACAATTCATATGCGACATGGGTTTATGTAGCAAAGTGGTTGTGTTCTCCACATTATTTTCTATGCTTTCTTGAAGTTTGATTTGCTTGATTGTTCTCTTTGTTTTTATCTTTACTGATCACCAAACAGGTTATCATGCTACTCAGGAGGAAGGTCTTGGGGCTAACTGGACAGCTCAGAAAAATCTTCACATGTAGAAATCCTCACCCCACTCTGCCCCTGCCTAGTTTTACATTTAGTCGCATTCAATCTCTGTTATCATTTTTGATAGACGTCTTGGCCACGGATCAGTTCATCTCAATCAATCCTCATCCCTGTGATATTGAACAACAGAGCTGACAGCAAACTTTCCCATTCCATTCCACCCCTCCTTTTTCAGGACACACACAAAAATGTTGGACAGCCACATATACCTGTGAAACAGGTAATCTTCCTCCATTTCAAGAACTAACCAATTTTTTATTGCTTTTCTGTTTCTTGTCTTTTAAATTTATTTGTTTGTTTTGCAAGAACCTTCCCTGTTGTACCACAGTTGCTTACTTCGCTAAAAGGTCAGGTGTCGTGATGAGAGTTCCACAATAGAAGGACCTTCCTTGGGAATATTCAGAGTTTCTCCTTTTAAGGCAAATGTGAAGAATTCCTCTGACCTCAAATTTTATGTAGGTTTACTTGGCAAAGTGAATTTAGGCTTCAATTCTATTTCCCACTACTCTCATTTTCAGCCTCAAGAGAAGTACATAAGTCCATACAGAAAACCAGATTTCACATATGTATTAATCTTTAACATTTTCTCTTGGATTTCTCTGGGGTCCTGCTGTTATCTGTTTACATTTCTGAACCAGCCCCCTCACTCACACCCACTCTTTGCGCAAGAATTTTTATTTACTAAACTCATTTTCATTTGTTCCAGTGCCTGACCTAAATATCTATTCTAAATCTTTCCAGTGCTGAATATCACAACACCTAAGGCCCTTTATTGATGTCTGTGTTGGGAGTTCAGAATAGCAGTTTTTGCCATATAATAGGGTTTCATCAGTTGATGGGTAAAAAAATAGGAAGATATGAATAAACCGCTGGATATCCTGACTGATAACAGAATAACTGTGAAGTGTCAGCACGAAGTAGCTTTGGAAAAGGTAAGTATGACCCTAAGATGATGGGAGAAGAATTCTTAGAGAACAGAAAAGTATTAACATATCAATGCTGTTGTTTAGGTTTGAGTGAGAGGCTTCTCTGGATTCCATGTTCACTTCATATTTTTTATATTAAAAACACAAAAACAAATAAATAAAGGTTAGGCTGGTGTAGAAGAAGGTTCCTTGGAAAGCTGCGATACTAACAATTAGTTTTCTTAACTTTAGAAGAGCTCACTTTGTCTAGTCTACTGATATCCAGGCATGGATGACATCAAAGACTTAATCCTAGAGAGGAAACATAAGACAAAGGGGGTCAGCAGGCTATGAGTTGATATTAGATATTCTGTGAAATTGCTCAGTAATTAGATGCCCCCACTGCTAGAGCACCTTCTACTGTGGACCATGTTACACCCCAGTCCTCAAGGATCAACTTTTACTGGGTGTTACACTTTAATTATAGGCTCCAAGAGATTTTGCTCACAGGAACTCTCGTAAAGTCTTTGGTTCTTAGGTACCTTGAGCTAACATCTGGAGAATAACCACACATTTTTCTCTTAGGGATTTCTTTTAATTTGGTGAGAAATTAGGCATTTTGGCAAATGAAACATGAAATAAACAGAAATAAACATGCAATTTCACAAAAAATGTTACAACAGATTCCCAGCACTAACAAGCATTGCTGTAGTAAGAAACTTCTGTTACACGCAGCAAACACAGTGAAGACTTTCAGGTTTCTTCTCTTTGACAGGACGACTTGTTACGGGGAAAATAGGGGTCCAAAGGGATGTGGAGGTCAAAACTGAGACACCACTGAAAACTTAACCCAAACCACAGTTTTATTACCAAAGGTGGCCAAGTAAACAGGAAAGAAACCTGAGAGAGAGAGAGAGGAGAAAATAAGCCCCCAGGTGCCAACACCCAAATTGCTCAGGTGTTTTCCAAGGGGTTGTCTCACTGACCCCTGAATGCCCAGACCTCCCTAGCAGTGGCTGCATCCTCAAGGGTCACCTGGCTCACAGGTGATGGTGGGTGTCCCTGCCAAGACAAAGTTGTTCTGTCAAGAGAAGTGAGCAAGCCCCAAAACATGAGCCATCTGCCTTTTATCTACTTGGCCAAAATGGTATTTACCTGAACAATGTGGCCAGGGCCACCCAAGCAAAGATATTTGGCACTGCCCCTTACATTACATGACTGATACTTCTCTGCACTTGCGTGGGTCTCTCCGTGCCTGCGCAGTCCATTGCAGAGGGTCTTCCTTAATTAAGTCTGGGGGTTTACTTCATCCTCCTCCTCCTCTTTTTCTCCTTCAAGTGCCCTTGGAGGGCCATCAGCCAATCATGAGAGACCAATTGATTTTAATTTACACAGAAATCTCGCTCTCAAGGCTATAGACCATCTTTATCAGCCTGTTTCCCCATAACTTGGCATGAGAAAACCCAGCTTCTCACAGGTGGCTGGGCCAAACACAGACCAAAAATACCCACATGGAATTCTAACCAAATACATGACTGTATTTCTACATGCTTTCTTGTAGTATTTTGTTTTGCCAAGAACTGTGAATTGTGGCTGGTAGACTTAGGTTAGCTCTAGCAATGACTCTCTGATACGAAGATCTGATAAGGTCACACCTTGCATGGCTTTTTAGCTAGTCTTGGCCCTGCCTGGCCAAGTATGTTTTGTAGGAGATTTTCTGGGCAGTCAACACATACACACAAAAGCCACATAAGGAATTTCTACAAGTTCACTCATTGGTGCTCTTTAGGACATATTAATCTAAACAGTAATTGTGTGAAACAGAAAAAAGCCCATTTTGAAGAAAAACAGAATTGTATTGACAGTAGATTTCCTTTTCCATGGAACATGCAATTATTGCTACAAAGGATTTTGACATTTTACAACGTAAATTTTGATAATTGAAGCTTGTCAGGGTTTTATAGATAGCGGCCGATCTCATCCGATCTTTTTTATACAGTGTATATAAATTTTTGTTGTGTTAGAGATTATTTTTTAAAAAAGCAATTAAAATGTTGGGGGCCTTGCCCTTGACAGGATGCAAGATCATTGAGGCTATTTGTAGCTGACCCTCTTGAGTTTAGTTGTCTGAATACCTGACTCAGACTGACTAATTCTGTGAAGACACAGCAAAAAAAGCTGTCATAAAGGAACTGCCCTTGTTTTTCCTGAGCTCTTACTCCTGGAAGTTATTTAGTGCCCTATAAATATTATCCAAATCATTGTAATAAAGCTGATTTGTTATTTATAGCATGTGCTTATTTTTTGTCATGCATAATTTAGTATCTTTTAGCATAAATGTAATTGTTAGACTTTTGCAAATATAATTGATATTGAAATTAAAGGAGTGGAAGAAACATCTGTGTTCTAGTCTCTCGATTTCTGTAATGTCTCTGTTGTTGCCATATGGTAAAATTTAAATAATAAACATGATCACAGTATGAAATGTACAGCATATAGTCTATGATAATCCAGTTTTATAGTAGTTTGTAAAGATTTTCATTATTTAGACAGTCTTTGGCTCTGCTAGTCTGTATCTTCTTAATTGAACATCTTCATACCGCAGAAGGGAAAACAGGTTTGCAAGGAACAACAGCTCTCCATGCTTACCTATCACTAAGTCTCTAAACCAAAACAGATTTATTATTTTTTTTGCAATAATCAGATAGAAAGTGTGCTTCTTATACAACTTCATTGAAATACTCTTCTATATCTGCCAGACTTACCTTCTTTATATAGAGCATACAAAACTACTATATCGTCACTTAGCAGGCTATATGGAATATACTAGCTCAAATTGGTTGTAATACTCACATTTTTCCAGGAGCATTTCTTGGCAGTTGCTTAGACTGAGATGAGAACTGTTTGTTTATTGCTATGAAACTATTTTTACCTTATCCATAGGTGGAAAGTTGTAAAGTTTGGATAGGGTAATTGAAAACAGGAAAGTCAAAACTAAAGAAAAAAATTTATAGAATCATAGAATCATGGAATGGTTTGGGTTAAAAGAGACCTGAAACATCATCCAGTTGCAATCCCCCTGCCATGGGCAGAGACACCTTCCGCTCGACCAGGCTGCTCAGAGCCTCATCCAGCCTGGTCTTGAACACTTCCAGGGATAGGGATGTCATCAACAAATTTGCTCAGGGTGTACTTGATCCCTTTGTTTGTCTCAATAATGAAGATATTAAATATCACTGGTCCCAATATAGACCTCTGGGACACACCACTGGTCACTGAAGTCCACTCACACTCTAAGCCATTGACCACTGCCCTTGGATGTGACTGTCCAACCACTTTCTTATCCATCTAACTCTCCGCCCATCAGGTCCATCTCTCTCCAATTCAGAGAGNCTGAGGCACAGAAGTTGCTGAGCAGCCTTCTCAGCCTTCAGTTGCTTCAGTTGCTCAAGTTGCTCAGCCTTCTCCTCATCCATTGCTACTAATATACCAGCAGTGTTTATTAAGAGAGATACCCCTTCCTTGACCTTTTTATAGTTAACAGACCTGTAGAAGTCCTTTCTGTTATTTTTTATGTCTTTCAGTAGGTTTAGTTCCAGCTTTACCCTGGGCTTCTTCACCCCATCCTTGCACAACTGTACTTGTCTCTAAACACTTCCTGGGTCACCTGTCCTTGTTTTCACTGCTTGTTTCTCTTTAGTTTGACCAGGAGATCCCAACTCAGCCATGCCAATCTCTTACCTTCCCTGCCCAATTTCTTGGTCCTAGGGTTTGCTAACTCTAGCACTCTGTGGAAGACATCCTCTGAGATCTACTAGGTCTGTTCAACTCCCTTGTACCCAAGGGTATTCTCCTAGGGAATCCTGGAAGTTCAGGGCCCAGACTTTACTCCTTACTTGACCCATATGCCTCAGGACTGTGAACTCCATCAGTGCATGGTCATTGCAGCCCAGGCTGCCTCCAATCTTGATGTCACTGATCAATTCCCTTGCATTGGTGACCATCAGATCCAGTGTTGCATCACTTCTGGTATGGTTACCCATTACCTGGCTCAAGAAGTTAGTTATCCTCCATGCACTCCAGGAGTCTTCTGGATTACCTACAGCTCACTGTGCTACTCTGCCAGCAGATACTGGGGGGTTGAAGACCCCCAGCAGGACAAGAGCCTGCAAATGCAATGACTTCTGCAGTTGTAGCAGGAAGGTATCGTCAATTGGCTCCCCTTGGCCAGCCAGCCTGTAGCAGACATAGACTACAAGGCTCAGTCTCTGACTTACCCACAGGCTTTTGATCTCCTCATGACTGTTCTTCAGAGACAGTTCTTCACATTCTTGGTGCAGAGGACAAGCCCTCTACCTCTCATTCCTCCCCTGTTTCTTCTGAACACTCCAGTCATGGGATTCATCCCATCAAGTTTCAGTAATGGCAAGAAGGCTGTAGCTTTCTAGTGTCACAGTGGCTTCCAAATCCTCCTGTTTGCTGCCCATGCTGTGAATATTGGTATGGAGGCCCCTCAGCTGTGTTGTCATCCTTGTCACCTTCCTGGAGGACAACCTCTTAATTCCTTTGAGATAATTTTATTTGGTTCACTTTTATTACCTTAAGAGTCCTCGGCTCATCTCCATAAGACTGCAAGTGTGTTCCAATGTGGCTATGTATAATAATAGGTAACTTTGCATATTTATGACCTAAATTCCACAGAAAATATGTACAAAAAGAGGTTCTTATTAGTAATGTGACATCAGTAGGGTGAGCCCTCATACTAGTAAGATAAATGCTTTCTATAAGTAGTTGTCCATTAACTTAGAATTTAACGATTTACTACAGCAAGCAATAAATAATTCTCTACAAAAATGATTTTTTTCTGCAGAATTTATTGTAATGAATTTCAAATTCTATATGAAAGCATGAATCCTACCAAATAGATTTTTAAACAGAACAATGTGAAATAAGCCTAGTTAAAAATATTTGATCATAAATTATAAAAGTAAAAATGCATAACATTTCTCAGAGTATTCTGAGTTTACTCATGCATTATATGGTCTAAATGCAGGGAATTTAATACTTTGTTCTTTTAATCTATAAAATTTACCAGAATATTGCCTTACAGGAAAAACTGAGCATAGCTGATTTTTTCAGCTTCTGTTATGTTCATAATATAAAAATTGAATAAAATCTTCACTTTTTTGCTACTAATTTTTCTTGAAGAATGTTTTCAAGAATAAGGTACTAATTTCTCACTGATTTAAAATTTTCCATCAAATCCAAAGGTAATCAGAACACAAACCTCTTCTACAGTCAATACAATCCAGACTTACCTGTTTTTATCCCTCAGGTTCATATAATTTTAAATGACTACATTCACTGACCAACTTGAAAAAATGCAGTCACTGTCAAATTGAAAAAGTGTTAAATACAAATAATTGATATCAGAACATTTCAAAATGGGTAATATGAATCCAACCTCTAATTAAAGGATTAAATCTATTCTCCTCTTTCAGAGCCACTAAGCTGAGACGAGTTGATGAAATCTTGTTTTGGATTTGCTCAACCTTACTTTTTCTTTTTCTGTGCCTGATATGAACATGAGTATAATACAAATATATTGAGACAAATTGCCTATGATTAAGCACTCAATCAATTCTATTGCACTTGCGTTATCTTGTTTGCAATTGTTACGTGTAACATTGTATGACAAATAACAACTACCAACCTAATGAGTGAGAAGTACTGTCTATGAAACAACACTTGATCAACAAAGAAAGAAATTTGTAATCAAGTCTGAAGTGTCTCCTGTTTTAAAAGATCCATCTCCTTTTTCTTCCTTCAGAAACTCAACATACAATCAGTTCAGTTCTCTGATCAGAGACCGCAGTAAGCTTAGTGAAAGTGAGCCCTCTGGATAAGGGTCAAAGTTAATCCTGCTATCTCTGTCATTTTATGAATTAAACCTGTCTTCAATTTTGAACAAATGTTTTGCACACATCATGCAAAAGGTACCTATTACTCTAATTGTCTATTTGAGTATTTTGTACACAGACTATCTTTAGATTTCTTCCGTAGAGAAACTGCCTTTGACAGAACATCATCCTGAGGATGGCTAATTTATAACAGTATTTCTCCACCAAAACTTCTGCAGTTGGATGGCACATCAAGCAACATGTCATTTACCCACCTACTGATTTCATGACAGTAAAGAAGTCTGGAAGGTGAAGGTCCTTGCTAGTCATAGATACTTGACAGCAATATCACTTGTGTGCTAAACATCTTAAACTACAGCTGTCCTTTGCTTGAAATGGATGACTGAATTCCATAACTAAAGGTACTTCATATAGTCACATGTAGTCTTAAGAGAGCACTTACTAGGGGTTACTTCTATTTTGGGTGGGTTTTATTATTCATGCAACATATGCATTTTGAAAGACATTGTGTCTGTCGATATATAGAAAAGTGATTGTTGGCTGGCTTTGGTTGTATTACCTAGTTGCATTGTTGTCTTTTTGGATGGTGATGCATTTCCTCATTAGTGATATACCTCCTCATTGTCTCCACATCACAATTTCATCATAGAAGTCTTGATGACCATGATTCTGCTGTTGTGTTTCCCTGTTCTTCTGTGCACTGAGTTCTTTGCATGTCAGCTTGATTTATTTCCTTTTCCATAACTAGATTCCTGGGTGGCACTCGTCAAGAAAGGTTAAAATAAGTTATATGTTTCTGAGAAAGTGCATCTTCTTCATAAAACTGTTTTGCTTTTTTAATGCCTCTAATGTTTCTTTCCATACATAGCAGATGCATACCCTTAAAATTTTTATGACAATACTTTTGGTTTATGAGGAACAGCAAAACAAGCAAGAAGGAAGTAAGCTCTTCAAATCCCAATTTTTACATCTATTACATATTTCCAAGTTTTATGTACATACCCATGTGCATGTTTGTTGAACTACCCAGGAAACCATAAAAGATGCTAAATAAAACTAGACATAAATCTATAAATAAGATAAACCAGCTAAATGTCCATCAGGACATAATGTCTGAAACTGGCAGAAACTTGTGTTCTCATAGTTTTTCTAGAGGCTTAGGAATGTAGTCAACAACTTGAAGACCAGACTATGAATCTTCAACTCATATGCTATTTGTTTTTAACCATATGGACCTGAAAGCCTCAAATCCATCAAATACAGAAGTGCATCTAAGTATCTCTGAGGGAATGAGAAAATGAAAACGTGCCTGAAAAAAACCCAACTCTCCTTGTTTATCTGTTTATACCAATATTAAACATTTTCAGAGTTAACAATTTCTGAGTTTCTAAGTTATTCACATGATAGAACTAGCTAGAGGTTGGATTTTGAAGGAATTAGAAGTATGCATCATGAAGCATATAGCTGGAGAAACATGCAAAAGAAGCTGACTAAAGGAATCTGAATTGAAGAACATTTGCAGATGAGAAAACCGAAGAGTCAAAATACTAAATACATGACTAGGAAGAACTAAAGAAAGAAGATTTTCTCAAAGGTTTATTAACCACTGTTTTTGTTGGCAGTGTTTGAGAATATATTTATATCTTGCTATTTTTTTTATTTTAACAAGATACTCGTAAAGAGTAAGCTAGAAAAAACTACAGTTTGTATAATGAGTAACATATGGTCATGGAATAAATTCACTGAGCGACTTTGTAGCAAAAAATTCATAATAAATGTAAAAAGTGTGTATCTTTGGCTTATAAATTCTAAGGAAATAATTTTTACTTTGTGTGAAAAGAATGAAAGTCCAAGTTTCTGGTGCTAGAGTAGCTTCCATGGCTGGATGACAGCTGTAGAGATATAGCTGGTTGCCTTAAAGGTGTAGGTTTTGAAAAACCAGCTTCCCCAAGAAGATGTTTTGCACCAATTTTACACTGGTGTTTTGAAAACCTTGATAAAGAGAGGAGATCAGGCTCTGTGAAGTATTATTTGAAATGCCATTTATTGAAGCTAAGGAAAGAGGTGACAGTGTAGGTAACATTACAGCCCTTCAGATGCTGGGAATGTCACATCAAGAGGCATCGAATGGACCTCCATACAGGGGACAACATTCTGTGCTGCTTCCATAGCTGATCTCATAGAAGTACATTTACCCCTTTTTGGTCTTTTGAGCTCTTAAAGGTTTTTTTATCATGACTGAATTTTTTTTTTCTTGTTAAATGGAATCATGCACTTATGGGGAGATATTCATAGCAGGGAAAAAAAGAGGGGTTTTGTTTTGGTTTGGTTTTTTGGGGGGCTTTTGTTGGATTTTTTTTAAGGACATATATGTGAAAATATGACGTTTATATTTAATTATCTTGAGACTGTAGCCATAATTACATTATTTAGTCTCTGTATGGAGGTGAGACAAACCCATGTACATTAATAAAAGTGATTGCTAGTGTGTCAGAATATATGATACTATATCAAGACCAGGTAAATAAAGCAGAAAAAATGGCATAATGAAGATGAATCACAAGAGATCAGGAACACCCTTTTTCTTTAGAAGAATGCCTTAGACATACATTAACTTGTCTTCCTGGTTGTTTGCAAGCTTTTCTTATACCTTGCTAAAGAAATGCTGAGAGTCCTGAAATTTCAGTGCATTAATCTAGAGCTCTGACTCTTTCCTTCAAGTTCTGGGCATAGCTTTTTTCATACCTCAAAGTCAAACTCTAACCTGTGCAGTTTATTCAACCTGAACTGCACATGAAAATAGTGCAGGGGACTAGAAAATTCAAGGAGATTTTGGTTCTCTTTTGGATTAAAAGAAGTCTTTTTCCAAAATTTTGTGAGTCCTGTTCTTTTGTTATTCAGAATAAAAAGTCAGAATGTACTTTGTCAACTTTGATTTTCCATTTGGCAAACATTTCTTTCCTTATACAATAATTTCCCAATATGCACTCATCTTGCTCTTCCTTGCATGTCTTACAATCAGTGTGGTTCTTTGCTTTACAAAAAGCAGATAACACAGACAGCATCCAGACAAATCAAGGAATAACCTTCATTTTGCCTGTTGTTATTGTAAAAACAATTGGTGTTTCTTCATGCTTGTAGTTTTTGTGAATTTAGACAAATGTAGTTCTAACTTTGTTAGCAGTAGACTGATTGTCTTAAGTTCTGCACCATGTTTCTACTACAGAGCTGTTGTGCAATGCACTGGATGTATCAGTATAGCACAGTGGCAGGACAGTGTGCATACACACAAATTGCCTTTAATTCTCACCTTTATAAGGTCTCTGCCTTTATAAGGGTATCCTGAGACATCCATACCTTACCTATACTCTGCAACTGTCTCATCACTTTTTTTGTTAGGTGCAAGCTCATATAAAACATCTGTAGCATTTAGGTTTTCAATCTACCCTTGGTATGGGGCTGTGTTCCATCCTTCTGTTGTCATGGCTGAAAAGACAAGGTAAGTGCTGTTTACCTTGCCACCACCACACTAAGACACCCATCACAGTGGCTGTTCTTTCATGTTTTAGCTCTATACATCACCCTAAAGAGGATCAGGATACTGCTGATGGCTGGGGATGTCCCAGACTATGAGCTGTCAAGGTCCTGTTCAACCTGATTACATACTGGGCTGGGATGTGCCTCCAGTAAATTGATGATTTTTATGCTTATCGTTGCCAATTTTTTTCTCTTTGCCCTTCAAACATGGACTAATCACTTATCTTAGTATAGACAGTGTCAGGGTCTTCCAAGGCACCAATGACAGCAATATTTAGGTATTTTTTAATACCTACTGTGCATATTGCTGTGGACACAGACAATGCCCTTTATTGTTAAAGACCAGCAGTGTTTTTTGATGTTAAGGAGGGAAGCTTATTTTCATTTTGTGGGGTTTTTTAACCTTTGAGGCTTCTTGAATTTTTTGTTGGATTTTTTTTTTAATGAACATTCCTTTTATACTGCAGCTACATCTCAAGTCATACACTCTGAGAAAGAGTGCTTAAGCTCTTACATTTAAGGTAAGAGCATGAAACTAGGTATTGTGCCAAGGTAATGCAACAAAGACATTAAAGATCAGAATTATCAAAAGCTTTTTAGTTCTGACAGTGTGAAGTGTGACATTTGAAGTAGATGCATTATTTAGTGTATCTGAAAGGTCTGAAGAGTTTAAATTTGGGCCACTAAAAACTACCAGCCTGACTGAAAAACAGACAGGAGTTTTTTGGGTTATTTTTCTGGGGGGTTTTGTGTGTGTGTGTGTGTGTGTTTTCTTTTGGGGTTTTGGGGGTTTTTTTTTGGTTTTTTTTTTTTTTTGGGGGGGGGGATTGTTTGGATTTTTTTTGTTTTGTTTTGTTTGTTTTTTTTAAATTTTGAAGGACTGGTATTGACATCAAAACCTGCAGATTTTTTTCTGCAGTGTTACTTCACTGACTAAGCAAGACAACTTAAAATTCCTCACCCTTACTCACACTGAAGTTCTGTTTTATTGCTGCCTCTGTCAGGGCAGGGAGGTAGAAAAGTACAGGTACATCCTACTAATATAGCAAAAGAACAGTGAACTGTCATTTCCCTTACTACTGCCTTCACAAAAGTAAAGAAAAGGGAGGAGAAATCTGAATTCTGCAATATCCTGCAAGAGAACAGACGAGCAGGTGAGCATTTCCCCATATGGTTGGCAGTCCTGTCGTACCATTTAAAACTGCAAAGTAAATATTGCAATAATTCTATGACAAGTGTATCAAGACAGAAGAAAGCATTTCACTCAACAGTTTGATCACGTTTAGGATTTTTCAAATCTATGTATTGAAATGCTTATAGTCCAAGCAAGTACAAACACATGTTTCATGTGTTGTAGGTGGGGTTTTCTTATCTTCAATTTCATGTACCTTTAGATATTAAAATAGCCAAGTATAACATTTAAAAAACAGGAAGTGATTTGACAGGTCTATTTTCCTCTGCTACGTGGCAGTTTCCTATTTGTGGGTCTACAGTATCAGCAGTGTAGAGGCACTTGCTTGCATTGAGGTACTTGCTGGCATGTCTTTGGAATTCAGATTTTTTTCTTGCACTGAATCCCCTTACTTTAGTGATACACACAGAGTTTGCATCTTCAGAAAGAATTGGGGATTTTTTAATATCCTTCACTGAACACTCTGTTCCCTGGAGCATGCCTTTACTATTAGGGGTGTATACCTGTAATGCCAACATGCCAAGGATCCAGGAATAAAGATTGATATATATGGAGGAGTGATACTTGTGCTTGTGCTCTCTGGAGGGAGGTCTCAAGCCAAGTGCATTTGCAGCCTGTCAGTGCTTGTTGGCAGACAGAGATACCCAGGCACACTGAGGTCTCAGAAACACAAAATTTTGAGTGATTACTCACTGGTGTCGCTTTTGTAACCATCCAGGAGATCATTTTCCTGCTGCCTTTTCAAATGCAGGTCCTTCTTCCATTTCTGAACAAAAGCAAACAAATTAACCCTCTGGGACCTAAGAACAAGACAAACCAGATGTTATTTCTTATAACAAAATTATGTGTTTAATTCCCATATGAGTATATTCTATCACATCATGATGTTGGGAACCTAAAAAGACAAGAAGAGACAGTAGGGCATGGTATTTTTCTTGGCTTTTTTGCTGCCTGTTACTTCTACAAAGCAAGACCAATACATCAGTGCTTGGTGGTTGGCTGAGATAAATATCACCATTGCTCCTAATGAAAGGCTTATTCTTCTGAGGTTTCATTTTCTACTGTTGTGATGCATCTACCATGAGAAAAAAAATAATAAATGCCAGGAAACTGGGGAAAATAATATGGTTAAACTTCCATGTTGGTTCCTATCTGTCACTCTGCTACATGATGTCATTTTAAAAATGAATGAGGCAGACGAATGACATCAAAGGAGGGCTAGGCTGTTCAGTGCTTAAGTGTTAGAAAAAAGACGGGGAAACTCAGCATGTACCAGTGTTCCTTGGCAGTCTCAGCCACTAAGGTCTTACTTCAAGGGTGTGCATGCTGTTGCTAGGGCAAAATGGTTTTGTGAGTCTCTTACGTAATGTCATTAACATTTTGGTTTGAAGCATGGCATTCTTGTCACCTTGCAGCTTATGCCTCTCATAGCTAAAGCCTTTACATAAAGCACTGTTGTGAGATGAGCAAAAGGTTGGTTTAGAGGTAATGATGAAAAAGTTTCAGCCTAAGTAAGTAGGTTGCAATGTGATTCCTGTTAGCTGATACTGCCTTGACTCTTTGTTCTCTGAAAAGATGAAAGGAGGCTTAATTTTTAATTTGAGGCAGTTTTTATTGATAAACCAGAATATGTATCCATAGGACACGTGGGAGTAGGGGATCAGTAGAAAGAATTCGATGTGAAATTTTTGTGGTACCCAGGTAACAGGTTAGGTGAAATTACTTCTATCTTATTCACAAACACAGAATGGTTTATGCATTTTACATGTGTTCAAAGCTATGCAGTGTAGAAATGTGTGATCAAAAGCTTGCATACAACCTTTTCAGGACTTTGTTTTCCTAAATATTGAACCTGTAACGGAGTGCTTTATTATTCTAAGCTCTCACATGAATCCTGAATTTCTCAATCATACTCTGCTTTCTGTACTGGCATCAGGAGTCTAGGACTGATTACTATGAAAAAATAGACATAGTTAACTCTAACAAATGAGTTAAAGTACCTCTTGGAACAGAACTAAATTATTAGAGAAAACAACTGGTGGGAATAGTCTTCTCTTAAAGCCTGGCAAGGTGAGAATTTTCAGATATTATGCCAATCAGTCCCTTTTCACACGAACAGCACTTTACTATCAAAGGATAGATAAGGCTCTCAAGTTATAAAAAGAAGTGATACATGTTAAAAAACACCCCACAGTTAGATGAATTTAGTGATAAAACTGATGATGTTAGAATGCTGATAATCCACCTGATTCAGGACTAATGATAAGGTTTGTACAGGTGTACTTGCCATGATTTGATTAATTGTTCCAAGAAATGAGTGTAAGACAATTCTTATGTCTCCTTTACTAGTCTATCATTGCCTTTTTGAGACAAGATTGTTAGAATATTTGAATAGCAGATCCAGTCTCAGTCATAATGCTGCATAAATGCAATTTGCTATTTCAGCAAAAATATTTAAATATGTGGACCTATATATTAAAAATATTGTAATTTTGGACAAAAAAGTAATGACTATTTGTTTTCCCCCTAAGGATGACACTGATTCCTAGAAAAGTGATGGCAGTAAAACTCACTTGCAAGATGATAGACAAAGATACACTACCATGACTTCAGAATTGACTTTAGAGAATGCTTATAGAACATTTAATATTTGTCTTCATGTGAAGCTACATAGAGTCTCACTCACCTGCAGAATTAGAAAATATAGCTGACAGAAAAGAATGCAACTTCATTATATCAGTAAGAAAGAGTTGAATTAAAAAAAATGAACTTTTAATTCATATTTATGTCACAGAACATGACAAGTGTGATACATATGCATAGGACACAAGGTAAATTTTCATAGATAGACAATTCTTTGCACAGTTAATTTTAACTGTAAACACAACATTCAAATGAAAATAAATTAAATTTGTCCCAACATTATGTAAAAGACAAACTCTGCCTCTACCATTTGATGAAAACTTGCATTATCTGAGGTTCTGTTCCTGTGTCTGCTCATAAATTGTCACAAACGGATGGGTAATTTAGTTAAATTTTCTGTGCCTGAGTTTATCTGCATACAAAATAGTTAATATTAGATGCTGAGAAAACAGTTTAAAACTCACCTTATATTCATGTTTGAGCAGGATGGAAGCCACTACTCTATTAGCTTGTGATGGAGATGTAAAACTGTATTAGTTCATGTACATGCACCCTATCCACATGTCTTTGGGAAGCTAAGTTTTATCCCTAGAGTATTCTGGCCACAACAGAAGCACTTCAAATGAACGTTTCACCCACCTTCTGAAGTTCTGCGGGCTGAGTAAATTCAAAATACCTGGTAACTTATGACTTACGTTCAGACAGAGCAGTGGTGGTGATCTTATATTACTATACCTTGCACTGTGAGCAGAGGCTGATACCCTCTCAACCCTTGTCATTATCCATTGACATGTATTCAAGAACCATAGGATCTTGAGCAGGGAGGCTCAGATGTTTTTCAGACTACACTGCAAGGTGTGTAGGTGCTATGTTATTGTGTGCAAAGTTCTGCAAGATTCACAGGTTAGACCACATTTTATCCCAGAGAGTGTAACTGGATCCATGTGATATTTTCTTCTTTATGTCTTTTTTATAATTTGTGAAGATTTGGAGAAGAGGCCACTTCTCCAGTTATGAGCAGGGCAGTGTGAAATCCACCAAAGATGGGGCTGTATTGCTAACAAATAAAGAAAGATACCATGAGATGAGGCAACCTCATGCATGAACATCAGTTTTTTGGTGCATTTTTGGGCATATGTTTTATAAAGTCTTTTGTAATTGTGCACTATCTATAGCTTTATTTTCTTGATCATTGAATGAAATCGTCTAGAAATTAACTGAAAGACTTTTTGGTCACTAAACTGTTGTCATGCACCATACAGTTTTCTGTCTTACTCACTGAAATCTATACTTTTCCTAGAGAATGAAAAATCACTAGTTTGCTCATAGGCTTTTAGTTAAGGGTTTTTTAAATCTATTTATTTTATTTTTTTTTTTACTCTACATTGTTTCACTGACTTTGGTTGTGATAGAAACCATCACTATGCAAGACTGTAAGATGGGGATCCAAGCACCAAGATCCAAGCAGATTGACCAAACACTGTCAGCAACTGATTACAGATATTTTGAATTGAGTGATTTGACTGACATTATCTAGGCATATTGTAGTAGAAGGAGGGTTCAAATCCAATTTTGTGAAGCAATAACTTCCTTACCTTTGACTGACAGATTTTAAGGCCAAAAGAGACCACTAGGCCATCTAGTCACATACGTCCTGCATTATACAGGACATTATATTTCTCATCAGTGATTCAAGACTAAGTACATTTTCTGGAAAGATACATAGCTTTGATTTGAGAGCATCAAGTAATGAACAACATACCATTCCGTTTGGGAGTTTGTTACAGCTGGTGATCACCTGTACTGTTAAATTTTTTATCTTATTTCCATTTTGAAATCTCCTGTCTTCCATTTCTAACCACTGAGCTCTGTCTTTCCCTTCTAGATTAAAGACTTATTCAGTACCTTGTGAGGGAGCTTATACACTGCAATCAAGCTGCCTGCCAGTCTGGGGTTTTTTTCTTTTTTTGCTAAGATAAACAGACTGATATTTTTAAGTCCTCACTCACCTGAATTTTCTGCAACCTGGAATAATTTTGCAGCTTTTTTCCTATAACTTCTCCAGTTTTTCCTGTGAGATTTTAAAAATTAACTGTGTGCAGTATGCAGAACAGGAGGCAGTTTGCCAGTATCAATCTCACCAGTACTATCTAAAGGTAGAAAACCACCACTCTTTTTCATTACTCCCCCTCCTTGCTTGTTCCTTCCAGGTTTCATTAAATCCTGTTGTCTCTATATTTTACTGGGAATTAATTTTTATTTGCTTTTCTCTAATGATCCTGACATTCTTTTTCAGGATTTTCTGCTATCAGGAAATACTTTCCCATTGTAAAGTACAACATGTACCAAGTTTAGGTGATAGAGGAGGAATGGAATTTCTGTTTCTCTGTAAAAAACACTGTATTTCCATTCCAGCTTTGGTCTCCTTGGCCTTACCCTTGTCTACTAAGTTTGTGCAACCTTCCTGGGCTTCTTCTTTGGTAATATAATATATACACCTGAATTACACTTAGAAACACAGGGGTTTACACTATTCTCTTCTTGAAACAGCCCAAGTTTAACAACAAATCTTTATTGAAGGTTGTTTTCAGAGCTAATCAATTATCTAATTATCTGTCTTTTTAATATATGCTTTGTTGTACTGTTTATCACTAAATTGCTAATTAAAGGATAAGAGATGCTAGGTCAAAAGCCTCATAAAGGTTTTGTTTATGCAATAAATTCACTAAACAGAGTTCTAATCTCACCACAGACTGCATCTGATTTGATTTACAACAGCTTTGTTTTTCCACATGTATGGTATCAGATGACTTTGATGATATTATCTTCATTTAGTTTTTATTTGTTATAATTCCATACTAGCTTTTCTGTCTCTTCCTAGTGTGACGTAATTATCTGGAATTTCCCATTAGAGTAATCTTAAATTTTCCGAATCTTTTGGAGTGTCTTCAGTATGCTAACTAATATAATAGTAGCCAAGAAAAAGCCAAAAAATCCTCCAAACCACTTGCTAAAAATGTATGCACAAGGTTACACAGGCCTGTTGATGTAAAACTACATAATTCCAATAAATTCCTTTTAAAACTGTACCCAGTTATTAATAGATTTAATTGGATCCCTGTAATATGATGTCAGTTAAGTATTGTGCTTCTTTTAGAAACCTGAGCAGAAGTATTGGCTCTATTTTTTTCTGTATCAATATTTACAATTAATTATGTCTTTTGTTGGAGTATCCATGACATTTCTTTATTTCTTTTACACCTCAAAAGTTTATTGGGTTTTTTCTGAAATTATTTCAGCCACTGCTTTTCCCCACATGTCTTATCTTCTCATGTAAGTACATTTCTTATTTGTTTTACTCTCTTATTTTTTTTCTGGCCCATTTTTCATCTTTCAGTCCTTATCATTGCTTTTATGAATTCAGTCTTTCCCATTCACTGCAACACAATTTTAATCCTGTAACAGAAGAAACTAGTGCTCTACAGGTCGGTCTTTTTCATTATACAGTTGAATTCAGCAGCAAGTCTGAGCCTGAGTATTCTGATGTGCAATGCAAGAGTACCAAAAATTGTGTGAAGTTTGCCCAGATCACACTGACTTTCATTTCTTGACAGTTTTACCTGTTGTTTGGGTTTTTCAAGAAAACTAAAATGGAAACAAGCCTCCAAAAATGTGTTCCTGGGGTTCACAGTGACAGAGAAAAAAGTCATCAGCAGGTTTAGTACCTGTCCATGTCCCCAGAAGGATGTATCAGCAGAGCTGGGGGCAGTATGTATGCTTAGGTCTTGCAGGCCACAGAGAGCCTCATCACACTGCACAGCTGAGACAGGGGAAATGCAACATGACTTTCTACCTGTGATTTTTACATACTTTTCTCAGGTATCATTGATGAAATGACAATAGTAAAGTATAAGAATCTGGATGTCTGTTCCAGGACACATTCTTCCATTAGGTTTTGGAAGTGTACTTCAGTCAGTTTGAGCCCTTACTGCCCATACCAGCCAAATCCATTTTCCCACTCCACTTGTTTCTTTCCTGTCCTTTACAGCTCCTCATCCAGTTTGACACTTCTCATACTAATTTCCTTCTCTGCCAGTTAACCCTTCCAACACATTGGTTTTCCTGTTTTCTCCCATTTCTGCCATTACTTGCTACTTTGATCTCAGACCTTTTCCTTTGGTAGCTCCCAAAACACTACTGTTTCCAAATGCTGTTGGTCTTAGTTCTTATCTCCTCACTCTGAAGTCAGTCTCTGGCTTTGTAGTCTGTCTTTCTCACAAAAGCTTCTCATTATCTCTGACTTAAAACGTAGTTGGGGTTTTTATTGCATGCTGGTAGGGGTGGGGGTGAGAGCATACAGGAGCTGCAGTCCATCAGGGCCACAATAGATATAGGCAGAGAAGAGCACATTTTCTGCTTAGGTGGGGTCTTGAACATGTTTGTTGACAGTCTTTGAAAAACCCTCAGTGGTCTTAATGCTTAAGTATTACTAAGTTTTGTTTTCTTATTTTATTTCCCCTCTTTCAGAGAAAAGGAAAGGAGGAAGCCAAAATAAAAAAATAACAAACAAGAAACCACCACCACCACCAAAACAAACCAAAAAACCCTAAAGCAAGAGACTAATGTGGTTGTGTTTCAGATTTTCTTTCTTGGAGAAAACATTCTAATACTTTAAAATATTAACAGAGAGAAGAAGATACTTCCATAAACTCTTTCTTTGAATAAAAAGAAAAGCTTTGGCCTAAACTAGCCAAAGCTTACCCCTCTGTGTATGAAAATAAAATCATCATGACAGTATTAGTCTTGTTTTAAGTGTGTAAACTGCAGTAGCAGATACCATATAGTTTCTTTAGCCATTGATATTATTGCCATATAATTTAACTAAAATATTCTGATTTTATTTAGATATGATAAATATTGTAAAAATTGACATTAGAGGACAAGTGCCTGTTACCTGGTTTATACCAATGCTCTGCTAGTAGCTAGTAAGTCACTTATTGCATAGCAGTCTGACAACTGTGTTTTTGTGATAAATACATAGGAGACAACCTAATCTGTGAGGTTGTTGCTTACTAGTAAACAAACACTAATAAATTTTAAAATATTTATTTTTCACAAGGAATGAAAATCGCAAGAACATGCATTATATAGTAATGATCTGTAGAGATACTCTGTAGTTGTACCTGCCCTTAAGAAAATTCCTCTTAAAAAGTCCTAAATTTACTATTACAAAACTAGATTTCAAAAGCATTTAGGATCACCATAATAGAACTGAAAGAAATGCATAAGTGTGGTAGGTGCCTATTTCACAGATTATCCTTCAATGGCACCTTATGTATTTAGATACTTTTGATCCATCTTTAGACCTTCAAATACTTCTGAATGCCTGGATCATAAACACTTAAAAGCAACAAGCTAAAATATCAGATTGTGTATGCATATGGCTTTCAGGGCTTTAGAAAATATTCATTTCAGATTTTTAAAAATTAAACAATTAATAAGAGCACAATTAACTCATGAGCCACTGAAATAGACCATCAAGGAAAATTAGGAGCTTTATGAACTATGACAAAATACTTAACACATTAATGTCTTTTTTAATTAACAGTATTTCCTGGCAAAACTTTGGATGTCAATTTATGAAAAAAAATTGGTTTCATTTTATGAAACTATAGAAGTGTTTGTAATGCAAATTCACATTGGGATATTTAGTAATAATAATGGACACACATTTCCTAAGGTAGGGAGAGAATACACCTGCATACCTGCAGGCACATGGATTTCTGTGAACACTCGACACACACGTGTGATGAATTGGGTGCATCGTGAAAGATACAAGATAAATGTTAGTATCCTAATAAGAAGGATGGGTGAGTGAGAAATTGAATGGAAGTTCTGACAGGTTGCAGGAGGAAAGTTTCTTTTTCCTTCCTCTTTCTGTTTCAAATACAATTGTCACCTTTTTTCAAACTCATTCTTGGTTCCCTTCCATCATGCAGACTCCCTCTTTCTTCCACTGGTGTTTTTCCTCTGCCTCTTCTACAGTAACTTGATAATATGAAAATTGAGAAGACTGGAAGGGATAAGAAATGTGAAAATTAAAGAGAGCATCACATTTTAGTCTTGCCAAAGAGTAGTCAGCACATATTGCAACCCTCTTAACAGGCAAAAGAAAGGGTGTACTTTAAGGTGGCATATAGATTCCCACTGCCCCTTGGTGAAGGGTGCTAAAAGGCTCTTTCCAGGCATGCAGCTGTACACTTCTGTACTGAAAGGTCTGCACTCAGACTGCAGTTCCATTTACCTGCATTTAAAAACTTTCCCACTGATGTTTTCAATTTTCAGATATTTCAAATATCATTGAATCTCTTGTAACCTTTTACTGGTCTCCTCTGTGATGCCAGTACCTGATTCATGTTCTGCAGTGCTTACACTTTCCACAGACTCACATGTGAGCCAGAATTCACCACGTGTAGAAAATGCCCACAGTTCAGAAAAACGAAAGCAGCTTGTATATTTGTCATAGTGATAGATTATGTGTTAAATTAGAATGGTGATGGATAATGCATCTCAGGGTTTGTCTGACCCTTTATAAAACTGGTCTGCTTATTCATCCAGAGTTGCAATATTTTCTATTGTTTATGCTTTGCTTTGTCAACTCCTACATTTTCCATTTAAGAAAAAAAGTAAAAGCCAAAACCCAGAAAATGCAAACAAAAAACCCACCCAAAACCAAACCAAACAAAAACAAAAAACAAACCAACCAAACCCCCAAAATAAAAACTCAACACCTTGTCACATAATAAATTGAAATAAAGGTTTAGAGAAAAGTAGGTTGCCAATTTTCCCATCTTAGTAAGTGGTAAAAGGCACAGTAATTTTTTTATGGTTCTCCTAAAAATGTTTGCTTACATTTTTTAGGTACCACTTCGGGTGCTCTGAAAATCTTATTTCATATAATATTCCTTAGGTTTGTTTTGCATAATAAACTTGTCAAACATTGCAATGTAGAACAGTGGTTCATTTCTCTGCATTATTCTCTAAGTACTATTTTTGTCCATACAGATGTCCAATTTTTATGAAAATCATTAAAAGATATAACTGTATTCAAATAAATACTGGAAATATGTAATTGCCTTTTTATTGTTTCTACTGAGTTTCTTTGAATACTAAACAAAATTGTGCAACAGAGGAAAAAAAGTATATTCTTGCAATTAATCATAGCTGTGTCAAAATTTCGGTGGATAAAAAGAGTATATAGGATTCAAAATAGAAAGAAAAAAAAAGAAGGAAACAAACAGAGAAAATAGCCTACCTATAAGCACTTTTGTAACTGTGAACCTGAAGTTAGCAGAATAAATAAAATAAAGGGGAAAACTAATGTGAGTTACTCTTCTGAAATGAATGCCTGAGTGAGACAGTATCAACCTCAATTTTATTTTCTTTCTCTCCACATAGCAATATGAACTTCACATCAGAGACTGGTGCTGTCTTAAAGATGCAGGATGTCCACCTGATTTAAAAAACAAAGAAAGAGAAAAAAAAAGTCACACCGAGAAGTGAATAGACCAGTCCTCAACCCTTCTTCTTTTAAGTCACTAACCCAGTGATTGAAGAAAGTATCTCACCTGGCAGTATATCAGGTCAGAAAAAAACAACTCAAGAGTCTCAGGCAGACAATTCTCGTGGTGATTTCTTCTATGAATTAACTGACCTCTCTCTCTCTCAGAGAATCATTATTCCCTCAATATTGATGATACTGTATATATGTATGCAACAGAACATAGACCTCTTCAGAGCTGGTTTTTCTAGAAATCACAAATAAATATGATCAAGACTGTAATCAAAATGAAGTAGAAAAAGAAAAACAAGACGTAGGTTTGACTTGCGTATCACTTTGTTACCTGTGAATCTAAATTTAAGTCAGACATTACCAGTCATTGTCTTTTCAACCTCTGGAAGCACAAAAGAGTGAGGTACTCCCATGAGGAAAATTCGAATGGGAAACATTCCACAGGTCCTTATTAGGGCAAGAACCTCAAGGCAATTGCTACATTGCTGTTGTCCCCTGTCATTCATGGAGCAGTGTGTTATGGCCAATTAATCCATCTACTGTTAACACTTTTTGTTCTGTTACCAGCCTGTTCCTATCTTGTGAGATTCCCTCTGCAGAGTTCAGGAAATCATATAGACTTTCTTCATGCTCAGGACGTCTTTGGCTTAAATAGCACCAAGTTCATTATGTGAACTCCTTCTGTTAGCTCATGAATCCTCAACATACTCTGCAGCTCTCCCTGTGGAGATTTCATTCTTACAGCTATGTGCTTCTTTGATTAAATGAACAAGTTCACCTATCACTTTAATTGCAAGTTCATCCTGCAGGTTATTATTTATTTGGAATGGAGAAACCATTCAGACTTGATAAGGCTGAAGCACAAGCTGAGGGCAATCTGTTGCGAGCAGTGGAGGAGGAAGCTTGGAGGCAAAGAAATCATTTTCTTGTAATCACTGCTTTGTACCTTAGTGCACTAGTCTGTGAAATACTAAGTGGAAGCTGACTGGCTATTCCTTTGCCTTTTTAAACCTCACTCATGGCTAGCAAAGATTCAAATTTATAACCTCTTATCCAGACTCCAGTAATGTCAATATGACTTCTGGTGCTTTTGAAAAATCTTGAGAAGAGCTGGCTATTTTGTCAGTTGATTCCATTTTGCCACATCACAAGTCAATCTCTTGAAACTGTTTTTTGTCTGTTAAATCATAATGCACACTGCAATGACTAAACAGTGCTTCATCCCAGAAAGACAGCTGCAAGCCTACAGCTATGTTTTAAAGGGCATTCCACATTCCCTGTGTTATCACTGTTAATTACAGGAAGACTTACCAGTTTGAATTCTGTCTTTAATGTGAACCCATTTAAAATTCTGATTTGGAAGAGGACCCTTTGAGGAAGACAATCTATAAACTCAGTGCCAAGACCTTCACTGCATATAAAACGAAACCCTTCATTCGTCATGAAGTTTAACTGAGTTAGAAAAAAATTACAAGCATGGTACTAAATAGAAAAGCTCGTGACTATTTAAAAATATCTTGTTATACCATTACTTAGGGTCAATTTTGTAGTCTTTTTCTAAGGAAAACCTCTATCTTGTTCATCAAGTTTTTATGGAAATTACCCTCTTTTAGTTATGCTTGCTGCTTCAGTAGTATGTTCCAGACATATTTAAGCATATGCCTAATTAAAAAAAACCAAACAAAAAACCATTTGTATTTATGCATTGGCTTTTACAGAAAAGAACAGTGGGACAGGGTGAACCAAGAGCTGCTCTGCTCTTCATAAGCTGCCTCCAGGCTTAACATCTTCCTAGGTAAAACAGCTACCTATGTGTCCTCTGGTACTATCAGTCAGTGTGGGGCAGCAAGAAGAATCCTGATATATTTTGACCGTGATTTATCATCTCTACGAAACCAGAACAAAACTGAGCTCCCAGGATTGTGCAGTATATGAACAGCTTTGAATCTCTGTACCCCATCACCAACAAAACTGCAAGCTGTCAGACACTACGTTCTCTGAAAACTGTGCTTAACCTTGTGCACTTAATGCTTGATCATTGTCGTCCTTTGTGTCCAACTCCGGTACTGTGGTTTTTCTCAGATTCTCAGTTCTCTAGTTGTGTCTGTCAGGGCTGTAATCCAATAACCACTGAAGGCCCTCCTCACTCACTGGAGAGACATTTAGTCCATGTCCATTTAATTTTCCGTGCATCCCGGTCAGGATAGCAGACACGCACAGGCAGGCTCTCCTGCGAAAGATCTCATGTGTTGTAACACGAAATGCGAAAAAAAGTTACAAATCCTGAGCCATAAAAAAGTGCAAGTCTAAGAATGCTAAAGTATACCTAATAATAATAATAAACATCAGTGACTTTTAATTAATCAGTTGTTCCTTAAGTAAGACGTATTTCCTTTTACCCATGAATGTCCTGTCAGGTATATGACTTCAGGTATAGAATATAAGACAGGGCAGCATCACTGCATTTTTTCCTAGAAACACTTTACTGGCTTCAGAGAAAACATGCAAGTTGTTTGGCATTTTCAGTGGCTTCAAAGTAGCTCATGAAATTGTGTTCAAAGACAGAGGCATGATACACCTTTTGGTCTGGACACCATCAGTGGAAAGGAGACATGCAGATGCTCTGGAAGCCACGTAACCACACGAGACAGTGTGCAAGGCATAGCTACACTTATCTCACAGTGCAGCTTTAATGAATTCCAGCAGCTTCTAGCTGTGCAAGAGAGCAGAGCAGGCACTATAGCCCATTGCAGTAGAGCTCCCACCTCTCTTAAAATATGCTGAATGTCAAGTATTACCACTTTGTGACCAGATAGGCACAGAACAGTTCAAAGATTAATCTGAAGCACAGGTAAGTACATGCAAGTCAACATAAGAAAAACACGAATGATATGTACTGCACATAGTTACTGCAAATACATCAATATAAACCTCTCAGGGTCCTAATAATTTGAAATGGCCAAAAATAATGGCTATGTGTCTCTTATTCACTGTTCTAACCTGATCTGGGGTAGTTAATGTACAAAAAAAATTGAGTCACAATTATCAGAAAAAAACCCCAGAACAGTTATCCATTTGTGTATAGTGTTAATAGTCACTGGATACTTTTAGCGCTCTGAGAAATGTACTATACCTGAAGTTCTGTGTCATTCTTAATTTGACTATGCCCAGGGGAGGGTGGGGAAGGGGAAGAGAACTAAAAAGGACATTTGCATAAATGATCTCATCTGTGTACTAGGACATTGCTTGAAATTGTCATCATATCCATGACAAGTAAATTATATTGATTTTTTGGCAGTCTTCTCTTTGATGAAAGTATTTTGACACTGATGAAGATTCATCACCAGCATAGGCAGGAGTTATCTATAGTTTGTCAGGGCCATACAAGCAATATTTTAATTTTAAGACTTAACTTTGTGAATGTGTGTGTGTTACTGTATGAATTGATTTCTGGTAATTGACCCTGATGAACACAGAAGAAGTTACGAGATCAATAATATTTAGATACTTATCTGCCTACCACAATCTGTACTGTATTTGGGAAGATAGTATTTCCAAGACATTTTTTAAGTAGTAAGAAAACTGTCAAAGAAGATAAACTATCTTTAAATCAGAAAATAGCTACTTTCCTGCTGTCTTATCAAACAACACCACATAGTCTAGAAACGTGTGCCTGCTGAATTACTAATAGGAAAATTTTTATGTATTGGACTAGAAGTTATGACACTTGATTTGGATAAACATGTTTTAAAAAAAACTTTGCCTCCTAGAAATAGAGCACAACATGTGGGAGTGAAATATTTAGTATTATTTTTGTCAGATGGATGGGAATATATAGGAGAAAATTACTCAAATTCAGGTGTTACCCTAACAAAATTAAGCAGGGAAGTGTCAAATATAAACAGAACATAGAACTTGGAAGAGATGTCAGCATCATCAGAAGCTTAAACATAGAATTTGAAGCCCAGCTGTGAATATCAGTGAGACATCTTAAAGGTTAATCAAATACTTGTAGAAATTCAGTCAATATTTCAGTAACACTGAACTTCAGATCATGGGTCTGGTCTCCAAATAACTGGAGCTCATTGCTGAATTGATACATTTAGGCTCAAGGGCTACTAGAGACCAAAAAGCAGAGATCATTGTCTGATCACAAAGTCAGACTGCTCACACCAACCAGAATCCCTAGTAGTCCCTCAGCTTTGACCAAGAACTGTCTGATAGCTGATATACATCCAAACTCTGTTGTGGGGAGTCCTAAAGGCTTAAGAGTATGACTAAACATGGATCAGCACTCGGGGGACCAGGTTCTGTTTCATTTACTGGTATAGGTGTCACGAGCCCTGCACAGCACCTTCTGGATTTCAGCTCGAATCCCTGGATATTAATATCAATTAAAAGGTGTTGCCATTTCATTAAAACCTGAAAAAAATCAGAATTGCAGTTTTGAATCCTGCTTAGTGAAAGGGGAATGTTTTTCCTGAGGTTCTGTCTGCAGTGAAGGCTAATGCTGCCTCACAGTTCACCTTTAGCACTTCTTGATTTTGCTGTCAAGATAGGTGTTGTGCCACTTCGAAACAGGTGTGCTCACCACTCTTGATCCCTTTGTGCTGTTCTAGGGCACATCCTTGCTGCCCATCAGGAAAACAGCTGGGTGAGTGCTCTTCCCCATTTCTCAGGCACAATGTTCTCCAAGAGGTCCCCTGTGAGCAGACTTGCTCTGCAGAACTGAGCTAGCCAGGGTACACACACAGACTGGGACTGTGAAGTGCATCTCTTTTAAAACAGAGGCAGAGTCCACTCTGATGAGCACCTAGGTGTTACATTCAAAGGAATAATGTAATAATTCAGTGAGCTACCACTGCTAGTTCCTATGTTTCTAAGAGAAACAAAAAAAAACCCAACCAAACAAAAAAACACATTAAAAAAAAAACCCAAACCCAAAAAATCTTTTAGATACCTTATTGAATACTTTTTAATTCAGAAATCAAAAAACCTAGACATTATTACTGTAATTAACTCTCTAAATGTTGTATTTTATCTGAGTTATGAACTAGATTTGAGATAGGACATCAGATTCATATCAAAGTGCAGAGAAGTTCAAACGTCTAGAACAAAGGATGTTTAAGCTATCAAAGCTACCTAATAAAATTATAAAGAAGGCAAATTCTCCAGTAACTCTAGTAGGGTACAAAATAAATTATTAGCTTCCTGTGTTTGTTCACATGTTGATATATAATACAAAACACATACGTAATGCATTCTCAAACAGTTGCCTGCATTTTTGATCAAGTATATATGTGTGATAGCAAATATGAAAACTTAATGAATTGGTTTTATTGACTAAAATAGTAAAAAAAAACCTCTCTGGTGCAAAGACATATTTTTCTTCCAGTTACAATTTTCTGTTCAGAGAATGCTATCTCTCTTAACGTAAGGAAACACATGCCGTGCAAACCTGCATTATTTAGTACTCTCCATCTTTCAATGTGTTATTTAATTTTCAACAACGTACCTGAGGACGTAATCCAACACAACAGTAGCAAAGGAGACCCCTCCTCCTCTGTCTAAAATTCTAGATAAAGTATGCTCATTTTTTGCAGTCTTTATTTTAAGAATAATGAACTCTGAAGGTTAGCCTCAGGTAATGAACTGGTTTTATTGCTGTAAACTTAAAACAGAACAAAACAAAAGGCAAAAGAATAATACTTCAGCTTTCATGAAGGAATGCGTTCTGCATGTGCATTCTTCTTGTAGTTGGTAAGTAAATCCAAACAAAAGTTTAAGAATATGCCTAAGTATAATACTTATAACACATTCAAACCAATGCAATTTGATAATCAGTGTCAAATTTTTAAAATGCCATCTTATGCTGAATTTAATATTGCCAATTGCTACTTTTGATAATGGAAAACAACAGCTAAAATAAAGAAGTTGCATGTAACTCTAGAATGTATGTTAAATGGAAGAATAATGCCTAATACATATATTTAAAAACTACATTTGGATCAATGAAAAATAATTATTTTCCACATGGTAACTTTGCTTACAGCAAAAAGTAATTCATATAATTGTCCAAAACATACATACATATGAGTTTGTGTTCCAAAATTGTGGTCACTTTAAGTAAGGTAAGCAAATTGTTAACAGATTTAAAAATACAGGGACATAAATTACAAGATAATTTGAATTCAAATCAGTAAATACCTCTCATACCTGGAGTTACATCATTGATTTTCAAGCATATGAAGTACAAAAAGCAATAAGTGTTCATACCCCTGCAGGAAAAATAACTCAATTTCCTCACAAACTACTGTTACCAGTTTGGCAGCTAAAACAAGGATTTGCTGAAAGTAACATTACTTATTTGGTTTACTTTCAGAGTATTATTTTAAAAGCAGAAATAGCTCAGAGACAGAGCAATATGGTTATTGTTCAAATTAATATTGTCCATACCATGCTCAGTTTGATATTTTAGATAGACTTATACAATTTTCTTAATTTTTAAAAATTATGCTTAGATAGATTGAGATGGGACTCTGGGGACTTTTTGGAATTTTTCTTCCTGTTCCTGTGCTTATTTGAAAGTTTTTCTCTTGCTTACAATACCAATCACATGCCTTAATTTATTCAGGGCAGAAAGCCATGAATTTTTATTCAATGCAACTTAATCATAAGTAATACTGAAGATACCTCAGACTTTAAAGGCAGATAATTTGTTTCTGTGTTTCTTCTGAGATTGAAACCAGACATAGAATGAAAAGCTCTAAAATTCCTACTGATGAATGAAAAATCAAAAGCACATCAGACTCCTGTACACATGCAGAAATCATTCATGTGTAGCAAACTAAACACCATTATTACTCCTTTCTGGTACTGATATTATAGTTTCTAAATGTAAATCAAGGGCTTAAACAACTGAATAGAGATACGTTGATTTTAATGTCAGTTTCACCTTCTGAAGAATAGAAAAAATAGAAAATGATCAATCACTACATTGTGCAGTAAAGCTTTTTCACATAACTTCTGGCAGTTTATAATAACAGAAATATATCAGTGAGCAATGGAAAGCGTCAGCATTAAAATCTTTCATACTCCACTAGATTCAATTACTTGGTGCCACTAACCATTAAGACTTCTGTTTTCCCATTATGCTGGCAGGAACCAGGATTTCAGGAGTTAAATCCCATATATTTTTATACCTGTATATGAATATGTACACACCTACATATGTTACCTTTAAGACTCCAGTTGACATACAGATGGGGACCCCTTCTTGCAATGTTTCTTTGCCATGCTTTGTCTTACTTATTGAGCAGTGGTCAACCTGACATTTTGCACTAAAAAAGTAGATTAACGTACAAGACCAATGTTGTGTTAGTGTATATCATAAAGACTTACAAAGCAGATGAGACTTACAGGGAAAAATATTTTATTAGAAAAAGCAATGTGTCCAGGAGAACATCCAGGCTTTTAGGGACAAAAGTCCTTTCCAAGTCTAAAGTGGAAAAATTCAAGTAGTTGCTGCCACAGTGATTGGTGTTACTGTTACGCAAAAGACTACTAGTTCTTGGAAGTTGGTGAACTGCACTGCATACAATATTTTAAAGTATTATGTCTGAGATCATGGGTTTTTTACAAAGCAGTACTTGCATTTCTTTTGGTTTATTAGTAAAAGTAATTTTTTCACTGAATAATCATCTCTGTTTTGTTAAGCATGCCCTTAGTTATTGTTATACATTAGCAATTTTTTTAGTAGGCAGGTGAAGAGAACACTGATATATACAGGCAACATAGTAAATAATCAAAGCTAAACTTTTTTATGATATTTTTTATTGGAGAGATATATATTATGAAACCTATTATCTGCTCAAGTCAGAATTGTTGCCATGCTGAGCCAGCTACCAGTCAAAGAGAATACCCTGCTCACCTATGCTTAGAAGTGCAACAGAAACCAGATATTCTGAGATACCATTGGTTCATACAGAGTCCAGGTTTCAATAATGATGTGGGAATGGCTTCCTTCCTTCATCAGCATCTTCCTTTCTTCTAGTAGCCTGGAGGAAACCCAGAGCCCACTGAAGTGAAAATATTGGTAGGCTGATGACTTGATTTTATGCTATTCTGTTTATTGAACTGTACAGGTTAAAGATGAATAACGCTAGGTGCAGCTTTTCTGGAAGATTTGACTGTGTCAGCCACATATATGAGTGGAAGAACTGATCATTACAGAAACACTGTGTCCCTTCTGCCTTTGGATCTAATTAGAATACACCCAGCAATGGTTTACACACAGTTGAAAGGGTAGCTGTAGTTGGTGGCTCTATTCTGAGGGAAACTGAAGATCCTATATTCCAACCAGATCCATCCCACAAGAAGTCTGTTGTGTCCCCAGGTAGAGGCCTGGGTAAGGGATATTACTAGGAGACTCCCTGGACTAATTTGACCACTGATTATTACCCACTGCTGGTTGTGCATGTCAGCAGTGATGAGGTTGATGAGAGAAGTACCAGAGTAATCAAAAAGGACTTCCAGGTACTGGGCCAGCTGGTTGAAAGGGACAAGAACACAGGTGATGTTCTCCTCTATTCCTTTCCTAGCAGGAATGAACATCAAAAGGAACAAGAAAAGCTGTGTGATCAGCAAGTGGCTTAAAGACTAGTACGGTTGGTGGATTTTTTGGTTTTTGTGATCATGGGACAGTTCATACAGCACCAGGTCTGCTGGAGACAGATGTGATTCACCTGTCTCCAAGGGGGAAAAGGGTTCTAGCTCATGAGTTGGCAGGGATGACTGAAAGGGCTTTAAACTAGATTTGAAGGGGGAAGGGGATGAGACCAGGCTCCACAAACCAGGGTGGCATACCAGAATTGGGCCAAATCAGCAGAGCAGCTGAAGTGCATCTACACCAATGCACACAGTATGAATAACAAACAGCAGGAACTGGAAGTCGTTTTGGAGCAGGAAAGCTATGATGTAGTTGCCATCATGGAAACAGGTTGGGATGGCTGGCATGACTGCAGTGCTGCAATGGATGGTTATATACTCTTCAGAAGGGGCAGACAAGGAAGGAGAACTAGTGGGTGGTGTCTCTGTATATTAAGGGAGTGTTTTGACTGTATAGACTTCAAGGATAGTAACAATAACTTGAGTGCATATGGGCAAGAATTAGGGGGAAGGCTCCTGGTGGGAGTCTGTTATAGACTACTCAACCAGGAAGAAGAGGTGGATGAAGGAGGGCCAACAAAACCTCCAGTCTTTATTGGATGTGAGGTGGTGGGGAGGGGGAACATAGTCACCAATGATGAGGAAAAGGCTGAGGTACTTAACACTTCCCTTGCCTCAGTCTTAACAGTAAGACCTGTTATCCTGAGGTCAGCTGGTGCCCTAATCTGGCAGACAGGGGCAGGGAGGAGAATGGACCCCCTGTAATACAGGAGGAGGTAGTTAGTGTCAAGGTGTGCCACATAGATGCTCACAAGTCTGTGGGTTCAGACAGGACTCATCTGAGGGTGTTGAGGTAGCTGGTAGAAAAACTTGCCAAACTCTCTTCATCATTTATCATTAGTTCTGTCTAATCAGGGAGATCTCAGGTGACTGGAGGCTGGCCCACGAGAAGGGCTGGAAGTAGAATCTGGGGAACTACAGGCACAACAGCCTGGCCTCTGTGCTAATGAAGGTCATGGAACAGATCATCTTGAGTGCGGTCACATTGTATGTATGGGAAAACTAGGGGATCAGACCCAACCAGCACAAGTTTGGGAAAGAGATCCTACTTGACAAACCTGATTCCCTTTTATGACCAGGTGATCTGCTAGAAGATGAGGCTGTCAGTGTGTCTGCCTGGACTTTAGCAAAGCCTTTGGCACCATCTTCCATAGCATTCTCCTGGAAAACTGGCAGCCCACAGCCTGGGCAGGTGCACTCTCCACTGGTTTAAGCACTGTCTGGATGGCCGGGTCCAGAGTGGTGCTGAATGGACAGCCAGTCCATTCTCACACTAGTGAGAGAATGGACATTCTCACACACACTAGTGGTGTCCCTCATGGATCAGTGTTGGACCAAGTCCTGTTCGGTATCTGTATTGATGACCTGGATGGGGAGAGCGAGTCCAGCCTTGGTAAGTTTGTGGATGGCACCAAGTTGGGTGGGAGTGCTGATGTGCTGGAGGGCAGGAGAGCTCTGCAGAGGAATCTGGACAGGCTGGACAGATAGGCCAAGGCCAGCTGGGTGAGGATCAACAAGACCAAATGCTGGGTCTTTCACTTTGGCCACAAAAGTCCATGCAACACTACAGGCCTGGGATGGAGGGGTTGGACAGCGGTCCAGTGGAAAAGAACCTGGGGGTGCCATTTGACAGTGGCTGAACACAAGCCAACAGTGCTCCAGAAAGCCAAGGGCATACTGGCCTATATTAGAAATAGTGTTACCAGCAGGACTAGGGAAGTGATTCAGCTCCTCACCTGACACTGGTGAGGCCATGCTTTGAATCCTGTGTCCAGTTCTGGGCCCCTCAATTCAGGAAGAGCATTGTGGTCCTGCAGTGATTCCAGAGGAGGGCAATGAAGCTGGTGAAAGGTCTGAAGCACAAGTCTTGTCTGAAGCAGCTGAGAGACCTGTGGTTGTTCAGCCTGGAGGAAAAGAGGATCAGGGGAAACTTTATCACTCTCTGCAACTACCAGAAGGAAGTTGTAGCCACGTGGGTGTTGGTCTCTTCTCCCAGACAACCAGTGACAGGACAAGAGGGCACAATCTCAAGCTTGGCCAGGGAAGGGTTGTCAAAGGCATTAGGAGGAATTACTTCAAAGAAAGGGTGATTATACATTGCAATGGACTGCCCAGGGGTATGGTGGAATCATCATCCCTGGAGGTGTTTAAGGGAAGACTGGACATATTTGACACAGTGGTGTTCTGTCATAGATGGGACCTGATGGCTTCAGAGGTCTTTTCCACCCTAATTGATTCTGTGATTCTAGAAGATCACTATGGGTCTCTGAAATGTCCAGAACAACATCACTTCTCATTAATTTTATTTATATCCGTAACTGTTCTGACAATAATTTTAGAATCTCCATTCCAACATTTCAAAGTAGATAACAGTGATAAACCAGTTATCATGAAAGAGGTCCACACACTGCTGATGCTTTGTCATGCATAACTGCCCAATTAAAACATTAATTGCTACTTCTGTTTGAAATTATGGCTTTCTGCAGTCATGAGGTGCACCCACTTTCAGACTACTTAAAATAGAGGTATGAGGTTAGTGGGAAGTTATGACGGAATCATGCTGATAGGCTTAGCAAGGATTGGTAAATACAAAGAAGGTTTTTTATTATTATTTATTGTTAGCATGAACTCTGTCATTGTTGCAGAAGTGCCTTTCTTTCCTCTGGTTACTGAGAGATCCCATTCTTGGAAAACACTTGCTAAGACATCACCACTATTTTGCATATTTACTGCAAATGAGTACCTGTCTGTAGCTACATAACCATTCATTATGCCAGTTCTATCAAAGCCCAGCCTCTTGGTCCACAGAGACCTGCTGTTTGGTCTCCAGTATGCCTCTTCAGATCTTCAAGGTAGTATTTTGCTGTAGGCAATGTGGATTGGAAATAAAAAAAAAAGGATTTTGAAAAAGCTAATTAGAGAAAAACATTTCCAATTTACTTCTGCAAAGTTAAAAAAGGACAGGAAAAAGTTGTATATTAATTTAAAAAAAAAAGGCAATCGGTATTTTGAAATGCAAGTTTTTTATACTTCTAGATATTTCATTGATTTGCAGATCTGTTCCGAGTATTCACTCTGAGAAACAAACCATAAAAGTGTTAGAAGTACAGTGAACAAGCAGAAAATCTAAAAGGACAGATGTTTCAAAGAGGGCCATTACAGCCTGCCCACCCTCTCAAGAGGGAAACTGGCTAAACCTGTGATCTGTGTTTCTTGAAGTTTTATTTTCAATTTCAAGGAGGATTCAGAAGAATTAGACTTTGACCTGTCTGAACAACAACAAAAAAGCATCTTATAGTTGTATTTTTTGTTTCTACTATAACGACACCTAGATGTGAGAAAAAGATTGGGACTCCTTCTAGCTGCTGGGCATATGTATTACTAAAACAAACCTTAGTATTGTGAAGCTCTTAATACCACAGCAAAAGTCATGTCAGTATTACAGATAAACTAGTAATCTTGGGAGACAAATGAAACTAGACACAGTTTACAGGCAAAAGTTGTCACTTATCTTAATTGTGTTTTTATCAGTAACAATAAGAAACAATTCAAAAGATCGCAGGTAAAAAGAACAGCAACTGAGCCCAATCAGTCCAAGGGCCCATCCTGTATCAGAGAGTACCAAGTCACCTAAGAATGGGGAAGAGAATAAGGAGCAGCTGTGGAAATACTTCCCCAGAGTACTCTTCTGGTCTTCAGCAATTTGACTTCCTGATGTGGTGTCATGGTGTTAGTAGACTGTGGCAGATTATTCTTTCATAAACTTGCCAGGTTCCTTTTTCTGACATACATTAGTTTGCATCATCCAAACCGTTCTGAAGCAAGGAACTTCACACAGGTGCTATCTATCCTGCATAGTGAAAGGAACTGTTGTCACAAGGAGACTGGAAAAAGAGTAGAGCCACGTGTTGCAAAATGGTGTGAAGCAGGCAGATGAGTGGGGAAGGCTGGTCACAGTCTTTTCTGGCATAGCAGTTTGCAGGATCGATCAGACTGTGAGGAGGTGGTAGCAAAACAAACACTTGCATTGACTGTCTGCGAAGCTTTCTACATCTCTACATTCTGCTGGCAGGGTTGAACTCAAGAGTTTTGTGATGTTTCTCTCTATATATGGTATTGCTACAAATGGAGGAGGAGGTGTAGGAAGAGTCCTGCAGTTCCAGTGACTGCCCCGGTGTTATCTCAGCTATAATGTGTCCTTCTCCGCAGCTTGTAATTTCAGATTTAGCTGTGGCTGACTCAGTCACTTTTTAACTCTGCAACTCTTAGGCGGAAAGAAGCTGTGGAGAAACTTTGCCCTCTGGCTAGACTTCTGTCTTCTGTGCAGTTTTTGTTGTAACTGAAAAAAATTCTCCTCGGCATCAAGGGCAAAATGGCAAGTGGAAATACTTCCTATGATCAGACTCTTTTCTGTTTACAGTCTTCATGAAGCAGGAGTGTACATGTGTGGGTTTTCTTCCACAGGTCTGTTTAAAGTGTGTAACATGTTTTAAATGGCTGCACAAGGATGTAGTGCTTGAAGTCAGTCAAAGTAAAATGATAGTTAGATGGGGATCTTTCCTGACAGCTGTAGAAACCATCAGCACTCTCTCTTTGGTCCGCTTTACAGCACTATCCATTACTGTCAGCATCATTGTCATAGCTGGGATGTGACCACCTTTTTCTCCTAAAAGACTTAATTTGTGATCTAAAACATTCTTAGTATGCTTAATGCACATTCCAAGGGAATAGGAGACAGCAGGCATAATATTGTATGGTGCTTTCACACACTGCAGGAATGGAAAGCTCTCAGCATGCTTTATGATCAAGGTCAGTGAATGCAAGTAAACTCATTAAAGCATTTATGGGGGCCTGGATAGATTAGATGCCCTTACTGACCTCTACACTATACTTTCATTCCTCTGCAGATAAATAAATAAAAAGGCTTCATTGGAACCAGATATTTTCAGTGTATTGTTATCAATATAATTATAGCATATCTTCATATCTTAGTTCTTATATTTTGTATTCTTTGTGTCTTGTTTAGAAAGTACACATTTATTGATTTTAAAAATGAATCTACAGAATGCGTATGTAGTCTGATACTTCCTTAATCCAGTGACACCTATGCTCTTGATATCTCACTCCTCATAAATATATGCAGCAGGCATACTTTAATCCATTTTCCTTGAATATAATCATGTGGTGGCAAGGGGAAAAGGTTTTTGGCTGAGGATTGGTGGATGGTTTTCTTTTTCCCTTTTTCTTTTTCTTTCTTTTTAATTTTGTCTTCTTTCTGTTAATTTTAACTTCATTATTAAGTTGAATTATAATGATATTTAAAACCTTAGGGGCAAACCAGTTTCATTTGATTTCTTCTGATAGATAAGAAAAAAAATGTTAGGGGTTGAAATCTCATATCCCATACTCTTGGGCTTATATTTTTAATGTGCCTTTCAAACTAAAATTGATTTTCTCTCCCTCTTTCTTTTTAAAATAAAAAAATACATATTTCATGAAAAAATGAATACCTTTGATTTTTTTTTAATTGGTTGATCAGCATTCACATCTAAGATGATGAGAGGAACAGTTGTCTTCTAACAACTGATAAAAATCTACAATAATTCACATTTACTTTTATTTCTTTTAAAAAGAAGATAGAAAGTACAACATTAGTGTAAAAGCTTTCAGAGTTGATTATTATTTTAAATCCTACATTTCTTAATTAGTCTCTGCTTTATGTAATGGAAACCACCATTTCTATGGTAATCCAAGCTACAAGAATCTGTAGAGTCCACTGAGATAAATGCAAAAACCTCACCTGCAGGTGTTGGGGAGAACCAGAGATCTTCAGATCTGACTTTATATCAGTTAGACTTAAAAATATTTTCTATTTCAATCATAGAACCACATAATATGCTGAGTTAGAAGGGACCCATCAGAGTCATTGAGTCCCACTCCTGGACCTGCACAAGACACCTGAAGAATCACACCATGTGCCTGGGAGTGTTGTCCAAACATTTTTTGAACTTTCTAAGCCTTGGTACTGTGACCACTGCCCTGGGGAGCCTGTTCAGTGCCCAACCACCCTTTTCCTGATGTCCAGCCTAAACCTCCCCTGACCAAGCTTCATTTGTCATTTCCTTGTGTCCTGTCACTGGTCATGAAACTAAAGAGATCAGTCCCTGTCCCTCTTCCTGCCTGGAGGAAGTTGTAATGCAATGAGGTCTCCCCCCCCAGTCTCCTCTTCTCCAGTCTGAACACATCAAGAGCACTCAGCAGCTCCTCACACTCTTCCTCTCAAGGCCCTTCAACATCTTTGTTGCCCTCCTTTGGACATTTTCTAGTAGTTTATTGTCTTTGTTATACTGCTGTGCCCAAAGCTGCACAGAACTCATGGTGAGGCCACCCTAGTGCAGAGCAGGGCAGGACAACCCCCACCTTTGACCCGCTGATGATGCTTTGCCTGATGCTCTCAGGACATGGTTGGCCCTCCTGGCTGCCAGGGGATGACTCAGATACACTGTTGACTCAAATAATATTGATGTCTATAATATCTTATCTGAATATCTGTATGAATCTATAGACACTGGAAAGTGTGTCTTTGTGTGACAATTTGATATACTGGCTAGCACAGATACCTGTATTTTCCTGTAGAAAAAGGGCTAAGGCTGTTGTGGTCTGAAAGCTTGCTGATCAAACATACACTTTAATCAACAAGGAATGCTGGAACAGATAAACTAAATGCTTGCTTAATATAATGAGTTACCTGTTAGGATAAGGCACTCTGGAACTTTTTACAAACCACAGCTTCTACCTTGGCAACAAAATTGCTAAAACTGTTGTCAAAGACAGGTGGGGGGCAGAGACACTGAGCAGTCTTCCCCAGTAGAGCCAAAATCTTGGGATTTGTACCCCTGTTTCACACAGGAGAATGCTTTTAAGTGACTTGAGGTCACTTAAGAAGTTAGAACTCTGGATTATTTTTCTGAAGGTTCCAAGACACTATCTCCAGAGACACTTTCATCTTGGAGTTCTTTATTTTATTTACTGTGAAAAATGAGATGTTACGACTATTTAACAATGGTATTTTGTGTTTACTTCAGCTGCAAAATATGTTGCTAAACTCACCTAGCAGCCTTAATTCACTGTGACCAAAAAACACATGCATTACAACAGTGTGCAGGAAAAGTAACAGATGTGTTCACAGTCATCAGGTTGGATAGGGGGTTCCTAGTCTGTGGAAACACAGAATTCAAAGAGAAAGATTCATCCCATTTAAACATCTTTTTCAAGCAGTTCCATGTACTTTTGCAATAATGGTTCAATGTCAAGGGCAGAGAGATATTTTTGACTGTTGGGCTTACTGAAAGCCTGACTATAGAAGCTTTTCAAAAAAAGTTTGTGGAGGTAACCTGAATAAACAAATACTTATAATTGTATGCATATATGAGAGCATTTTTTCCATGCTATTCCTACTAATTGCACCTGTAAATGGGGTTTCACCTTTTATCTCCCCTATAAACTGTTTTCTGTGTGATTTTCAAGTAGACATTTAGAAAGGAGAATTGTGTACTAAATTTTTTGATACTTCCTTAAGGTAGTGTGTAAATTATAAAGAAAAACAAGATAAAGGAAATGCAGATTTGTATCTGCCAATATGAGTTTATCTCTCTCTTCTGCTGAAATGTGTCTGTGGCTAGCAAAGACATGTACTTTGCAATCTACTCAAAGAACAGATTAAGAACTGATTAAGAACTTCACTGAAATAACCAAAATTCCTGTTTTGGAATTAGACTTCTATTTGGATAGAGCTTGTCAAAATGATGACATTGCCATGGGGCCATTGTCATGAGCTGGTATTTTGTTGACTGAATAGAAAAAAGAAACTTACTGAATTCTTCATTTAGAATAATACTCATTCAGTGTTACCCCATTCTTAGGGACAAAATTCTACACACACCAGTCACACCTACTGTGAATGTAACAGCTATTGGCTAATAAACACCCTCAGTTAATAATTTAATACGGTCTCTGTACTGTTTAACATACAGAGAAATAAGTATTTATTGTTCACTTTGCATTACAAGTCATTTAAATCACACTGGTTTTCTTTGGTAGACTGAAATTTTTACAAAAAAAAAAAAGACTACAACAGCTGATTTAGGTATTCAGATGAATACTTATTCTGATGGGATTCAGGTACTTCCATGGTTGTCTAGACTTTCACAAATAAAGAATAAAATGACTGAACAAATCAAATCATTTTACTCTAAGATCTACTATTGTTCAGAGAAATCTTGACATATCTATTTTTAAACCTTGTGATTAAAGGCATAGAAAGTAAGGAGATATCTAGTAATTTATCTGTGAACAGAAAGAAAAATGGCCACTAATACAAAATTTCAAATAAGAGGACAAGGTCAGCTCAGCTCCTAAGCTCACATGTGCATGCAAGTTGTGCTTTGAATGTATCTTACAATTCCTCTTTCCATGCCTCAATTCTGTGCAAAGGAAATTAATATGTGGTGCGTAAAATGAAGCTGCAGTGTGGCTTGGCAAGCTCACCACCTGGAGTGCATGCTCAGGACTGTTCAGTGCCATGCCCTACAGCTTGGACTGAGAAAGTTTACCTGTTTAAATTATATATTTGGAGTACACTTGAAGAAGACCTCATGTGGAGGTGCATTTGCCTCACATGATGTCTCACATGACTTCTCTTTTGTCTTCAGCATGGCTAACAAAGAGAAATTAATCTGCTTTTTCCCCTCCAGCATAATTTTGGAAGTTACCACTACTGAATGCAAAATCCTATTTGCCTGGGGGAAGGTAAGGAGGACTTTTAGACTTCAACCAAGAATACAGTCAAACAACGGAATAAATAAGGAAAACAAGGATAGAGAGGACATTGTTAAAGCCTTACCTCTACTCTAAGAAAGCCAGGCTAAAGTCCCTGTCCTACTGCTAACTGAAAGCTAGCTATCATTATTCCAGTTTACAAAAAGGGCATGAGGGAAGACCCTTGGAATCTAAACTGACTATGTGGAAAAATTATAGAGGGACTGAAAGGCAACCTCATTGCTCTCTGCAGCTTCCTGGGAAGGGAAAGTGGAGAAGGACAACATACTCATTTCTTCTGCCTGGGATTCAGTGACAGGATACATGAAAACAGTTCAAAGCTGCACTGAGGAAGGTTCAAACAACATTGGGAAGCATTTCTTTACCTATAAAGTGGTCAAACCCTGGAACAGGCTTCCTGGAGAGGTGGTGGATAGGCAGCTGTAATAGATGATTGTTGTAGGTCACTTTAAATAAAATTTCCCAGTTACAGTTTAATAAACATTGTTGGTATTTTCAGTTTTTTAAAATGATTTACCAACAGTGTCCTTCAGGCATATTGCACCTCTTACTAGCATATTTATCATGTCTATGTTTTGCCTGTAAAAACTCCAGAGAGCCTCTACTTTATAAAACTCTTGTTTTACTCCTTCTTTTAGATAGGCATCTCTGGCTGTGGTTAATATTTTATGTTTTGAATGGCAATCCTCTGTGTCCATAGATCATTAGTGTTGCTTTTGTCATATTTCTGTGATTAACACCTCGGACTTACACAAGTGTTTTATTAAATTCTCTCATGATTGTTCTTACATTAGTGGTGTACAAATATAAATTCACTGCAATTCACATGTGCAAACATAACTTGATGTGTTTAATTCAGACTCTACAGATATCTAAGTGCTCAAGAGTAGCATTACGTGAAAAAAATCTTCTCCTTCATTTAATATAACAGACAAAGTCTTCTTTAAATGTTCTTTACCAGGATCAAAACATCTCATGCCCTTACAGGAACGTCAGAATTACTTTTATATTAGATTTGTTGCAATGACTTTTATATAGATTAAGAATTATCACAATGCAATATACCCTAAAACACTGTCTTCTGCTCTTATTCTGACTTCAGAGTAGAGAGAATCTTCCAATCACACTTAAATTATCACCAAACTCCACCTACAATGCTTCAGGCAGAACAATATTCACTCTGTATCTTTTGATTTGGTTTCTCTTGCCTCTCAAATGTGCAAAGTTTGGTATCTCTCCTAAGGGCTATGATCTAAAATTATTTTGGTTGGAGTTAGAACTGCTGCTAAGTAAGGAAAAGGCTTTCACCATCATTTTTGTTTTGCTTGGTTCTCATTTAATTCTTAGAACATATTAACTGTACAGGGACTGACAGTCCAAAACATGTCATTCTGTAAACTGGGCATAGTTATGATTGTTGAGGACGTAGAACCCTGGATGTTTATACACAGTTGTCCCAGATATATCAAAAGACCACAGAACTAAAAGCTTTAAATATATACACCTTTCTTAACAAGACTGCAACTGGTGAATTTTTTTTGAGGGGATGGAATCTAGCTAAATTCAGGATTGGGATGGATACACTCTTTTCCTTTGGTACAGACACCACATTTTGTCAATTCAAAAATACATTTCTATTACAAATATTCCTCAGGAACAACTTTAAGCATCCAAAAAATATCAAACTATCTCATCACTGTCATCATATGTGGCTATACATTCTCTATGGCACCTTTAGGAAAAATTAAATTTGCCCTCTTTTGAACAGCAACTTGGGTGAAACGGTGTCATCTTCTCTTTGATATATAGTAGGTGAAATGTGCATAAAACCAGCAGCCAGAGAGCTTATTAAACCTACTGCTTCTCTGAACTTTTTCCTATTTTTCTTGCTGCTCTTGTAGCCATAGTGGGCTTTTAAGATTTTAAGTTGCAACAAACTAACATGTGAGGTTTTCAGTAAAAATAAACGAGTTGGGTTTCTCCCAGAGACAGCAGCTTTTCAAATCTTGCTTTATCACCTGTTCTGCTGGTATTTTTATCTTACCAGGGATGACATACCTGTATAGGCTTTTCTTTTTATTCCCTCTTATATTTCAAAGCTTTTTTCCTGTCTTGGACCTGACACTGACAATCCTTTTGTGTTTTCTTTGGTGCCTCAGAGGCTTAATGGTCCAGCACAGGAGCTGAACCTTTAGAAATTTCGCAGAGAGGCTTCAGCAAGGGCCACAGAGCTGTCACTGTGAAAAGTGAGAGACCCCTGTGGTTAAACATTCTCTAGAGCTTTTGTTTCTGAAGGTGACAGCAGGATGGGTAAATGGATTTCTTTCAACCACGATGCCTTACAGATGTACATGGTCTTCTTGAGGTCATGTAGTGGGTGAAGCTGTGCTAAGTTGGTTAATTCTCCTTATTTTACAACAACAGATTTGTTTGATGAAAGGCTTGATAGTTAACAACTTGAAAAAAAAATCAATTGTTGGCAAGCTCATTAATGTTAAATACTTAAACATCTCATAGAAGCATGTAATTTAAACACAATTAAACATTTATTGAGTGACAAATATCAGCGAATGACTGATGAAGCATTCACTAATTGAGTAGGAGTTTTGGGGCTACTGTGATGTTAGCAGTGAGCTGAAAATTCACTACAAATAAAATGGGGATTTTGAGGCATTTTAAAGGTAATTTTCCATACAGATTGCTGTGAGCTAAATAGTCTTATTTTGAAATTAATTTAGGACCTGCTCCTCCAAATATTGATATGAACAATCCACTGGCTGCAATGGAACTGTTCAAAAAGATATGTGTTCCTTCCAACAGTAAAGCTTTGCAAGTTCATCATCCTCAAACATCACGATGACTTCATTTTACATAACTACCTCTTTCCTTCAGTCCATGTCCTCTGACCCTCCCAAATTTCGCACCTCTGAGGAATGTTGGAATTTTTTCCTTCTTACGTGATATTGAGGCATTTCTTTCATTATTTTGGAGAAGTCTGTTTTGCATAAGCTTAGCTGTTGATGATTTCACATAGTTGCTCATTTATAATGCTTTCGTTTTTTTTGATTGTTGTCTAATATTATGCCTTTTAATCTTAAAACACATTCTCATTACAAATTTGCATTGTACGTAACAAATTGAGGGGGATAGCTTACAATTTTGAATTTGAAAAATTGATGCTTTATTTGTCCGTTATGTACTGTAACTCCTTGTGGTGCTTTGAACAGTCAGTAGATAGTTAAAGGGTGAATGGCACAATGGTGAGCAATTAAAATTTTTACAGTGTCTTATCTAAAGGAGTAGCTATTCACTCGTGGTGGGCAAATCAAATGGAAACCTCAGCTCTTAGGTAAAAGCTGATGTAATGGATCTCTGCTTAGAAATTATTTCCTGTCCATTTCTTTCCCTCTCTCTCAGCAAATTTAAGAGCAGTTTCTAATAGCTTTAGCTTTATTCTCTACCCTGATCAAGTAAGTTGGAAGGATTTGGAGGATAAGGCTGTGTGGCAGGAGTGAGTGCCTCTGAATTCTGCACTCAATGGCAGTGTAGGGCCTAAAAAAGTACTGAAGAAAAACAATTAGAAATGAATGACTGATGATTTTTTTTTACCATGTCTGCAAGCTGGGGACTGATAAGACAACTGATAAGACTGAGGGGTTATTTCTTTCAGGAGATCCAGAAACTGAGTCATGTAGATTGATATTTTGGCTATTGAAAACTTGCATAGTAACAGGCATCAGTAGAGACAAACCACATTTTCCAAGACTGATTTGAACACTGAGCAGAAATCAACATTCTGCATGTAAGGACTGCAAATAACTATCATCTTCAGAGAAACCAGTGAACACTGAAGGATTTGACAGACAGGTAGCTGTATGCATTTAGAGGCACAGAGGGCTGTCAGAAGAGGAAAGACAAGATTTTGACAGATTTGGTGAGCATCTCATACTGATTGCAGCTGATCTGTTTAGCCCCTAAGATGCATTTCATGTTTTGTCCGAGCAGCTTGACAAACCTACAACATTGGGGAGATTTTCTTGTTCTTTTATTGTAATTTAAAAGTTGCTGTCATACCTCTGGGATCCAGCCTATGTGCTTTAAAGCAGCTGAAGTGTGAAGTCATATAAGCCAAGCTGGTGAAGCAGACCTATTTTCTGTCCACTGCAAAATATTGTTGAGATCTTTCGAAAGTGCATGCTGGCAATATGGTTGAGAGAAGGCTGAACGGTTCAAGTGGCTGATGTGGATAACTTGCTGATAAACTGGCACATTACTACAGAGGCTGTCACATTACATTTGACTAGTTGGTGAGGTCTTACTCAAACTGTTGTCTAGAACACTTCAGACTGGGCAGGAACTAAAAACCTAACCCATGCTTTTGTCAGTGATTTACGAATAATAGCAAGGGACATTTTAGGCCAAAATTTTGAATAGTAGCTGCCTGGTATTTAGAAACCTGACCTGCATTCACTTTTCTTGAGCAGTGATACTGGCAGGCCAATGCAGTCTGACTGCCCACACTAAATCTATCACATGCAAATGATACTACCAGGAAAGTGCATGTGCAACCTTGAGTGTTGACAAAGTGGGACTGGCTTGAAAACCTTTCAAAAGGTAATCCAGAGTGACACCTGATCAAGATAAGTTCTTGAGTCTTCAGTGTTCTTCTTTTATGGTTTTGTGTATTTCCAATGGCAAGAAGCTTTTAGTAGCACAGTTTTATAGTCAAGGGGATTTTATCAAAAGCCATACACAGGCAGTGAAGCTGTCACAATAATGACTGCCTCCTCCATAAAAAAAAAAGAAAAGGAAAAGTTTAGTGGGACAAATGTGACAAAAACACCATAAAAACTAATAAGAAAATCTAGTGGGTTTTTTCTTTTTTAATCATTGGGAATAGGAAATAGACCTGACATTCTGTATAGCCAAAGGCAGATAAAATATAAGAGAAAAAGACCAAGACAGCAAAAAAGTGAAATGAATTCTTTACACCCCTGTTTCATCTTGAAAGACCTTGGTTTCTGCTCCAGAACTGTGTTCTTTTTGTGCAGATGTATTCCGATATCAAATGGTTTCAAATACAATTGATAGAGAAAAACAGCTTTGAATAAGTCACCAGAACGCTTAGTAAAAAATCACACAAATTTGTAAAGAATTTAAGTGAGTTCAGAACCCAAAGAGCTGAGCTAGTAAGCTCTAATATTTAGTCTCATGATTAAAGCTGCATTAGTGTCACAGAATTAGATGATTAATTTTTTGAGGGAGGTTCCAGGAGACATCATGGTACTCAGACTACTTGTACAAAAAAATTGCTGGGCACTCTTCTGGAGGAAAAACCCCATCATTCATATAAATAAATAGTAGACATTAAGGAAGAGTTAAGCAGATTTTGCTTTGAAAAACTCCTGTAGTACTTTGAAGAAGATTGTAGACATATGCACAAGGGACAAGCATGACAAGTTGATATGCTCTGCTTGGATTGGTAAAAGTTACTTGACAAGGTCCCTTCTCAAAGGGTCTTAGAGCAATTCAGCTGTCGTGGTATAAAGGGGAAGGCCATGACATTTTTAAATAACTGACTTAGGAGATGGAAATCACAGACTTTGAATAAATGGTCAGTATTCTCAAAGGGAGAAGGTTGACAGTATGTGCATTGCGTCAAATTTGTCCACAAATGATCAGGGAAAAGAGATGACCAGGAAGGGGCAAAGTTTACTGTTTACAGTAATGAGGTAAATAAAAAGGCTGTGAAATCTGCAGGGAATGGGTAATAAAATGACAAATTATGTTTCCAAATAATAAACAGAGAAGGACAAACAGTGTGTAGGGAGTTATTAGGAAAAAATAGGCAGATCATTGTCACATGAGTTTATAAAGCTGCAGCATATCCATGCCTTGAAAACTCTCCATGGTATTTGTTAATTCTTCTAAAAAGTGGTAAAATAAATTAAAAGAACTACATGCAAAGAGTCTATGGAAGACCCAAAGGTATGCAATTGCTTCTGTAAGAGAAGTGATAAGAATTGAGTAGGGATCTTCCTTAGTAGGAGGACACAAAGGGTAACTAAAGACATTTTAAAACAAACACATCAAATCTTAAGGGAAATGGTAGCAAACATATATGTATTATAATTTGGAGAGTTTCTTTTTCTTGCTTTTTATACAACAACCTGACAAAATCAGGTGACTTTATTGCACACCAGATCTAAAACACTTAAGAAGAGGTGGTTCTCCACAGAGTGCATAGTTAATCTGATGCACATGTGAACTCAAGACAAAACTGGAAAAGTCTGTTAAAGAGGAATTATTAATTCATTATTAATANCTTCTCTAGACATCTGTTGGCTACTGCTGGACACAACATTCTGAACTAGAGTGGTATGTGTTGCCCTCAAATTTGTTAAATTCCTTGATTCTAGAGGGTAACTAAACAATACACGCTCAAATACAATATGGAGAGCAATTTATTTACTAGCTTTTGGGAATATTTTATGGTGGGACGTTTAACGTATTCAAGGAAGTCATATTGTAGAAATTCTTCCATTTTCGCTTGCCATACTATTCAACAATAGAGGAGCCCCTTGGTTTACTGTGGTAGTTAATCAGTCTTTTGGTTAAGTTAGTGTCTCAGTAAAACCTGGCAGTGAAATTTCCTTCGAAGTTTGGGAAGAAAAGTAGTACAAGACCTAGACGAACCCTTTAAAAGACCTTAATAGACTGTATCATGTAAACAGAAAAAAAAAAGAGAGAAAACATTTTTTGGAGCTTGGAAGACAGGAAGCTGCCCAGCTGCCTGAAAGCCAGGAAAGGGTATCAGTAGCAGTGCAGCTTCCATGCTGTCTGTTCAATTTCCTAAAGGCATGGTGCTATGTAATCTGCAATTTATCTACCTAAAAATTATAAATGGAACACATTAGACATCCACTGGGACTGCTGAGAAAGGAGTCTGGCCCAGTCATCATAGTTATCCGAGCAAACAGTGGCTGTCATACGAGATTAGATTACCTGTCAGAAGCGTCTGATGAATTACCATCTGATTATAGCTCCATATTTGCATCTTACCCAGAACGCTGCTTACCTCTGCATAAACAGGGAGGCATACTATTTGTTGTACATGAAGTAGGTGTGAATGGAATCATTATTGTATGAAATTACATGCTGAAAACATTTTAAGTATTGTTTTAAATTTGAAATAACTTGCCATTTGGTCACATGCAAAAATAGCTTCTTAATGAACCTTGAGATTTGGATTACTCAGCTACCACATGCAAATTTATAGTTAGATCTGGCTTGAAAATTCTATAATTCCTCTTAACTTTTTTTAAAGAAAAGCTTCTTTCTGATATATACAATTTATTGACACAAGCATTTGGAGATTTTCCTTGAAATATGAGAAAAGAATTTCTGGTATTAACTTAAATAAAATGTTAAAAATATGAAAATGAAAGTGGGCTCAGTGGCATTTTTAGCTCTAAAAATTTTCAGTGCCTTGTTTTTGAACATCACTGCCTACTGCTTATTTCCTGTGAACAGGCATTGATTCAGTCAGTGCCAACTCTTCTGTAACAACAGAATAAGAATTCTTAGTTCAGAAAAATGTGAACCAGATAGGAAGAACATGGTTCAGTTTTCCTAAAATCAGCTTTACTATCAAATGTGTGTGTGTCTGTGTGTGTGTGTGCGTTTGTGCATCTGATTTCAAGAAAGGGAAACTTATGTTTTCCTAATTCTGAACAACATTAAGAGTAAGATTTATACCTTATGGGTATTACATGACCATTTTACTGGGATAAAAAGGATCCTGCAGCACAATTAAATTCCTCACATTTGTTTTATTGAAATGGCATTTGTATGAACAAATTGAAGAATTATGTGTTATCTGATGTCTTTGTACATCCAGACTCCTAATCTGAGTGTACAGACATTTACCCATGGACACAAATATCTCCTCTGTGAGATTCATGGATTTAAAACATTTGCATGCAGCTTTGCTGTACAAGAGAAAGACATATGCCTTGTGATTAAATCTACTCCTATATGTCTCTTGAATGATTAAGGTCACAGGCCGGCTCTGGGTGTGTCTGCCTAGGGAGAGTACTAACAGAGAAAGAGTGTTTGGAGAGATATCTTCATCCTTTTCCACAGGGATGGGAATAGTTGTGACTTAAAATACTTTTGCTGGATCTCAGATGAGAAGGTCTGCCTGTGCCCGTCATGGTGTAACATCTTATTCTCTGAATGTCACCATTCTGGAATAGCTACTCCCAATATCTATAGAGGATAACATTTCAAAGTGTAGGATTTCCCTCTCCAGGGAAGTTCTAATGCCATAAGAAAGACTCAGGGGGAAAAAATAACCAATTTGAATTTTTCCACAGAAATGAGCTACTTGAGCTTGATTTTTCAGAAAATAAGACTGAGCAACACATTAAAAAGATGCAGTCTCAGTAGTTGGCAGACCCTTGACTGAATGTGACCCCCAGGGACTCTATGAGTATAAAATTGTCACCAGAACATGTGGCGGAGTAGTAGAAAGCCCTGACAGGACATCTCAAATGCCAGTTTTCAGGACTACAGACTGCTTTCTCCTTTCTGCAAAACCAGTCATCTGAAATAAACATTTCAGCTAGAGATGGAGGCTCCTGAGTCTCTTGACTTTGGGAGCTTGGATTCCCTGGAGAGTCCAGCTGGGAGCTCATCTGCATGTTCAGGCTTCTTTGCAGCCCTAAGGACCCAATGGCTGAGATGGCAGAAATCAGGCAGGCATCTTGAGGAAGTTCCTTGAAAATAAAGTGACTGTGAAACCTTCTGGGTTCAGTGTTTATACATTTTTTCAGTGAAAAACTGTTCACTTGGAAATTTCTTGACCAGCTTTTCCTGGAAGCTGTAGTTTGAATGAATTAGACATGTACCGTGAGAAATGACTACAAATCATCAGGCCAAAATGGTTAAAGAAAAACTGCTGATGGCAGAACAGCTGAACAAAGAATTCAAATAATGTTTTCCATGTTTTGGTTTGGCATTCGTTTTTTGGGTTTTTCTGTTTGTGTGTTTTAGGTGGTGTAATTTATGTTCTTTTTTGTATTTTCAGGCATGCAGCTCTAAATCACAGCTCATGGCTGCAAAAGCAGACAAGCCATATGAGTGACATTATAGATCACAGCTCATTTTGTGAATTTCTTTCTTTTAGTCAGGCAAGATTTTGGGCTGGGTAGTACACACTTACATAACATAAAATAGCTGTTTATATTTTAAGAAGATGGGTTAAAGGAAAATAATATGAAATTGCAGTCAGGAGTTTATATAAAAGTAGAAGCATGAGTATGAAGAATACAATGGAAAACATCGTTAGGATGTTGCATGGAGAACCAGCTGCATAATGCCTTTGGGGATTTGTGGCACAATTCCCTTTGAAAATGTGGGCCTGCACGTTTTGATATCAGATGGCCTGAATACTTTCTCAGTCATGTGGTGGGAGTCACAGATGCTTAGGAAAAGAAAAAAAAAAGAAAAAAAAGAGAAATCTGGGTACCTGGTCAGACATCTCTATTTGAAAATTAGTGGTTTGGTAAGTTCTCTGCTTAAAAGCTCAAGTTTTTAATCTGTGCACAGTAATTACAACCATTTTGAAGGGAAAATAATTTTAAATTGTCTTGCTTGGAAAAGATTTAAAGTAGGTGACAGAGTAATTACCTTAAAATAGTTAATCTATTGCAGGTGTGCATATAGTTGAGCATATTTGCTTTACTCAGCAGAGTTCATTGAGCTTATAAGCACTGCTTGGCTCAGAGTTGCAGGTTCCAGCTATAACATGGGTTAACAGCATGGGTTTTATTATGAGCTTTCTTGGCAGCAAGCAGGTAAAAGCAAAACTTCAAAACCATTTTCCTTTGTTGGGAGAACCCCCTAAAGGAATTCAGAGGAAATGGTGCTGTCTGTCTGACACAGTTACAGTCAGCCAGCAGTCTACTGTCTCAGCAAGTAGTACTGCAGTCACTCAGTAATTTATGTGCTTCATGCCTTGAGGGCTATAAAATAATCTGTATGATATACAGCAATAGCTGAGTTGTTAAACAAAAGGATTGAGTGCATTTAACTCATGCAGGGGTTCGTATGGATTGTGTGTCACCTATGCAGTACCTATGTAACAGGAAATGTAGAGCAGCTGCTTCTGTGAGGAGAGATTTGAGTATTTTTTTCCTAAAATCTACCACATTATCTGAGTTTGGAAAATATACTGCAATACAGAGTCTGCACTCTTTTAAAACAGGGTTAAGTTCCAACTAATAGCATGTAAGTACAGCGTTATCTGAGTTTAAAAAGGAAAAGAGTCTGTATGACTGCACCTCTAGATGCCTTTTGACCTACTTATTGTAACTGAAAGGAAAAGAGCTGACTGTTAAAGGATTTATGGCTGGCAGAATAACCAGCCCCAGTTCTACTATTAGCCCATGAAATAGTGGCATGGCCATCATGACAGAGATTCCTAGAAATGCTGAACATGCTGCAGGGTTGGTCACACTTGGGTATCAGCAGACCAGCCTCGGGAGAGGTGAGGAGACTGCCTTCATTCTCAGCAATACATATCTCTGATCACTTTCACTGTCCTTATATAAAGGCCAGGGAAGCTTACTCTGGCCTCCAGGGAAGCTGAATGTGCAGAGCACACTCAGAGGTCCTGAGCAGGTACCTCGTGTTCAGTTCCCATGATCCAGAGGTAGGTGAGACAGGTAAGGCATGAGCCCAGCTAAGCAGCACACACTCTGATCTCAGCTCTTACACATAACATAATTGATATGCATAATATGCATTGAATTCAAGATGCAGCTAAAGATGTGGATGGAATATGATGGATTCAAAGCCAAATATGCTAAAACCAGTATTTATCTTGGTAGTGAAGTATGACCTGGGCTAATCAGTGCTGTCTTCAGCAGCCTCAGTTGGTCAGGCTCCTACAGGAGCTCAATTTATTTTAAAGCTGTTCTTTTCTCAGCAGAGCCTTCAGGAAAGGTAGACAGCAGCAGTACCATTTCTTCAGCAGGCCATTCTTTAGGGGGATGACCTTAAGCAACAAGAAAAACAAAAAAACCACAGCATGCTGCTTTTTATGTTTCTGGGTTCTCCCCAGGTAATGGAGAGGCTTACTCTACTGCATTGTATTGCATTCTGCACCATTATAAAGGGCTTATTTGTAGTTGTCAGTGTCTTTTGTGCAGTGATGGGTTCCTCTGAAAATTCATAACTATATTAGACTGATTTTTGCAAAACAGTGTTTTGGAAAATATAGGCTCAACTATACAAAAAAATTATGAAAGTATTTTTAGCTGACTAATAATGCCACACAAATATTACAGAGTCTGGACTGTGTTAAACTTTTGGAGAATACTCATGTCAAAACCAAAACACTGTTAAAGAGACATGCAGAACTTTTTAACCTAAGTGCTTTACAGAGTGTGTGTGTATATGTTTGCCCATGTATTTTCTATTTCTCCTTATTATTTTCCCTTAATCTAATGTTCACTCTTCTCCCATAGTTTCTACTTAATTTATGAAAAGCAGTTGAAGTTACACACTGTTTTCTCTTGTTCACTCAAGACTAGCCCAGAGACACAAGAATTCATGGTCTAACTGACAGTTCATTGTCCTTTGCTTCACCCCATGCCCCAAATTCTGTCCAGAGGCTGGAGGCCTTTTCACTTACTCGTTGTAGAAGTTTACAGAGAAGTATACCCACCCACCTGTATGTGGTCGCTGGTAGACACATCCAGCTTTACTCCATACAAAGTGGTATCAGAAGATGAATAGTTCCATTAGGGGAATATTCTCCTGCATTTAATTAACTTTATTGAAGACACAAGAAAGTGCTGAACTAGTCTGACCTTAAGACCTCTGACTTGTAGGGAGTCTTGTTCTGAGCTAACCCAGTTATGTTCACACAGTGCCATATATTCAGCCAGACTAACTATAATCTGGCTTTGATTGATATATAGTGGGATACACCTTCCCAACATTTTTTAGCTAATGATCTGATTGTAATATAAGAGACATCTTTTCATTCTCCTTACCTTACACCTCTCTTCCTTCTCTGACTCTAATTGAAGAGCTTTGCTTATATTTCTTATCTGGGTTGTACTTAACTGATTTTTTCAGAAGTGAACTTTGCAATTTTAAAAATCAAAAATACAAAATTTTTAGAAGAGTATAAAATATCCTGTTACCATCTTCTTCTTTGTGAAAACAGAATACTTCAGAATTTTGAAAGCCTATCCACTTAGTTACCTAATTATAAGATGCCAAGGTTTTTCATTTGTATTAGAAGAGACCGACCACTTATATTCACTAGTTGATCTTATACATAGAATTGTCTTGAAAGAACTGTCTTCATATTTATTTGAACAGGGAAGATTTTCATTTTAGCTGAGAAGTTCTATTGACGGTTTAATTTTCTGTCAATAAAATCACAGAAAATAAATGTGTTTTAAAGCCACTGGGACAAAACTTGGTAGAAACTTTCAAAGTTTTCTACATTTCTGCCACTAAACTGGACACTGTTCTTTCAAAGACTAATTAAGTCTGTTGAGATAGAAAATAAAAAAAAAATCAGCCTTATTTATGACAGATTAATGACATCCATGTCTTGTTCAGCAATGGAAATAAAAATAGATATGAGACACTTGAAAAGTTCTTCCAGTTTGAAAATTCCAAACTAAAACTTTTAGATATTTCCAAAAGGAAAATATTTTTTAATACTTTAATTTTTTCACAGAACTTTACATCAAATATAACAAATGTTAACCTTTTGCATAATCTCTCGAGGCAGCTTGAACTACCTTCCATGAATGTCAGCTACACAGAACACTTTCATAAATGTTGCCTATCTAATGCATTTCTGGGTCCAGAAACCCCCATATTTCAAGGCAAAGTGTATGAAAGTGTCACTGGAGATCACAGAGGAGAAGTTCATTTGGGATGAGTGTGTAATGAAACAAATTATAACAAAGAGAAGAAATAAAAAGAAAGTTGAGTGGTGGCAGGTTAGAGTATGAGAAGCAGAAAGAAACTGTCAGATGCAGGAGTTGAGACTTGATTTGAAACAAGGGAGAGTGATAAAAAGGTGGCTTCTGACAAAGCTTGTTTGTATGAAAGAACCTGCCTAACCTGTCAAGCAGGTTAAAGCAGGTCAAAGATTTTCACTGACCACTTGAACTTTCTTCTAACATCCACATTTGAAAGATCATAGTTCTGAAGAAAAATCAGTACATGGAGTTAATAACATAAAATCCTTAGTGTTACCAGGTTGGATTTTTTTTTCTGGTTTGTTTTGAAAATTAATTTTATGACAGTTCAAATCAATAAAGGAGGTTTTGCTCTCACTATTCCACGAAGCTGTGAGGGCATTGATCTGTAATCATTAGAGTATTGTTTATGACAATGTATTTTAAAATGATCAGTTATGCCCTGGGGTTTGATAGGAGTAATGGTAATGCTTGCCATCTTCATGTGCTAGACCTAATTTTCTCTTCTACAAAAATGTTCCACATATTCATGGCTTTGTGATAACACCTTCTTTAGGAGGCACAGAAATCATCATTGTCATCTCTATTAAGAAAGTTAAATGTAGAAACAGCGAAGATAATAATTGACTTTGAAAGAGTTTGTGCTAGTTTATGTTTGTTTGGGGCTTTTTTGTTGTTTTTTTTTAGTGTCTTCAAGGGCAACAGTTTGTAAGAAGGTGGCTGAAGAAGTCAGAGTATACTGGTTTCATAGAACCTTGTCCAACTTCAAAATTGTTCTGATTAAATAAACTGTTCCTCCTTTCTGAAGCAAGGAAGAACTTGTCTGTATGGATAAGATCATGTGATGAGTACATCTATTCATGCCATGCAACCTGTCTGTCTGTCTGTCCATCTATCAGTCTATCTATCTATCTATCTGTCTGTCTATCTATCTATCTATCTTCATCATCATTATCATCAGCCTCATCTATCTAGGTATCAAACTGTGTTTGCTCTTGGAGAAGAAAGTAGGAAGAAAATAGTGAATAGCAGTCAGTTGTGTCACTGGTTATTTCCTCTACACATGACAAGTGGTTTCAATGAACATAACTTTCAAAAGCTGAGGGTGCCACCATAGTGGCCACTGGCAGACTCATCAGTGTTTTTTGACCTGCTGAAGATCATTTCTTTCTTTCAGGACAGGAAAAAAGATATCAACTCTATGACCTAGATGACTACATTACAGTAATTTTTTGGAGGTTTTGGTTTTTTCTTCCTTTTTTTTGGGGGGNTGATATCCAGTCTGGATGAATATAACATTTTGGGGACTCATAGTGAAATTCAATCTCAAATCATAGCCAGGACGTAATGCTGTGGTTCAGCCTCACTTCTGCCTTCTACTAAATGTCTTGGGTGGGATCCTGAGGAAAGAGATGATGGAATCAGGAATCATGTCCTTGTTTGCCAGGGACTATGGAAGGGGTTGGACCATTTCTCTTCACTGAGACCAAATGTAAAGAGGTGGGTTTGAAAGACAGTGCGATAATTTTCAGTCTGAGGTCAGCAAACCCAGTAGTAATGGTGCAGGAGTTCTGGCTGAACAAGACTCAACTTCTGAAAATGCAAGCCAAGATTTTTCTCCTCATAGTTTCCTTTTCCAAGTGTGGATCAGTTACAGTGGAACTTGTCTCCTCTGAAGAATGCTTTGACAGTCGTACTACATGGATGCCATGTCTTATGTAAAGCACAAATAAGGCCTTTTCATGAATGACCCTTTATAAAAGAGCAAGAACTCCTCACTTTAATTTATAAAGAAATAAATTCTTGTCTAATGAAACTGCTAGTTCAGAACAAATGCCAAAGCTTTCTGATTTTGTCTCCAAACATTCTCAGGTACATTGCTATTGCTGGAATAAAACAGATTCTGTAGTATTTTCTAATTTCTGTTCTTGCCTCTGTAATTGACATTGTGTTATTCTCTCTTCCTCTTAGCCTCCAACATTCTTTGCTTCAGACTGCCTGAACTCTATGAGTGTTAGAAGTCCCTTTTGACCTTGGACATATTTTCAGTTTATGTGAAATGCAAATTGCTACTTTCAATCTCAGAGGGAAACATGCTTTTATGAGTACCTTTTGTAGGCCTTGATTCTCTGTTTGGCATATCATCTAGAAAATGTCATACAAAATGTTTTGAGCTAAATGAGAAGCATCTGCAGCTTTGAAACAAGGGGTGGATGCGTGGGTTATAAAATAAAAACCAGTTACCAATGATATGTAAATTGCAAATTGTTCATAGCTTCCTTTGAATTTTGGTAAAACACTCGAGTACTTGACTGAAGCCTCTTCAAATATGTTCAAATGCTTTCTGCCTAAAAGGACAAGATTGTGATGGTTTTATATGGACTGTGGATAAGGTGTTGCTTCACAGGTAATCTAGTTGAAATATTGAGTCAAGGAAAATGCAGGATGGTTCTTAATCACCAGAGGCCCTTCAGGAGATCTCCAGGATATTTTTGAGAGCATACTGCTTTTTTTTTTCCCCCCTGTGTGTACTGGGGGCAATATCCCACAGAAAACCTGTGAAAAATGCATCTCCATTAGCATGATGTATGGTAAAAGTATGAAAACAACACCATATTGAAGGTGATTATCCTTCTTTGCACAGCTTCTTAAATGGATCTGAGCTGATGTTGACACTTAGGAACCAACAGTCTCACCATTATTTCCACATTACCACATCATCCTAGAAGAATCTATTACTACTACAAAATGTCAAAGTTTAACACTCCTGACCTGCGTCTCATCTGTTCAAGTGTTTGTATATTCTTTTTTTCTGCTTTAACTCACAGGTATTTTTGTTTTGTCCACAAACTGTTTTGAGAAAGCTGTGTCCCTCTGCTGAGTGCTGTGCTTTGAAAAGTTTCAACAGCTATTCATTTATCCAGCAATACACACACTCTCAAGTTATAATTAACTAAATAACAGATAGAAAGACTAAATGAATGGACAAAGAACAGAAATAGAATTTGAAACAGAGGACAGATGTTAAATCAAGGAAGTCTAGAGGACACTCCTCTGTAGATGGAATGTGTGGATGTCTTTACAAATATGTGCGTGGTACTATTTATGTCTTTTTCACCTTTAAAGCTATTTGTTATTGAAGAAAGTCACCCTCTCATTCAGTTTTTCCTGCTACACTGAAAACAGGGGAAGACATTCTTAAAATATTCAGAAAATGCACAACTACTCAAGCTGCATTACCCACTGCCTGCTTGCTTTGACTTCATCCTTATTGAAGAGAAAAACTTTTTCTTTTCCTATTGTAATTTTATAAGAAAGCTAATTGGTTTTGCCCTATAAGGAAAAAGTAGATGTCAGATTATTTCTTTCCCTGCAAGGAAAAAAAAAGTTAATTATAAATCTGATATTGTCACTGAGCAGAAGATAAAACTAAATCTGTCATCTTGGATGACTGCTTTCCTGTCACACATGAAAGCAAGTGAGAGAGAGAAAGTGCTGTCTGTTTGCTCAGCAGTAGTCCATTTGAGGAGACAAAAGAAGAACTCAGCTTCAGAAAAGGTACGTCAAACAGCAGCGCCAGGAGGCATTTTCAAGCATCCCAAATGAAAGAAAAAGAAGACCCCAAACTGATGTAGGCAATATTGCCATCAGCACAATTAGTGCAGTTGAATCAATACTAGAGGAATGTACCTTCAGGCCTCAGCTGCTCAAAAGGTCTGAACTACGAGACAGGTTCTCTACTGGGAACAAAAGAATGGCTTATCAAAATTTCAGTATAAGTGTTACAGTCCAGGGCTTCCATGCATTGCATTTTCAACTTTTGCTACCCTCACATGGAGATTTCTTATAGTATTAACCCTAACCATGAAATCCAGCTGCAGATCAAAATATATATAGCAATGTCTTCACCTTCCACAGTCTACTTTATTTTTTACTCAGATACATAAATTAATGGAAACATCTTTATTTTGTAGTTAATGCATGGTCTACTCACCATGACAAAAACTGCAGGAAGAATGAATTCTTCTTTCATATTAAATAGGCTCATTATTTCAGGAGTTTTGTAGAATACACCTCTGAGGTTCAAACCTAGAAAGGAGCAAAATTTTGTTATTGCTTTCATAAGTTAAAGATTTGGGGAATTGATGTATTTTGTTTGAATTATTATTGTTTCTAAGCACAAACAAAATACCATGCAACAGACTAATCTGTGCTCATCCAGGAAACCTTAGTGCTTTGCTTTTTTGATTTGCCTGAAGAGATTGTACAGAGCAATATTCACTGCTTAGAGCTTGAAAGAGAATGAAAGGCCCATCTAGGGGGAAACTGCCCTGTAGAAAGATTTTGAAAACCTGTCTCAGTCTGAGCAATTCTGTAGGCAAAGGTAAAAAAACTGGCTCCAAAAAATGTTTTTGAATCTGGCATTGATTTGTCTTTGATGAAGTTTGTAAGAATCCTTGCAGATTTCCAAGAATCAGAGAAATTTTGAAGGTTTTCAGTTGAAAATAACTTGTAGAAAATGTGTATTCAGGGAATGTGCATTTATGGAAGCATGGAATATATATTTATGCTGTAAAATGACTTCCATATGTGTGGCAAGCCATTGCATTCATTACAGAAACAGATATATTTTCATACAAGACAATAGAAATTAAAGGTGAAATATACATCATTATATTACTTTCTCTATGCCCTTCCAGCAATATGATTTTAGAAAGCTGTATGCTCTGTGAATGTCCTGAGTGACTGTCAGCAATTTCATATCCTTGTTAACAATGTTTTTCCTTAAAAAAATTCAATTTGTATGAGCTATGGCACTCTAAGCAGTAGTATCTTTCTGTGAAGTAGTAAGTTTCTTTAATCTTCTTAGATGATGACAATGACTAGCCTTTCAACTTTGTGCCTTATATCATCACACAAGCTTTGAAATTAAGTTTCCCCCCCAAAGGCACAACGAGAGTTTCTATGTTTTATTTTTTCATGTGTTTCTAAAGCAACCATTACTAGCATCTTCACATACAATCATATCCAACACAGGAATTCTCTCAAGGTGGTAGCAGAGTTCAGTAACCTCCCCTGTACATCACAATCTCTTAATAAAAAATATCAGGTATTAATTGGAGTCTAGAGACCTCAACCCTTGTTAAGAAAATGTTATATTGGAAGACAGAAGATATACCTTGCTTTGAAAAAGATAAAAAACATGTGAGACAGGAAACAGTAAGCCCTTTAACTTCAGGAGGAAATCACTGCTACAGAACTTTCCATTATATGAATACAATAGAAATATATAGAGAGATATACATATACACATAGGTAGATATATATATGTGTGTGTGTATTTACATAATACAAAGTTCTGTAGCAGTGCCTTCCTCTTAAAAGAGATGTGCATATATAGATATATACGTGTATATATATATATAGAGAGAGAGAGAGAGAGAGAGAGAGAGAGAGAAAGAAAGTAAGGCATCTGAGCACACTTGCCTTTGTGGATGAAGTTGGAAAATTGCAAGCTATTGGTAAGGTGTTTAGTCCTCCAACTGTTCAGGATTTGGTAAAAATAAATTTTAAAAAAGTATATACTTGTGTAGACATATAAATGGAGGTTGGGCCTTGGGTTGGGTACAAAACTAAGCGGGGAAACCACTATTGTGAGCAATGACCAGATATATTTTCTGCTACAAGGAGCAGCATGACTGACTGAAGTCTGGTAGGCAGTTGTTAGGTTGATTTTTTAGATAATTTCAATCACAGTGCAGCTCAGAAATCTACCCTGACTATGGTACAGGTGATATTTGTGCTCTAGAATGATTCTAGGGTAGACTTTCATTCAGAAGAAAATGCCGTGACTGCCTCTGGTCTTTTCGGCCTCTATGGCTGTCTGAGAGCCAAATGGATCTTACAGCCAGTACCTATCTGTAAGTGAGTGGGTGAAAAGTCTCATTCCACTCAGGCAGCCAGACTGGAACAATACAAACAATTTGAACATCTGTTCATTGCCCCTTTGTATTGCAGCTCCTTGATATACTTTCAAAGAGGCAAGAATCTGTCTGCTCCATTAGATAATTTAAATATTTTGAAGTATTGAAAATTATTGTCTGTGGAAAGAGAATACTGAACTAGGAAGGCTCCTAGCATGGTGTAGGAAAGTCTGGGGTTTGCTGCCTGGTGACTCACAGGGACTTGCCTCTACACCAAAGTAGATTCAGTTTTCCTCCTGAGGTTCTCTCAGCCATTGTTACCTTATCAGGTCCCTGCTTTTAGAGGGGCCTGGGGGATTAATGGCATCTTGGTTCCTCCTGTTCTCATATTGTGGCTTCTTGGTTTCTTCTGTCCTCATCCTGGAATACACTTCGGATTTATTTTAACTGGGGACTAAAATGCAGGTAATTTTTTGGGCATGCTGCTAAAAATTACATATTTTTACAAGTGTAATATGTGGAAGACCAGACTAGAAGTACAATCCAGCGTCCTTCCAGGTTTTGACTTCCATGATTCTTATTTTCTACTGAAATAAACCCAAACCTATATCTACAAGCAAAAAGAAGCTGTGGCATCTGTGCAGTAGCCTAAAACAAAAATCATTTGGTCAAAGTTGCTGTACAATTACAAATTATAGAGGAAAACTTTGTTCCTGCCATTGGTATCACTGTTGCCAGTGTCAATCAGATGTGGGTACACACTGGAACTCAGCCAGCGTGAGCCAAACCAAATGAAATCAGAACTGAGACTGTGTCAAGCTAAGTGATGAGTTAAGGCACGGATAATTACTGTGGCTATTTTCTTGTGGCTTCCCAATCTGCTCATTCAAATTCAGGCTTTTGTTCTTCAACAGTAGAAAAGAGACTGAAAAGCTGATACTGGTTTCTGAAAACCCTTTTGTACTGTCAAAAGTATCAATTAGATGCGATAAAGAGCATGAAAGCTCTTGTCAGGTGTCTGCAGTTCCATGTGTTTGAGCCAGGGAAACAAACCTGTTTTTTCAGGGTTTTGTTTTTCCCTCCCTTGTAAAGATGTTTTGACAATGGCTTTCATCACGTCCCCTCATTCTGCAGGCAGCTATGCTGGGCAATTAGCTAGGTCCCTGTAAAATGTAAAAATAATGAAAAAAATCACTTCTGATTGTGTTCACAAATTGTTAATAAAACAAGAGTAACCAAGTAACATTTCTCTGTGCACTAAAACAAAAAAAAAAAAACCAACAAAACAAACCAACTTAAAATACCACCAGCCAACCAACCAAAAACTCCCCCATAATAAAACCCCAGAATCTTCTCCCGAAAAACCAAACAGAACACTATACAACTCAATTTATGAGGCAAATTCAAAACTCTGTAATATTATTTCACTTGTGTCTGAAGAGCTATTTCCACTTATGACATCCTCAGCATGGTGTGTTATTATTATTTCTTCCTTGGGAGCCTGAATACATCATAACTAAAGACATTCAGCTAAAGCAAAGTAGTTGCTATAATTTGGATTGTCTTTGTGATACAATTTCTACTCTAAGTAGTTAACATGATGCATATATTTTTAGGACACAAAATCTATCTTTGTCTCCATGTTATACTTCTTTTACTGTAGGGGTTAAAGATTTATTCAAAAAGGGATTGTTTGGTTTAGGCTATTTCTCTCCCAGAACTGCAGCTTAATGTGTTATTTGTGAAGCATGTAACTATTCAACCTTTACAGTACCATTAAATCAGGTGTTCATGTAGACTGTGAGCAGTAGCAGGCAACAAAAGAAGAAAAGGTCTTTTGTGTGCTACTAAAACATCCTTGTGAGTTTAATACCCCACATTCTGTTTTTGTATTGATATTGAAAATTGTTTCTAGGAGAAGGAGTAGAAGATTTTGGTAAATCTTATAACAATCCCGTAAAATTTGGTAAAAAGATTTCGCTCCCTGCACCCCCAACAGAGTTGAACTTCTGATTTTGGATTAAATGGAGAATGACTTGTGACTGAGATAGATTGTCTACAGACACGGTCAAGTTCAACCCTAAGATACACAGCTGTGCCCAAGATACCAAGTCCTTTTGAAATATCTTATGCACCTCTTCTATTTTAATTAGCGCATCTGAGATTACCTGAGACATCTCCAACAGCTTCAGGACATAATTTATGAATCTTCTAGCACCTTTCAGCTAACAGATTTTAGGTTCTTTAAACAAGAAATCAGTTCATATGACATAGCCTATGATAAAGCTGAGGTTTAATTTTGATATCCTTGGACCTTTTATCATCATTCACATGTGAGGAAAGTGCATGTTGCCATTCCAACATATTGACCTACAATTTTACCAAGTACGCAAATTTGCAGATGACTCCAAGCTGAGTGGTGCTGGTGACACACCTGGAGGATGGGATGCCATCCAGAGGGACCTGAACAAGCTCAGGAAATGGACCCATGGGAACATCATGAGGTTAAACAAGACCAAGGCCAAGGAGCTGCACCTGGGTCAGGGCTGGGCAGTATCAACACAGGCTGAGGATGAACAGATCGAGAGCAGCCCTGCTGGGAAGGCCTTGGGGGAGCTGGTGGGTGAGAGGTTGGACATGAGCCATCCATGGGCACTCACAGCCCACAGAGCCAAGTGTGTCCTGGGCTGCATCCCAAGCAGGGTGGGCAGCAGGTCGAGGGAGGGGATTCTGCCCCTCTGCTCTGCTCTGGTGAGACCCACCTGCAGGGCTGCCTCCAGCTCTGGGGTCCAGAGGAGGCTACCAAGTTGATTAGAGTGATGGAGAACCTCTCTTATGGGAAAAGGCCGAGAGAATTGGAATTGTTCAGCCTGGAGAAGAGAGGGGAGTCCAAATTAAAAATGGAGAGGGACTTTTTGCAAGGACATGTAGTGACAGGGCAAGAAGGAATGGCTTCAAACTGAAAGTGAATTAGATTAGATATTAGAAAAAAAATTCTCTGCTGTGGTGGGGTGCTGGAACTGGTTGCCCACAGAACCTGTGGCTACCCCATCCCTGGAGGTGCTTGAGTCCAGGCTAAGTGGAGCTCCAAACAACATTATCAATGAAACCTGTTCACAGTGAAGGTGTCAAAACTGTATCTTTCAGTCCCTTCCAAACCAGGCCATTCTGTGAATGATTTTATGTCTGACATTGTAAGACACCCAGCGGAGGTGGGGGGGGAGCCAGTGTCAAGGCCCTCTCCTGGGTCTTACCCACTTGTGTTGTCTCTTCTGGCTTCAGCAACATTATTTTAACTTCATGCTATTAAAAAAAAAGAAAAAAAAATAGTCTCTCAGATTTCCTAAGAAAGACAAAAGTCCTTCTCAAAATGGATTTCAGGGGAGTGCATATTTACTATAGACTAAGCCCTGAGTAATCTCATAGTTTAATTTCTATGCTTATGTCATGTGATATCACACAATGATACAGTTCACGTCAGGATTAAATAATTGGTTTGACAGAGAAGGGGTTTTTTATTGGAATTACATTGGACCCAAACATTTTCCTTCTAGAGTTTAAAGACAGGACACAAACAAAGGCTGACTGCTTTACCTCAATCCAAAATGAAACTAGTTTATCTCATAGAGTAAACAGAATCTAATTTGAAGCTTATTTCTTTGCTTCATGTTGAAACATAGTAGGCTGGCTATATGGGCTGAGTAATTTTATTTTGTGTTATTAAACTGATGCTATTATAGTCAGCTAGTAGTCACTCAGTAATAGAGACATTTCTCCATGCCATTACATTTGGATTTAGCTTTTCTGACCTTTATGGGCTATATAACAGAGAAAGAAAGCTTGAGAGACATATCTTATTGTGTCAGACAATATATACAGTAAAGACAAGCTTCAAGGAGCCATGGTTTCATAGCATAAATCTCTTTTGCCTCAGCCAGGTTGGAAGTGCTCAGTAATTCACAGGAACAACCTTTAATTTAGTGTTTTCCCTGGATACCACTGAGGCCTGGTAGGTGGGAAAAAACTCATTACAAAGAGTGTCTTTTCTCTATTGGAGAGCAAAGATGAGAGGGAAAGAATGCCAAGGATTGGTTATCACTTCTCAATTGCTTATCATCTTGAAAACTGAGCTTGAATCTCTTTGTAAATAATAGTTTAAGAATATGCTTGCAATTTCTTTAATTTCATAGTAGTAATAAAACAAAAATTAGAGACATGGTTAAATTATTTTAAACTGCTAGGGCTTGTCTTAATATCAGTAAGGTTAGAGGATATATTTTTTTTTTTCCCTGACAAGAAAATGGCACATTCTGCTCAGTTTCAGAGGTCCCTCTATCAGCTACAAATAAAATTTTGCAGGATAAAAGATAATTTGTAAGGCTTTGTCATGAGACTTGGGAATATTGTTTGTTTTCTTTCTTTGTGCATCAGAAGAGTTGCTTATATTTCACAGACGGAGACAAGGAAGAGAGAGGCGTACCAGGTGTATTTTACATTATTTGGTAGATGGAGGCATGGTTGCCAGCACCAAAAAGCTGTGCTTTCCAATGCCATTAGGCAATAAATATCAGTAGTGTTTATGGCTGCTTCAGTTACTCTAGGTTCCATAAGCTCTGTTGAAAGAAACATACAAGCACAAGAGAGGTATTTGCACAGAATGAATAAAGACAGCAGCAGCTGAAATCATACTGCTTCAGACAATGACTTCTGATTTCCCAGGGACCCATTCACAGCACAGTGCACTTCCTCAAATAGAAAGTCATGTCTCAGTTTTTAAGAAAAAAGGATCTTCCTAAGCAAGTCCTTAGCATGGTGTTTCAGGAGCATTTTGAGAGTTCCCAGAGTGTTGCAAATAACAGACACTTGAAGAAAAGCATCAAATAATGTATTTGTGATCCCTAAATCATCTGAAAAGGACATAAGAATTGGACTGGAGTGTATAGAACAGAGAAAGGTGAAATAGTAAGCAACATCTGAGACAGTCTTGCTCTGATCTTCCTCTTACATGTAAGTGCAACCTCAAAATAATAATATTTTTTCTGTTATTAAGGGAGTCTTTTTTATTAAAAAGAATAGAGGCAATTCACTCTAGCAGAGAAAGTCTAGAAAATTACTTGAATCTGAAGATCTGGAATAAAATCTTTTGAACTTTAAGTCAATAATGTGTTAAAATTTCACTAGTACTGTACAAACATTGTTCACAGTTAGCAGAGTTAAAAAAGCATTTGTTTTATACACTGTTGGTGATATTTTTATCCAAATAGTTGACAATTTAATTTTGTGTTTTTAATAGATGTAATCAGTTTTATTTGAATAACATTTAATTTCAATATATTTGGATAATTTGTAATTTAATTTTAATATCTAGTCTTTCAATTGCTGCTTGTGTTGGAAGGAGTTGTTGAACCACTACCCTGTTATTTAGGTTTTTTTATTGATGAGGCCTTATTACAATTTTTAACACTGTTGTCATTATAATTATGACTAGATGTGCTGGCAGGGGATTTAAGTCCATTTTCACTTTGTGTTTGATACTTCAAAAACTCACATGGTAATTTGTTTGTCTGTAACTAAATGAAAATGGACAGCTCCACACGGTGTAACAACAGTTTGAGGTTGTTACACATTTTAACACACAAATGGGTACTGAGGTAACATTTTCCAAATCTTTTTTATAAACAGAAAATACATGGTATTTAATTACAAAACCATAATTATTATTGCTATTGTTGCTGTTATGACTATTATTTAGAAAGTTCTTGCACAATCAGTGAAATTACCTGTAGGCTAACTTGAGCTAGCACTGTTTACGTGGCTTTGTATGAAATGAGCAACATGTTCAGTCCTTGTGGAAGTATTGTCTGACTTTCAGAGAACTTTTTTCCAACTGATTCAAAAACCCAGGATCAGTTGCTGCATCACACAAACTTATCTTTCTTCCTCTTCAAAGGACTTGAAAGTGATAACAGGTTTTGTTGGGTCGTGCTGTGAAAAGCTGCTGTCTACAGACACTATACAATCATAGAATCACTGAAGTTGGAAAATACCTTTGAGATTATTGAGCCCATACATTAACCCAGCACTGCCAAGTCCACCACTAAACCATGTCCCTCAGCACCATATCCGTGGGTCTTTTAAATACCCCCAAGGACACTGATTCAGCCACTTGCCTGGGCATCCTGTTCCAGTGCTTGCCAATCCTTTCAGTAAAGAAATTTTTCCTAGTAGTCGCTCTAAACCTTCCCTGTCATGCAGGCAGGTCAAATACTCACCCTTCTTGTTGATGTCACTAGCATAGGATGTAAAATGGGTTATTCTTCCCATGCTGCTGTCCTGAGGAAATGTGGAGTGGCCTCCTGAATGGCATGTTCTAGCTCTTTGAGCTCCCTGTGTCTTTTATACTTCACAGTGCTAGGACATAAAGTTTCTCTCTTGCTCTTTAAGTGCATTACTGTTTTTCCAACATTTTTTGATGAGGGCAATGTTATCTGAGGAGGTATCTGAACAGTGTGTTTCATTTTCCCATGTCATATAGGCTGGTAGGCATGTGCTGGTGGAGACAGGAGAGACGACTGCTTTGAAGCAATGTGGTGGAGAGATTTGCATCTCTCTGGCAAATGTCAGCTTTAAGAAAGTGTGTATGAGCAAGAGTGTGCTAGTCTGTGTTAGCACAACACCACAGTGTCATCCTGTCTTGTATCGCTGACATCTTGCTATGGTAATATATTTATATAAGTGGATAAAATTAGAGCTGCCATTAGTAGCAACTTGGGATCTCCTAGATTTGCGTTTTTAAAATCTTTTTTATGTACGTCATGCAGTTTATTATTCCTCCTATAAATGACATTAAAAGTTATGAATAAAATTTTATTATCAGTAATATGATATTATGTTGCTTTGTCATAATTGCTATGTTGTTGCAATACTGAGAAAGAATGTTTTAAAAAGTAAAATTCTATTGCTACATTTTAAAATCATTGTAAGTGTATCTGTACAAATAAATGACACTTCTCAATGAGAAAGAATCTTTTGACCAAATACCAATTCTTGTTTACTTCTAATACAGTCCTTTTTTTTTTGTTTTGTTTTGTTTTAATAATAGGAATGAAGCACTGCAGAGATTCCAGAGGTTATTACCTTTCATTAAAAGCTATATGTATAAGTAGAGAATATTAATAAATGAAAGATGCTAAGAAGCCTTTTAATATTCTGGGGCTTGGTTGTTGGTTTTCATTTGTTTGTTTGTTTTTTAAACTGAGACAGCTGCCTAGGCAGGAAAAGACAAAGTCTATAAATTGTTCAGTATCTTAATGTTTCTCCCATGTGCTGGACTCTGTAATGATAAAAATCTTCTGTTGTGTCTCGTGGTGTTGCAGGCACATATTTGAGAGCTGTATCATTTAAGATGTGGCCTCATATTCACTGCACATGTTGTGTCAGCTGCAGGTCCATCAGAGCCTCTTTGAGCACCTGCCCCTGTGGAAAACATTACACAGCTGGATGCAGCACAGTGCCACAGCCCCCTCCTGTCCCAAGTCCCTGCACACCAGACTCATCTAGCTGATGGATCTGTGGTCCTTTGACTCACTTTCTCTACCCTGTTGGGTCCTAGTAGAGATAGAGACTGCCCTGCTGTGAAAAGAATACAGGCACCAAGGATGCTGCTACAATGAAATGAGAAATTGAAACAACTAGGTGAGATCCATGCATATTAAGTCAGGTTTGACACATCTGAATCTATGGTAAGGAAAAGAATAAAAGTCCTTACAATGTAGTCTCTATCCTGTTCCTCAGACAGAAGTCCTTCTTTTGTTGTTGTCCACTGACTGTGGGTTTGATGCATGCAAATATTTTAAAAATGTGCAGGCATATCTGAGTTTGCAACTAATAGCCGTGTAGATTTTGACAGAAATTTTCCATGGAACATCTAATCAAATGACTACTAATACATTCCTTGTATGTTTCTTCTGCTAATAAAAGATGTCTATTTTTATCTAATGATAGATAGTGCTCCTGCCTTCTGCTGTTGTTCGTTTTAGAGTCTTCAACAAAAAAATAAATTTAAAAAAATTAAATTAAGATCCCTATAGACAGCTCACTATTACCCTTGGAGATATGGCATGAGAGCTTGTGGTGTAAATTGTAATCCTCAAGACAAAATATTTGGTTTGCTCCTGATCTTGTCTTAAAATCTAACTTGATTTAATGGCCAGATTGTATTATATTAGAGATAACTTTTGGCTAAATTTCAGAACTGTTATAGTAGCTGCATGATTTCTGCAGAGATAAGAGCAGTAAGCCTTCAGTTTACAACATGGCATGGTCTTTTCTATAATATGCAATTACATTCACACATTTCTGATCTACAGTTTTTCAGACCACATTTTCAGGCTGGAACATACTATTAAAGACTGGGTTTTTTGACTGATTTTTTTTCAGTTTGCTCCTAATCCTGCTCAAACACACTGATAACTGGACTCTACCCCTGACCCTTCTAGAAGTGGTTGAGCCTCTCTCCAGTGCTGCAAATGATAAACATGTACAATTTTATGCTGTAAAATAGATTTTCATTGCAAACCTCACCTTTTGCAGGTTTCAAATTCAGGCTTAATGAGAAGAATCACTGTCATCACCTGAAGACCAACACTTGTATGAAATGAGTTGGTGGCCTCATGATGTGCTAGCTCTGAGCAGTGACATGCATGGCTAAGATCCCCAAACTGGCCTAAACGAGCTTGCTTTAGGACTGGTTGCCCTGCATTTAGTGAATTACTGAGGCTTATCTGTGCAGGCTCCAAGAATATGCCTTCAGCACTTGCACTTGTGCAAATGCACTGTTACTACTCTACCAAGGTTGAAGAAGAAAAGTTCAGAGTGATCATCGCAGACTAGCCACTGTGAAGAAAATTAACTCTACTGCAGCAAAAACCAGCACAAGGCAAACTCTTTTGCGGAAGTCTGAAGTAAAATATGAAAAAATCTTGCAATGTTAGCAGCCCTGTAGTTAGGAACACTTGAAACATTAAGAAAACAGAGGTAGAGGATTGCACCAGAACAACAGAAAATGCAGCTCAAACTATTTAATTCATTTTTGGTTACATAAAACTGACTTGTATATTACAGCATGGATTTTCTGGTTTTGGATTAATTTAATTGGTATTCCACTATTAAGCTAAGCATTCAAAAGTCAGTGTTTCATAGATTTTTTTCTGTGGTAGAGGAATGAAAGTTTTGCTGCAAAGCTATCCTGGGCTTTAAAAAACAGGGTTTGATGCTATAAGGGTGGTTTAAATGCAATATAACTTACTTCCTTATGTTAAAGGGTTATCATATAACTATGCAAGCAAATATTCTTAAATAACTGAGAACATTTAAAACATACTAAGTATATGTGAATGGTCATTGAGATTTTGGATACAGAGGTTTCAAATACTTACTTTTATATAAACAAGATAATCCTGTTCTAACAAAAAATAGAATCAGATTGCAACTTTCATTATTAATGCGATTGAGACAGTTGAAAGAAATACCTATTCAAGCTTGACATTAGATATAAAATTCACTGCATTATTTGAAAGTCTAATGTTATCCTCTATAGGTTTTGTATATGTATGAATGCTAATGTTCACTTACATTCAACATGATGGCATTGAGAGCCTCATAAATATGCCAGCTTATTTAATTGTTGTTTTAAACAACCGCTGTCCAAATTCTCCAGTAGATTTTAAAATTTTATTTCTGTGATCAAAGCCATAAAAAAGACAAACACGAAAAAGCCAGCTAGAAGAACCTTACTGCCACTGTTACCTGCAGTGTAAATCTCTTCCATGTAGAAAAGAAGATACTGTGAGCTCTTCAGTAGTCTGAACTCAGTGAAGATTAACCATGGCTTTTGTCTCATTTCTTGGCTATTCATAGTTGTTAGGAAAGTGGATATACAGTACTTTTCTTTGTTGGAAAATTCACACAGACCAAGGTCAAGCAAAAATTTGAAACATATTTTGGTGTATGTCACATTTACTTCTTGTCTTTTGCTGCCAACAATGATATGTACTGTGTTTGAAAATATATGGTTAGAATTTCAGATGTTGTTGCAACCTCCCCAAAATCCTCTGGTGCATTAAAAACAAGAAAGTATTTTGAGGTGCTTTGATATTGGGTGTAATTGAAACATCTAAACTGATTTGCTGTCATAGGTTGTAAGCAAATGGTATGTGAGCTTATAATTTGCTATAATAGGTTGTATATGTGAAAAGAGAAACTACTCCTGATGTTGTTTTGAAGGATGTGAACCTCTATATTGTTCTAGTGGCAATGATGAAGAGCAAAAAGAATTCTGCAGAGGCCCTTTGGACTGCACCGTCAGCAGAACTCCATCTTTTCTCAAAACCAGTGGAGAATTTCTTTGCTAATATCTAATTAAGGCCCTCTTCCATTAGCTATTTTTCACGGTTAAAAAATATTGAATCTAAAACCCATTCTGGTGATTTCCTGCATTTTCAGGCTCTGTGGCCTGCCAGCTGCCAAAGGGGTGGGTTTTTTTTCCTGAAGCCTCTGTTCCAAGTAAGGTTTTTTAAGATAAATTTCAACTGTAGACCCAAATACTCAGATCTTTGTAGATGCATTCCTCACAAATATTTCTTAATATTTGAAGTAGAAAAGGATGAGATATGGAAAGCTCTGTTGCTGTCTGCAATTGCTGCTGCCACTTCAAGATGGGATTGATGGTTTCTTTTACAATAGAAATTCAAAGCTAAGACAGGCACTGTAGAGAAAGTCAAACAGCTGCCCAAAGGGTTGGTTATGACCCTGAAATGCAGCCATGAGTGCACAACAGAGCTGTTTTGCCCGTGCAAGCCATTTATTTTATCCTATGACAAATAAAAATATTGGAATAGAAAAATAACTTTGGATATGGAAATAGGGGCTTTTGTCTCATGTAATTTTGACAGTAAGGGTCACAGTGTGCTGTGCTTTGGCAACAATGAAGTTAATCAGTAACATTTGGAAAAAAATGCTGCATTCAATGAAAGATATGAGAAGTTAAACTTTTAACAAGGTTTGTAAATTATGGTTCATTAATATGCATTTTTCCACAGGATGCTCATCCTTCAGTAACCAATAGTTTGCTGCCTTTTACATTTTGTGTACTGTTTTCTACTATACTCTTTCAGAAAGGACCAGTAGCTGGATGCCAAGGTTTCTCCTCTTGGCCTCTGTGCTACAGCCACCTGGAATGCTTCAGAGGCATTTTCTCTAATGCTCTGACCTGGAAATTAATGGATCATGGTCTCCGTTTAGAAAGTAAGAAAGCATTACTCTGTGGGGAAGAAATTAAGCGTGTATACTCTAAGAGAGAAGCCTTGATTATTGGCTATGGCTCACATGTTATTTAAAGAAAGAAAAAAAAATTACATAGGAACAATCTGAACCACATACAAAATGACAATCCCAGCAGCTCACTCTGTTATTTCTGTTTTCTTTCTTTAAGCAATCTGGTGGATTGATGTAAGAAAAGAAGAATCCAGCATGAATATCTTTTCCTGTATTTCCCTAGGGAAGAACTGAAAATTATACTCTTTGGTACTGAGACAAAAAACCTGCAATGCTGTATTCAAATTCATCCCAAGTTGGTGTGAAAATATGTGAGATTCAATTTAGTGCCTCAGATAATCCTTTCCCATCTGGAGAAACTGATCCTAAAAAATGTATTGCCAGCTACCTTCACCTGGGCAGCGCTCACCAGAGGCAATTTTCAGAACCTCTAATTCACTGGGAAATGTACTGAAAGAGTGCATCAATTTGTTTCACTGGTAAGCAGAGGCCATTTACTGGAACCTGTTTGTGCTTTTAAATTTCCACATCCTCTCTTTAGGTAGTTCATAATTTCTGGCCTGCAAGCATGGTTTGTAGTAATGGAAACTAATAGAAGACTGAATGGAGCATTGCTATTCAGTATGAGCACATTAGATGGGTTATTCAGTTAGATATATGGAAAAAAGGCTAAAATTAATGTGAGGTAGATAGTTTCCTTCCTGTTTTGCTCTTGTGTTCAATAATAATGTTCCTGGAGTGTAGAACCATGATAAAACAGTTCTTTTCTTTTTCCTTTTTTTTTTTTAAGATTTTTCCTTCAGAAACCAAGCTTTAGAAAACTAACTGCATATGGAATATTCAGAAGAGAGAGCAAGACAGTGCTAGAGGGGAGAGAATTTTTGTGGTGTCATTTGGGAAGGCTGCTAAAAAAAATAAAGTTTCACAAAAGTAGCATGTGAGAATTTGAGCAGAATAAGGTTTTCAAACTTAATAGGCTAGTGGAAAATAAAGAAGGTCAGAAAGCCTGGGTTATTCAACAGTCCCTCTGGAGGGACAGTATGCATCCAGTGTGCAAATTCCTAACAGGAGACTCAGTAACCTCTCTCTTCCAGCAGCATTATATCAACACATAATGTAATATCCTAAGACCTGCTGGGAAATGGACCCCCAGTTCCTTGGACTGCAGTTCATGTCTGCTGTAACCAGGTTTGTGATTTCTTCTACAGGACTTGACATTCTTGGAAAGCCTCCACTTCTCCCCTGCTGTACACATTACCCATCGCCACTACAGCACTCAAATTCCATGTTTCAAGGCAGGACTTCCATTCTGATCAAAATTTCTTGCACTTCACTTTGTCACTTGTATTCTGCTGTCAGAGGGGGAATGAAAACTCAGACATTGGCTTCAGTAAAAATCAAATGCCTTGCTTCCTCTTCATCTTTTATCCCTAAAATAAAAGATTGTTTTAAAAACATAGCTTGGGTTCTTTTTGTAAAGTACATACTACTTGTCTAAAAGTAAACAAAAAATTTTATAATTTTTTAACAACTCCCTATTTTTGTTTATGCCTTCCCCTACAGTTTCTTGAAAATCATCTCTGTTTAGGCAGACAGCAAGGTGTGCCTGGTGTGGGTCATTAATGAGATGATGCTTACCTTTTCCCCTCTTTTCTGGTATGTTTAAAAGCTTTAGCTGTATAAGTCCAAATTGTTAAATTGAAAGGAAATTTCATGAGGGCCATGAATTTGGGATGGGTTTTTAGAGAAACAGACTTCCTTTGTATGTGTGTGTGTATGTGTTTTCATTTTCCAAATTTCAGAACTATAATTCCTGACTCCTCCTTATTTCTATCAGGTGTTCCCTCCCTTTCACTTGGTTTTTGTTTTCTTTTTGTTTTGGTTTTTGGGGTTTTTTTTTGGAGTGGAAGCTAAATGTCTGTTGCTTCTCATCCATGGCACCTCTGTCTTCAAGTTCACGTATTTTAGGTTTGGTTTATTTACAGACTCTAGGTGAGACAAACTAAAGGAGATGAGGAAAACAGATCTGATATCATTCACATGGTTTAGGCTTCCAGGTTTTTTAATGAGAAACATGTTTTACTTGATCTACCATAACGCTGACTCTCTAGATATAGTGATGGGCATCTCTATAAACCAAAGTTTGTCCTCAATCTCCTCAGTATTCACCTGAAGTACTACTAGTACAGTTAGAAAATTACTTAATATTTACAATGTTATAAATAACTGAATGTAGTTATTACTTATTGTCTACCTGCGTGTTGTTATATAGTAGCATTGTTGTGGTAATTAGGAGAAATTAGAAGAAATCACTCTTAGATTTATCTTCTTAGACTTACGAACTTTGTTGTCTTCTCTTATCTTTCTCTACTTCCTGGGATATTGACTGTGCTCACACCATACTCTTGTACATCATCCTCTGACCCCATCAGTCCTCTTCCTTGAGGTGAGAAAGGAAGATTTGATTTGAGATATACATTTAATGATAAAAAAATGGATTCCTGCCTCTTTATTTCTTTATAAGATGTAGTCAGTACATGGAAGGATCAGTGTGATAACAAAGGCATTCAATTTTCATGGAGCAGAATTGACAATTTTTGGTGTAATACATAATGAACTTTGTTAGAAAAATGTTTAAATCCATCTTTAACTTTAGTCACTATTTTAAGGAATGGAATGCTTAGTTTCACTTCAAAAATTAAAATTAAAGTCTTCATCTCTGTCACAACAGTTCTATCATACACACTTGAGCAAGTGAATGAAGCTTTATGCATGAAAACAATTTCTTCATTGCTCATACATGTTCTGGCATCACATATTCCTAAACAAGTACAGCCTTCCAATCTGAAAAATATAGAATTGTTATTGGTAGCCCTCCTAAAGATGTGAAAGATAGTACAGTAGCAATATATTATGCATAAGCTGAAAGAAGCCACTCTGCTGCAGGATAGGGAGATATGAGATTTTGATTACATGTGAGCAAAAGTCATGACTTTTATGCATGCAGTGTAAGTTCAAAATGTGGTGTGTTTATACATAATTTAAATTCTTGGATGTTTTTCTATAAGTTTATGCATACATGGCCATTAATAGGAAAACATGTAAATGCAACATCATGACAAAAACAATGATCTAATTCCTAGAGAGTGTATTTCAGACACAGGCATCTAGTCCACTAAGACACAGAGTGCAGGAAGAGCCAGGGACTACAGTACTCAAATTTCTTTCCAACATAATGTATCCCAGTGTTATAAAGCACCCTTAAAACCTTATCTCCTCTTTTGTAATAACTGTGGTATGCACCTGAACTGTGTGTTAGGATAGCTAATATTTGTGAGGATAAGATTCTTCATTGTCTTCTCTGTATAACCTGGCTTCAGCCTTGGAAAGTTTAACTCTGTTATTCCAACAGCGTCTTTGCAGCTGGAAAAGCTCTTCATCCAGATCTCAGCTCCACTGAGCCCAGTGCACCAGCCTGAATTCTGGCTCACTTTACGGTGGTCTTTGATGTCTGTGCATCAGTTTCTTCCTTGCCACCTGCAGTATTAGAGTCCAAAGAAAGTATGCACTGTCACTTCTTTAGTTTACTGTTTTGTAAAAGCCCACTACAGATAAGCCTCAATACTTTCTGGATAACTATGAGAGAATTTAAAAACCTCTCTGGTGGAGGTAATCCAGGAAATTCAATCACTGACTGAAGGTATCAAGCAAAGCTGTTTTCTGACCTGCATCATTGACTTTAGAGTCCTGCTTTCCAGATGCAGGGTTTCATCACTAGACTATACTATCCCTACTATAGATGAACATTATGCAGATATAAATAGCTACTTCTGAAATGAAGGGGGTTTTCTACATATGGGAGGTAGTGGTCTATATATATGTGACTTGCATATATAAAATAGTTTAATTGTTAAAGCACCTCTATTTTAGAATAACTTTTTAGTACGAATCTTCTTTAGCTAAAAAGGGTTATTAAAAGTGGATATTTTTGTGACTTAGAAATACACATATGTATATGTAACTACCATTGTATTACAACTTGTATTAATGTTGGTTCCTGTAAATGGATGCTTTGCACCTGATTAGCTTTAAATCTGATTCCAGATCATAATGCTTTAAATCATGATTCCCTGTGCCTTCTGTACATGTTCACACACACAAACATAGAAAAATGCCCCAAATGCCCAGTTCTTCATCTCTGTGTACATTTCACCTGGTTTTGATGCTGATCAACATAAAGTCTCCAATAGTATGGATCAATCAATTTCAATTTTATTGAAATTCCCAGAAAAAAACTACCTTCTTTCTTGGGGATCTAATATTTAGAGCATAGAACTGTCTTCATGCAAGTGAGGAACAAACAGTACACAGTTGACCTTGTGCCTGAAAGGTATTCCCAGAAGTTTGTGAAGATGTTTATGATTTTACAATAACAATTTTAACTGCAGAGTATATATCCATGTGTCTTAATCAATCGAGCAAAAGATGTTGTGTTTGACTTGTGTCTAGTGCAAATAAAATGAGATTCCATCAAGTTTCATTGCTGCATGTCCAAAATCCTTAATCCTAATTGCTCTTTTCCTTCAGTTCTTAAGCTCTGATGTAGTTATGCTACTATTCATGCTGGAAAAACTCCATTTCTTTGCAGAAGCCACCACTGATGTCTGCTTTGATTTTGTCATTGAAGCATTTTAGTTTTGGGTTGTAAAATGTCAGAAAAATAGGGATGGATACAAGCTGCTACCACAGGCATTGTCAACACAGAAAAGAGAAGACATTCACTATTCTTGCAAATAACTGTCCTTTTTTACATGTGTGCTATAGAAAAGTGTAAGATTACCTCAGAGTTCATAATCTCTGCTAGAAATGAGAATTCCAATGTGAACTAAAGAGCATCAAACAAGATGCCCATAAAATAGATTTTCCTGAAGAACAACAACAGGGGAACAACTGTAGTGGCTGCAGTCAAGGAAAATCTTAATCTACCTTTCAAAAAAAAGGAGGGTTATCAGGGAGAAATGTCATGATAATTTATGCATTTCACTGTTAGAAGAGAATATAATTGTGTCTTATCTCCAAACTACTCTTCTGTAATGTATTTATAACCTATATCTGCTATCTATCTCTTGCTTTACACACTGAATACATATCACTGTATTTATAAAATATTCACAATAACATTCAGAAAACTCACATTTGTGTTTTGATGATTCATATTCAATGAAAGTTTATCAATCAATTTTAGAATCACAAAGAAGAATGTTCAGTGCAGAACTGGAAACATTTTTATTGTGATGTTATTTGTTTCATGGTTCAGCCTCCTCAAGGGCCAGAAGTCATATCATAGTATACAATATATTAGATGCTGTATCAAATATTGATATAATTGAGATTGAGAGATGAGTTTGGTTAAACAGCTCTGACTAGTGGCTTTATTCAGATCAGTGCTCTGTTGACCAAAATCTGGCTTGCTGTTGGGAAGAAGTAGCTGTAAAAGATCAAAGAATAAAATTTATGTCATACTGAGGTGTGGATATGCCACTACTTATACACTGGGACAGACAATTCTGTTCTTCAGATGATCATGTTTTATTCTGAATGCAGAGCAGATTAAGGCTTATTACCTGGTAGTTCCCAGGGAAGGTTTCATGCAGCAGAACTAGTGCTTCAGGTTAGGGATTTTTCCGTCATTAGAAACACAGCTATTCCAACCATAATTTTTCACATTTTCTTAGAAAATTTGGCTTCATGGAAGGCATAAGATTGTGACCAGGAGATATTTTGAAGGGTTTTTTTCTGAATTTGTTTTTTTTTTTTTTTTCTGGGAGAGCATAACCCTAAGGATGAGCAGGTATCCTTTAGTTTTCTTTAAGAACTTAATTACCATTCCAGATGAATCTGGAGATGTGTTAAAAAAGTTATTCTGTTTCTTGGGGATTGGCTGTTGAATGTATTTGCACAGAAAAAGGATTCTAGTGGGATTGTTCATTTTTATTGTTTCAATTATAACTACAAGATAAGCACAGAAAATCCCATCTATTTAAATCATCTGCTTCTTTTTTCAAATAATTTGCTGTAATTTTCTCTAAATGAGCCTTTTAAAGCAGGTGTTGTGCATACTCTTGGGTACTAGTGTCCTTCAGTTCTGAGGAAATTTATTCATAAATGTATTCACCTACTTCTTGTGAGAGAAACAGGAATAAGCCTGCAGGCACTCAGTGGATTCTGACTGAGAAGAAGAGGATGAGCAGTGGTATTCAATGTGCCATGTTCCATCACCACCACAAAGATGAGAGGGCAGAGGAAACATCAGTGTTGTGCAGGTGAAGTTACAACCTTTGCACTCACAATGAGGCAGGTGGAATTTGATCTTGACCCTCCTCTGCTCCCTATATCTAATTCAAAGCATTTAGATCATTTTATGCTTTTGTTTTTCCATATATTGCCTCCAGTAATTATACTAAAATGACAACTAGGAGGGAGAAGTTCAAAAAAAACAAACCTACCATGTGCCTGTACTTAAACACCTCAGATTGTACCCACTGATCCCAAAATAATCTTTCTAGTTATGACATCTGGCTTTCAACCAAAGTGGGTGTTTTTCCTTTGCCTGAAATAAATAAAGATTGATTCAGTTGATCAAAGTCCTTTGGCGCCCTTGTCTGGAAGAGTACCAAATGTGTTTGGGTTCTTTTTTGAAAGCCAACAGCTTTCAAAAAAACAGAAGATTTTTCAGGGCAAGAAGGCAAACCAACAAATTATATGGCTAACATATTGTGTAGTCTCTCCAGTACTACTGGGTATTGTAACTTTCAAGAGGCTCTTGAACTGCAGTCCACTCAGTTTTATGAAACTTTTAGGTTTCCTTTCTTCCTCAGTTTTTAGACTCTCTTATATCTCAGTGGAGGAACAATGTTTCATGGATTATTTGACATAAAGGGAAGAAGTTTGGGTTTGCTTTTTGGTTGTTTTTTTGTTTGTTTTTTGTTTGGTTTTGGGGTTTTGTTGTTTGCTTTACTATATGCCAATTAACAGGAATCAAAGCCTTCATTATTATTTTTTCATAATGTTGACAAGCCCACTCTATCCCGCTCCTCTCCCATTTCAGTATTTGTGATTTGTATGAAAGAGCCACGGCCTGCAATTGTAGATTCTCTTGTGCTGGAAAGAGGAAACAGCTGGCCAGCTGCAGCGTGAGTAGTGATACACTTCCAGGAAGTTTCTTGTAGTAGTAATGGTCCCTTTTAGGTCACTTTCAGACTGAAAAGGGCCAAGGTATGGGAGTCACCCAGAACAGCCACCTGCCATTGCTATATTGAGGTCAATACTGCTAATTTCAAAGAGAATGAGAAAGGCAATTTTTGAAAGAATGAACGAAGCTGTTGTTAATTGGTTTGTTTTCATATTACTGGGGCTGACTCCATGGCATTCAAAACCCTCATCCTGGAAATATGACTTCTTTGGACTGTTGGATTTCCATATGTTTATTTTAGTAATGTCTCATGCATACTTTCTAAACATAACTAAAAGTGGGGACAGAAGTCATCTCAGTTCTCTTGCATTGTCCATTATTGTCAATGAAAGCATTCATTAAGATTCTATCCCTTTTACTGCAAATATAAATAATATCTGACAAAATTGTAAGTAAAACCTTTAGTGCTGCAAGCTGATGGGATATGGAAAAAATTAGTTGTATGCGTGAAAAATCCCATTAAGCAGATTAAAGGAAATAAAAGCAATTGGTATCAGAGACACAGTACATGTTCACTTTGTCATTGCAGCCATTCAGCCCAGTCTGTTCATGGTGCTTATGGAAGCCATGCTCTCCTTTATGGGATCTGTGTTAGTCTACCTGGACAACACAAAGGTCAATAGGATCTGAATATATACTAGGCTTTTTTCATGTGATCAGAAAGTTAATAGAGATCAGCTGGAACAGCATAATTTTCTGAACCACTTTTTCCCCCCTGATATGTAGTGGTGTCCCCTAGAACTACAAGGACAAGCCAGGGAAGACTCAGAGGTCATTTAGGACTCATAAAAACCATTAACTGAAGTGCACAAAGCATTGCTTATAACTAAATTGTATTTCACAAAATAAGCAAACACAAAATCCTTCAAGATGCAATTGCAAGGCACTGGCTTCTCTTCTCAGAACACTTCAGTTTCTAATTTTAACAGCAGGGAATGTCCTCAAGGTATGGAGGGGAGATAATCAAGTAAAGTGGGTGATTTGAAAAGGCCAGAAGAAGCACTTGCTAATTCCCCTACATTAAATGTAGAGGAGCCATGTAGCTCATTCAGCTTTATGGAAATTCAAATATTTTTGCTTTTTCTTTGGGGCCAGAAATCAGTCATTTTGATTAATAAGGATGCCTAATCACTGCATTTTCCGTGCTTGATTCTAATAGTTTTGACATCACTGAACCCTACAGAATTACCTTTTAAAAATAGTTACATCATCTCATAAAGAGGAATTTCATCTCTCTTATGCATAATCAATATTATTAATTCCTATTGATTTTGGTTTTCTATGATGTGCCAGCTATCATATTTTATCAAGGAATAGTTGTGTCCCTTGTAATCATTTGTATAAGTATGTATCTGACTAGCTCAGTAATTAAAATCTTCAATTTTTAATGAAGTATAAATTAGTAATGCAGGCAAATAGATGTGAATTATCATTATAAGAATGTAATACTTCTTTTTTGATAACAAACAGGCATTGTATTCACATGTGGACACTGAATGGTACCAGATAATGACATCAGAAAGGGAGGACTCCATCTTATGCTCTGGCTCTAAAACAAGAACAACATGGCTTGGTACAACTGAAAAGATTGTCTCCACCTGTTCTCTCCACCTTCAGGGTCAGACATCTGAGAGGTTTGTGCAGATCCCAAAGCACTGTAGTTACCAGGCCAGTGTTTTAACACAAAGTGGTGTTTCGTCCCAAAGGGTCCTGGTGCAACTTTCTCCAGTTCCTCAGCCAAGTCATTAGAGGCTCAGCAGTCACCGTAAGGAGGCTGAGACAGGTGATTATGGCAGTAACCTGAGCCCCCATTGGAGTCTGTATCATCTGTACTTCATGCTATCTGATGGCTAAAACCCAAAGAAATGGTAAGGATTGTTTTTAGGTCTTTTGCAGCAGCTCAGAAATCCTCAGTTATCTCTAGGTATGAGAAAATAATTAGAACAGTGATAGATTGAAGTTCTTTCACAGTGTCTCTATCACTTTTAATATCTCTTTATCCAGATTGGGATACCCTTTGGATTTCTCTATCTGCTCCATCTTAATGATAATCCTTTTTTAAATTATGCAGCTACCTTATATTTTGGGTCATGTTCTGGATTTGCCCTTTGTTTTGTTTAAGACTAGAAAAGATAATCTCTTGGCTATTAATGCTTCATCTGGGTCTGTCAGGTAGGCCATCTAACTAGCTATTATGCATCTAACTCATTAGGGAATCAGCTATTTAAGTATTAGTGAAGTGATTTTGTTACGTATTGAAATCTAATAATCCACGAACACGGGGTGTGCTCTGTTCATGAAAATAGATTTCTGACAATACAGCCAAAAGAAAAATATGAAAACACTACTCATACATTTTTATGAATTCACATAGTAGGTTATTTGTCATTTTGGTACTTTGATAAGATAATTTCTCCACTCCATTCAAATGACTACACCAGATGAGGAAAGTATGCCAGTAATTTAACGTCCTTAATTAAGGAGTATTAGACTGAATTTGTTGTGTTTTTTCACATGATTTGACTTAGAAATTGCGCATTTATCAGCCACTGCAAAGTGATTGGCCAGTTGTAAGACTGGTTTCAAATTTGCCTACAAAAGAGTTTCAGAATGAATCCTCATTCTGTGTGTGTGTGTTTATTTTCACTCAAAAATGACCAATATAACATGCACTGTAATTAAGGGAACAAGCATTAGACATTAACAATGCTCTCTGCAAAATGCATTATTAAAAATTCTAAAGGCTCTGTGGCCTTTTCCAGACACAATTCACAGAACTACTTGTACATGTTCAAGGTGCAAAGGAGAGAAAGGTCCAGTAGACAGACTTTATGATTCCATTATGTGTATTATTTTTCCCCACTTTGCATAAATGCAGTTTTAATGGTTTGACGGAAAGGGAAATAATATATGAACCTGCATTTTCTGACAAAATCATTTTTTTGTTATTATTATTTGCTATCTAAAGCCATAATGATCATTTAGCCAGAACCTGTTCAGGATAAAAGGCTCATTAAAAGCTTCAGGTATGAAAACTCTCCTTTGTGAGACTGAGTCTTGCCGAGAAAAACCTAGTACTGCTCCTAATAGCTCTGCTGTGCTGTCAGACATTTCTCTTTTACTCAATGTGCTTTGTGGCCTCTTGCAGCCCATGGGGACCCCAATTTGTGTTCCTTCTCCAAAGCTGTGATTGTCACACTTGCAGCAAGTGCAGACACAGAATGCGGGACTGTGGTAATTGGTTGTCAGCCTAGAGTGTATATTCTCTTGTCAGCAGACATTCCAAGCCGAGCCTTTAAGCATCAGCACAGAGATATATATTAGTCTTTTATTTGCTTATTCATCATGATTTCCTCAATTAACATGTGCAGCAGGCCCCACCAGCTGTGGCTGGAGTTTGCCATCATAGTAATTTCCTGCACTAGAAAAATATGATTACAAAAGTTTCTGTTGTTTGGCTTTCAGTTGCAAAGTCCTTAAGTATCTGTAGTAGCAGTAAGACTTGCATCCAAACACCTTTATGTTCTAGGAGGGAAAAACTGTAAGAATTTCAAGATAATAACTCCATGATAGTTGTGGAAGTTGAAAATAATCTTCCTTCCACATTTTTGTTCTTCCACTATAGTGCTTCTCTCAGTCCTGTGTGACAAATGCCTGCCTCTGTTTAACCCAGCTGGCAGCCACTGGTCATGTCCTATTCAGCCCTGGGAACTTATCACATACAAAGGTAAAAGAGGTACATATCAAGTTATGGGTAAAAGAGCAAAAAGGTTAATTCAGTTACTAGGATCTCCACCTGACCACAGGAGGGCAGGATTTAGGAGGAAACTGTGGTGTCTAAAGATCAGGGAAGATGGAATGAGTAAATATTCTGATGCTACGCTGTGATTCAAATATTATTTTGACTGAAATAATGGAAAACATCCCAATACAAACATTTTCAAATACCCACAGCATGTCTGCCTGGACTCGTCAGGCCACAAGAAAATGCATCTGAAGTTCAACACTCCAACATTAGAGAACACACAGGAGCAGAGTAGTGCTGTACTTGACAGCACGTTACACAGATCTTTGTAGTTATCCGGGTTGTGTGTATTTCCCAAAACGAGTCTTCTCATTCCTACCATTTCAAGGTCAAGGAACCAATGCAAGATTTTTTGTCCAGTAGATGTAAATCTCCAAATGGGTTAATTGCAGATGGTGCATTTCTACTTCTTTTCAGATTAACCAGGTAACACTGATATCTTCAATGTGAGAAACAAGATCTGCCAGTTTCCCCCAAAGACTAGTGACCTGACTGCATGAGTGCTCTTCCTCTATTCCCCTTTCCAGTAGTGTTGAAAAAGCCATTTTAGCCGCTGGCTTAAGGTCATCTGTATATTCAAGCACTGGCTGAAGCCAACAAACCAGGCTTCTTACTTGCCACATCCTATGTGAGAGCAGTGCCTCTGTGTCTCTCCTGCCAGGAAAGACAGGCACAGAAGCTGCCATCCCTCAGACCCAGAGGTACGTGAGTGCTCCTTCTTCCTTTAATTGTCTGTGAAGAGGTAAACAGCTCATCTTAAAGTCAAAGTGTTTTGGTCGGAGATAGAGGGGAAATCTCTGTCCTGTTTGCTGCTAAGGGGTGGTGATTAACAGCAACAAAGCTGTGTGCTCCAGTATAGCACAAAACACAGCTCATTTGAAGTTAGCATGCCCGAACATGCACTGAAAGGGAGAGATGCAGAAGGAGAAGCACTCACAACTGGAGTCAGCTGAGAGGCAGCTTAAGAAACTGCTTCTCCTCAGTTCAGCTCTTGGCTTCTGCTGCTGGTGCCAGGCTGCAGCAGCACGAACTGATTTTCGCCGAGGCTTGCACTTCTAGTGTGAGAGTGAATTTGGTGTGCCTACAGGTAAACTGTGGATAAGATTGTGACCTCAGTTTTCTTCCTGTGCAGGCACAGCTCCAGATTATTCACCCTGCAGCCTTCTGGTACGTGCAGTGCTGCTCGTGACTGAACTTTCTTCTAATCCAGGCATGTGCTTGCTGGATGTTGCTGCTTCAAGTTCCAGTCCTCTTCAGTAGAAGAACAGCAAAAAGGGGACAGAAAATAGTGTGATAAAACTAGAAGGGTCTGAACTGGAACTTATGCTCTGAAAGAGAACCTCTGCTAAAAATAACTTTCTTAGGAGGAAAGCAAAAGATCTTATTAATGAACAGAAATTATTTTCTGTAGCAGAGAGACGGAAAAGGAATATTATAGTTTTTTGATTCATTCTTTTTTATGCTTTAGCACTAAAAGAGTTAGCACTAAGGAGTCAGACATGAGTTATCTTCTGCCAGCTTGTGAAATCTAAACAAAAACCCCAATTCAAACCCAAGTAATAACCTATGGTCTATCTGCCAGTTTCCTGCCTCTAAACATGAATTTAAGACACAAACTAGAAGTTAAACATACTGGGTTTTCTCATGGTGAACTAAAGAAACAGTAAAAGGTTTGGACAAAAAAGATCACTTTAAACTGAGAGTGGTCATGTTATTACTGAAAATGCATAACAGTTACCACAGTACTCAGCAGTATTTTGGCAAGCAGACTTTTGTAATCTATGTACCACGTTGAAAGCTTCGAAATGGTAGTCTAATTAAAAATCTGGTAAAATAATCAACTGGTATACATTGCCAAACTACACAGAGTGATTAATCTGAAGTTTTTCAGTCTTTGCAGCAAACTAATATGTGTCATGTAAATGACTGGGAAACTGAATACGGAACCTTGCTGAGAACACTCAGTCCACAGTAGCTTTGCCAAAGCCTAGAGATTTTAAAAACAGTAGCTAGTGCAGAGCTGGACAAGTAACTCTTCAAAGAGAACAGAAAAAGTATGAAAAGGGAAGAAAAAAAAGGATAAAAACTACTCTGGCAAGGCAAGTGTGCAAACAGAAGGCAAAAGAGATAAATAAAATCATAGAGAATCATTTAGATTAGAAAAGACTCTTAAGATCAAGCCCAACTCTGAACCTAACACTGCCAAGTCCACTGTTGAGCTGTGACCCTAATTAAACACCACATCTACATCTCCCAGACTGGTGACTGGACCACTTCCCGGGGCAGCCTGTTCCAATGCTTGCAACCCTTTCAGTGAAGAAATTTTCCATAACACTCAATCTAAACCTTTCACAGAGAAAAATGTAATTGGAAAAATGCCATTGTATTCAATAGTTATCTCAAGAAAAATAAAGATATGAAGATCCTAGAACAGAAAGAAAAACAAATCAGTGACTGAGAAGACAAAATCTTGTGTGTCTGTGGCATAAATACAGCACAGAAATATGAGAGTAAATTATGAAACTTAGATGAAGGCTAGATGCAAGGACAGAATTTTAAAATATTGAATGGCAAACAGTTTTTAAGGATACAAGGTTAAGCTCTACAGTCATTTTCTTTGATCTTTTCAAATTCAATTTCTTTTCATACAAGAAGAATCAACTTTTATAATAGCACAGTCTTACATCCACATTGTAACTTCTGTACAGTAGTGTAGAAAAATATGTGGGATTAACTTATGATGGCCCTGGAAACACAAAATCCACTGCTTTCAGCTCAATCAGAGGAGTTCAAGAATCTAGTTCCATTAATCTTTGAGCAAATGATTCATATGGTATCACAGAGGATAGAATGGTTGGAAGTGACCTCTGGTGGTCATTTTGTCCAACCTTCCCTGCTTCAGTATCCAAGCGCAGACAGCCTGGAGGGGGTCCAAAGGGCCACAAAAATAATCAAAGAGATGGACAACATGTCCTGCAGCGAAAGATTGAAAGAAAGCTTGGGAGAGCCTCACTCCAGTGTTCTAGTAATTAAGGGGCAGCTGCAAAAAGAACAAGTGTTCTCTTATCACAAGAAGCCTCACAAGTTGCACTGGGACAGGTTTCAACTTGATATAAGAGAGAATATTTTTCCTCTGACAATAACTGTTCACTGGAACAACTTCCCTGGGGCTGTGGTCAAGTTGCCACAGCTGAAGGTTTTCAAGACATTCTTGGACAGGGCGACAGATAATCTCATCTAGACTGTCTTTCCCACGAAAGGTTGGATCAGATGATTTTTCAAGATGCCTCCCAATATGGACTGCTCTGTGAATTAATGATTCTATGACAGTATTGCAAATGCAATGTAGGCCTGCATACCCAGGAAAAGAAATAAAATCAGAAGTGGAGCATGGTATTATGTCCATCTGATGAAATTTGGTTAGTGGAACGAAAAAGGAGTGTGGTTAAAGTCCGGGTAAATTGTGTGACACTGAAGCTTCAAAATACCACATCATGAGGTCAGTCAACATTAGGAGAACTGCCTTTTATTACAAAAAACTCATGCCCACCAGTTTAGAAACATAAATTGTCTACAAGGTAAATAAGACATCAGGCACTGTAAGGCAAAAGAGCAATCCTTTTAAAGATAAAAGGAAAATTAAATTACTAGTTAAGATGTATCTAATAACATTAAAACAAAAATATAAATGCAATTATAGAATCTGAAGTACACATGTAAGTTATGATAATCATATTGAATTTTGTTATCTTGTACAAATATGATAGAAGGCAAGTGAAGAGTAATATCTTTTCAGTCAAGGGTAAATACCAGGTCTGAAATGAAAAGCAGTTTCGCAGGTCACTAGCTAGAAATGGTATCCCAGGGTAGGAAATAATAGGTTCAGTGTTGCACTGCCCGGGCTTGCACTTCCTTTTAATGTTTGTGCACTGAGTAAGGAATCCTCTTGTAACAGGTCAGATTTGTACCTCAGTCAATTTGAAATTGTTACTTTCTATTGAAAACCAAAAAAAAAAAAAAAGGAGCATAGTGTACTTCATAGAAAATGACAACTCTAGAGCCAACAATGATGCCATAACAAGAAGAGGCAATTCAGGGAGAAAATGCTAGCAATGCAGAAAACTTACTCAATACAAAAACATGATTTTGCAGAATATAATCTAGAACTGACTGTTTTACAAGTATCACGTAGTTTATGTTAAAGTTTTCTCTCCTGAGGTTTCTGATCTTTCTTGCAGGACCTTCTAGAGGAGGCATTATATAACTTTCCTTCCCTTCCCCTGTGTAATTTATTTAGTAAACATATTACGCTTAAAATAAGTAATGTATCCTATTGTACTTGTTATCTACTGCTTAGAAAATGAATTAAGGCATACAGTTGACAGCATGCCCAAGCAAGCAAGAGTTGCTTGCTAATAATTTTTTTTTTCTGTATGTTCTAAACAATTTTAAGCAAGGAAAAACACAAGCCTGAGGGCCCTATAAGGAACACTTTTTTGTTTGTTTGTTTTGGTAATAAAACAGTATATGTCTTTATATTGGCAAGATACGCTATCTTACAATTCACCTCAAAGCACAGTAAAAATTTTATGTTTTCACCAGACAAGACTTGACATTATGAACAGCTGTTGTGCTGGTTCTTCCTAATGAGAGGGATTCTTTTACCCGCAAATGATGATTTTTAAATGTGCAAATGTTCTTTACTTCTGAAAATCATCTAGGACACAAACTTGTCTGTGTTCCTCATAGGAAGAATTCTGATATTGTCCCAGATCATGCTCCAAATACCCTCTTAGTTTCTTCTAAACCTGCTCCTTTGATCTGTTTGGACTTGAATCAGGGAATGTCTAGATAACAGTGTATTTGGAAGTTTTGCTCATTGCAAAGCAGTATTACTTAGCAACTTGGATACAGAGTTATCCTTCCAGTTGTTTTCTATTGTATAAGGACTGGCCAGAAAACAGGCTTAGTGATGAGCATAACCTACTTTCTTTGTGATAGGAATCATATGATTGAGATAAACTAATTCTACAAGAGTTGATTGTAAACTAAACATTTCATAAAGGCTGAGTTAGCACTGTATTAATGGCAGAGACACCACTAAGATAATTTCAGTAAATGGCTCTTGTCACTTTTCACTTTGTTTATACATCTTTCTGAAGACAATCCTGGCAGCTGGTAATATCTCCTAGGGACTAGCACCAAAAACACAACAGGGAACTCTTGGTATTAAGATGTTAATTCTTTTTCTTTATTTAAGACCATAACTTGTGTGTCGTGCTGCAAATATGTGGGGGTTTATTGCCACATGCATTGTAACTCTCTTCAAAGTAACCTGTGGAGAATACTTCACATTCAAATGCAAACATATATATGGCCAGGAATCAGACTTTTCCTATAAGCACTCAGAGCAGAAAATTGTCTTTAAGTTTCAAGATGATATTCTGTTTAGTATACCAAGTCCACCCTTCAGTGCTTGTCATGGAATGAGACCTAGCCAAAAAAACAAAAAATAAACAACAACAACCACCAAACAAAACAAAAAAGAAAAAAATAGCCAACAAAAAACAGATAAAACCTCCCACATTGGTTTATCCACCATTTTTATTCAGCTAATGCTTACCTGTCTTTAATGATCTATTGGAATGGAGCAACAATAAAGCCTTAGGTCCTTCAGTGTATCCAAACTTTAGTGAATATAGCTACACTAGCATGATTCTAAATAGCAAGGCTAAGTACAAGGGTTAGCCAACTTTTATGTTTGATGTTATGAAGGCTGCAGGGACACCATTCCTAAAGGAATCGTTGCTTTCTCTAGGAAAGTCAAGAAGCCTTCCTTGAACTGGATGGCATTATTCTCCTGGAAGGTAAATATGGAAATAGTTTCCTGAACAGTTGGTTCAGCTGTAGGACTGAAGCCACAGGTAATGAGGGTCATTGTTCTGAAAGATAAACTATCTCAGATCAATAAAGTTACTTCCTCAGGATTGAATCAATAAAAAAATACACATACTTCCTACAAATGAACAAGCTTAGCCTGCTTTCATGGAAACTATCAGATTTTTATCAGGGCTGAAGATCAATCACAGCCTGTAAACAGGGGCAGTTCCACTGTGGTTTCATGTGTTGGCAGAAGCCAGGTTCACCACATCCGAGCTCATTAAGCAACAGTTGCCTGTTGGCTACCGAAATTAAGGCATCTGTTTAGTGTAAACTTTGTAGCTAATTATTTTGCACCACCGAGGACTTCTTATGTACTACTTTGGTCTGGTGAGTCGTGAAAGCATCCAAATGTCACACTGCATAGGTATCTGGCAGAGGAAAGAAGCACCTGAGCACTGCATGTCAAAAAATCCAAAAGAGTTCTGGTGAATATTTACATTTGAAAGACAAATGTCTAAGTGTAGGCAAGAAACACTTGATCCTTTTCTTCACTTACGAGACAGCATATAAATAAAATCTTTGTAGCAACAAGAAATGTTGGTTACTAGATTAATTTTTATTTGTCACATGGTTATAACTTCTGAACTTTGGCATATTTGTTACTTATTTCTATTTTATGTTTGTACATTTTCATTTTGGTGTTCATACAATTTTTTAGTTACTCCTTGTTGATGCTACACATACTGAAGAGTAATGATGAATGTAAATGTGCCTGCTCAATATGGCAAAATTTGGACTACACCTACATTTCTCCCAACCCTTACAAGGTCTGAATAGTCATCTCATGACACTTAAATTGAATTACATTGCTGTTATAAAATATGTATATAATTGTTTGGTCAAAGTTTTAGGTTTGCTAAAGTGAAAGCTGAACCTTTGTGCCAGGGAAAATAATAGTCAGCTTTAACACTCCCTTTATATCTGTTTTTTGTGTCATGCTCTCTGGTCCCATTATTCTTTTTTGACACAGTACAGACTGATATCTGTTGATGAGTAGCACCTTCCAAATTGCCAGGATTTTGACATCAGCTCAATCATTTGCTGGCTAAATTCTGAATTGAAATGGTGTTCACATGCATGCCTGCTTGTTTTTGAGCACTAATGCCCCAAGATACCTCAAATCAATCATTGTCCCTACTTACTTTAGAATAGCCAGTTGCTCAGGCTCTGAAATATTCCACTGATTAAGTGGGACCATATCTCTCTGTGGAAAAAGGACAAGGAGACATCAAAATCTCTAAAGGTGTTTTGTCTGCTAAATATTTTCAGGATAATCTGTTATGCACAGGGCTCTGGGCATCAAATAGAGCAGCCACCATCGTTTTCACAGCTGGAAGAAGAGTCTGGGTTCCCTTGATTTTACTAAAATACTACAACAATCTAGTCAGAGTCCTCTGTCACCTTCATGTGGGAGGGTAAGGAAGAATTTACCTCTGAATCTCTGAACCTCTGTAATGTTTTGTACATCAGTTTCTGGGCTGTACTACCATTAGGTTGAGGCACTCAGTAGAAAGACATACGTGAATCGTGGGATTTAGTGACAAATGAGCAAAGATTCCTGACCCTCTGCCCTTTGTCTAAGGAGGGCCCAGGCATGGGATTTTTGGGATTTGGCACACAAAGTCACTGCTATTTTCTCAAGATTTTGTTACAAGACTGTAAGATTTTCCCCAGAACAGGAAGCAGAGTTTCTCTTACTCTTTTTACCAGGCAACAGTGTCAGAGGCTTTCCTACTTTCCTGGTGCTTACCGCACTCCCACCTTCTTCCAAGTTTAAGGAGACTCTGCACAGTGTACATTTAACCAGCCTCATCTTGCTTTGCTTTCTTCCAATGTCAAAGTATCATTAGCCTTCATAGGTATTGACCAAATGTTAACTCAGTTTTTAAAACTTTATTTGAGAGAATTATATTTAGTTTAATCAGAATGAACCATTTATCAGCATATGAGAATTAAAAAAAGGCATCACTTAAAAGGGTTATAAATTCCTACTATCGCTAAATGAGAAGTGTGAAAAGAAACCATTTACAGATTGACATAACCCTGAATTAATGGAATCTCTCCTTAAATTTTTTCTGGAAATATGCTGTATTTGCTTCTGGTTTCAATGACAAGAGGCTCTCCAAACAAGATACTGAGTTTTAGCACATGTATATCCCCAAAGAAGGTGGACATCTAATTTAGTGTCTAAAAGAAAAAGACCCATCTCTGTATAGAATCTTACTAGCAATTTAATGACAGATTTCACACTATTGTAGTTACATGTTGCCACTCACAAAATTCATATTTTGCCATATACAAAATGTAGACATATTTTAAAATATGATTATGTTTCCTGTTACCAATGCATGAAGTGAAGAAGTAATATTTGGTCTCCCAAATACCCAAGTTTAGAGGCAGATTGAGTAATCTTTAATAATAAAGTACAATACAATGCCTATTGCAACAAGCCACTCCAGGTAAATGCTGTATTTTTTTAGGTATCTGATTGTTGTAGAATTGTAGAGAAGTTTGGATTGAAGAAACCTTTAAAGTTCATCAAATCCAATACCCTGCCATGAGCAAAGACATCTTCAACTAGATCACATTTCTCAGAGTCCTGTCCAATATGTCCTTGAATGTTTCCAAGGATTTCACAGTTAATTTCATAATTAATTTTCACAGAATATTCTGAGCCCATATGGGGATTGAACCCACAACCATGGTATTATCACCATCATGCTCTCCTGCCTCCTCTCTGGGATATCTGCGCCAGTGTTTCCCAACCTACACAGTAAAAAAATGTCTTTCTTATATTTAACCTGAATCTACCCACTTTTAGCTTAAAACTATTTCTCCTTGACCTGGCACAACAGGTCTTGCTAAGGAGTCTGTTCCTGTCTCTCTTGTAAGCCCTCTTGATGTACTAAAAGGTCTATGGAAAGTCCATTATGGAATGTGCGGAGCAATCCTGTACTCTACTCTTCACTTTCAACTCACAGGCAGTTCTTCTAACTACTGCAGAGAAGGAATGGCCCTCTTTATAATCCTACCCTGCTTCTGTATTTTATTGCCCAGTGAATGCTAGAGGAGTTTTGATAGGAATACTAACAGTCCTTTTTATAAGAAGCTTATGAATCTTCTTCTCCCCACTGAAACCACATTGAATAGTGATAAAACTAAGTATAATCCAGCCATCAATTTCCACATTCAGTCTCTCCTTCTCTCTGGGCAAGACTACACATTTCTGTTGGTATATGTCTTTGATGTTATGATTTCATTTTTCATCGCCCTTAGTAGCTTTGACTAATTCAGTTAAGGTCCATTGTCCCAGGAAAAAGAAATACTGTTACATAAAATGTTATGGTTTCTCCTTGAATAAAGCTAATAAATCCACACTGATGTTCAGTAGAAGTCTAGATCTTTAAACAGGCCAATTCTAAATTCACCCAAAAATCCATTTCAGATGAAGAGTTCAGGTCTGAAATTAAATTAGAGTCACAGTGAAATTCCAGGAATAACATATTCAGCTGAAGTCAGCTAATGCTTTTCACTTCTCAATGCTGTTCACAAGTTTCGTTGTAGGTTTCAGGCTTCACCTTTTTCATACACTGACTTTCTTTCTGATAGTGCACAAATATATCAGAACCTGAACAGCCAATGGAAACTGAATTTATGGAGGAATCTTGCAAACTCTCCATTGACATTTTATGCCTCAATCTCAAGGAAGATTGCTTGACACTTTCACCAGTGGTGTATTGAATTTAGGACAGTGAATTCTAAAAAGCCATCCTATTGTACCATTTTCATTCAGCTAAACATAGCAATAGAAGGGGGAAGGGAACCTACAGCAAAAATAACTTTCTTCTTCATTTACGTACTGATACAGAAAGATTAATAAAGGGTTAACAGCTACATATATATGTAGGTAGGGATTAAAACTGCAGAAGAGCTGATGCATTTTAATGATGTACTAAATCGTAATGCTCTAGGATTTTAAGTAGTGCAAACATATGAAACAGTGTTCTTGCACCTATCTTTTGAGAGNTCTTCCAGGTTAACACAGCCAACACCCACCCAGCCCACCATACCACAAACCACCCTACCTTACCCGACTCCACCAAATTCTGCTCTTTACCAAACACTCATCAGAATTCTTAGTTCTGCTGTTTGTGATCTATTCTTCTTCTCTCTTAGGGGCCTTCAGAGTTGTACACTTTGGTACTCATAGGATTATGGATTTTTGCTCTTGGCTTTGTCAAAAGTTGTGCGCACAGAGATGGATTTTTTTATGCTGCTACAGGAGAAGGAAAAGACATTTACTCTGTGAACAGAGAGTCTAATTCATGGTGAGGTTTAATTCTGCTGGAAGCTTTTTTAACAGTAGTGGCCTTAAGAAAAACCTTCACAGACAAGTTTTACTACTCTAGCAGAAGTTTCCACCACACCTGAGAAGCAGGACTGTCCTTTCAATCCTCTGTACTTAGCATAAGAACTCATAATATCTTGTTTCCAAAGACTTTTTTTCAGAAAACAGTTCGGGAGCTATTGTGATATTTCCAAAAGATAACCTTTCATGAAGCAGACTCCGTTGCTACTGATCCTGACTTTCTTCTCAGATAAGTACACTGTAAATAGGAAATATGAATATGTGCTGTGCAGAAATAATGGATCCCATCTGGAGATACTAAACTCCTGTTACACAAATTTTATCCCTGTTCGTAAGCCAAACTGGTTATCTAGTAGCTTCTTTTTAATCCTCTTGACAATCCTTCTGACAGATTACCTTTTGGTTTCTACCAATCCTCCATGATTTTTTTACATGTTTTCTGCATTTAATTCTCTTAACAAATGAGTATGTGATTCCAACTCTTATTTCCTCCCTTCAAATATCAGTAGGCAAAATAATCAGATGTCTAAATGCTCCAAATATGCTTATAGTTTTAGAAATCCTGTAGAAAGCTTCCAAAAATATAAATAAACAACTATTCTCTATATTCTAAAGAAAGAAAGAAAAACACTCAGATAAGCAAAATATCCTTAGTGTCCAATTTTAATCAAGGTACAAAATGGAAAGAAATGAAATTGGAAAACATTAGTGGCTTACTTTAGACATAAACCATAAATTAATCTTGAATGTAAAAATAAAAAAATAACTTCAGCACTGAAAATCATTACTATACAGACAGTGTTTGATTTCATCTGGCTGGTCATAGCCAAAATCAACAATAGGATAGTGACTATGGTGTGAAGTTGTTGGACATATCCTTTTTTGGATCTATGTTTCCTCAGGGTACAAACTCCAGAACTGGTAGCACTGGTTGAAAAAGATACAGTGCCTGCCTTGCTGAATCCAGTGCTTTTTATGGGCAGGTTCTGGAGTCTAACTTTCAAGATAAACCTGTTCTTGTCTGTAAGAAATCTCTTAAATTGAGTACTGCTCTTACTGGGTGAATGCCAGGGAAGTAAATGAAACCTATAAATATAGCCACAATAGAACACATCCAGGCTTCCAAACATTAAAGATGACATACAATTCATACACAATCTGTCTACTGTAATAACTTCTAATTAGGTACTATATCTTTTTTCACTGTAAGGTTTCATGAATTTCTGTATGGTATCAAGGCTGGGAAAATTCCAGTATTCTCTGCCAAATTTCTTCAGGATGAGCCTACTGCATTAAATTAACAAGCTTTCATAGGAACAGAGTAAAATCACATTTTTTTGCTAATACATTTTTAAAGTCTTGCTGCATCAGTAGCTTTCATACCTAGTGCTAATGAAAGATGATGAATAATTGCTAAAACAACTGCCAGTTCAAGTCAGCTTGGCAGTTTGATTGGTAAAATTAGCATTAGTATAGTGGCATGAAATATTGCTAGTACAACATAAAGGATTTCCTGTCAGTAATGCATGGTACTGCTGGTCTCTTCCAGAGTTACACCTAAAAGACAACAGAAGAAATGTTTCCATTCTCATCTGCTCCCACATCTTCTGCAAATCCAAATTCTGAAAAGATTCACATGGTGTGCAGTATTATCCAATTTTGTTCAGGGGTGGAGTAGAATTGGAACTGTAAGACATCTTGGATGTTTATTTTTGAACAGTAATGTTCTGCATTCTACATTTCTTGATTCCTAATCAAGTATATTTCTCATTTCATGTTTTTCCTGGGTATCTGAATGAACATGATGATAGCTGTGGTATCATTACCACTGGTCTGCTGTGTATAGAAGAGATTAAATAGAATTTAGAGTCTCACAGTCCAAAGACTTCCGGAATTCAGGGAGGGTGTACACTCAGCTTTGCCCTAGGGAACTAATGGCTCTGTATTTGAACTCTCATGCAGTCAAGGACAATATGTGTAGAATAATGTTACATTTTTGTATTTCTTTTTCAGATACATTAAAACTATAGATTTGATGAATAATATTTAAAGTATTTCATCCTGGCTGTTTCACGTGAAGCTAAAAAACACAAATACTTTCAATCCTTTATCCTGAGCTATTTTGACAGGAGAAGAATCTCATGATGATGGTTATTGAAAAGCTGATAATTTATTGTTTATGATGAGACTTTGTATAACAAATGCAAATTAATGACTTTATAAATATATATATATAAGTTGCAATGTGTTTTGTTTCTCTGTTTATTTTCCAGTGAAAATAAACCCCATGTTTTTCACAGCATGATAGTAATTCCTCCACACTCACTGCTGAAAAAAGGTGTTTAGCACCCTTTCAACTTTTCTTCAGAAAAAAAAAATCTCTTCTTTAGCTCATGGAATTAAAGAATATCCATTGTCTGAGGAGGTGGTTCAAGACCAGGCATAAGTATATTCCTTCAGCTTTCTATTTCATGAGCTATCAGCAGGACAAATATTCCTGTTCTTCCTCTGTTTTCAGATTTGGCACTTTAAGAGTATTTGAAATTTATTTTTTCTTTTGCACAGTTTGCACTTTCACATCTGCTTAATTGAAGCTACTGGAGAAAGCAGTCCATTAGAGAACACAAGTGTTAACAGTGGGAATGTCTTGTTCTGCCAAGGCAGTCGTGGACTCAGTATACAGTGGGAGACAACTTATTTGTCTCCATGTTTTAATCTGTATGAAAAATTCAGAAATTAGTCACTAGAAATGCTTAAACCATGTTTCAGCACGTTATTTTAACTGCTGTTTCTCTGGAGAGTTCAGTTGCCTTCAATTTTATTTATTAATTTATTACAGGGTGAAAATCTGCATTAAGTGAAAATTGTTTTATTTCAAGTATTTCAAAGTCAGATGTTTTAGGAAATGAGACCCATTTTGTGGCACCTCATACTCTCACCTGGGGCTTCTCCCAAGATCTTTTGCTTGCCTGCTGAATTCCTTGAGTGAGACGTTTATCTGTAGCTCTACTGCTGCTGCATATTCTCATTTTATTTCTGTAAGCACTAAGTGCCAACGAGTACAAAAGATGGCAATCTTTGCCAGTGTCAGCCACTCAGGATTCAGTGACAGAAGCTTCAGTGGAATGTAACAGCCAAGTTCCAGTTGGACTCTAGAAGTAGTTTTCCAGGAAAAACTGACTGCCAGCATTGCATACTGAACAGGTAGTCCTTAAACTCAGTTCTGCTGAAGAAGTTTGCGTGAGTTTGCACCTAAATTTTTAAAATTAAACATCTCAATCTCAGTTCTGCTATTGCTGATGCTTTTCATGCAAGTATTTCAGGCTTTAAGCACAAACAAGCTGTAGCTGAACTGTTGAACTCTCCCTGGACTCCTGTGAGACTTCCCAGCCATAGAGGTAGAGAGGTCAGGGTGGTTTGAGGTATGATATATTTTTGGTTAAGATAGGACAAATATCATAACTAGCTGAATGCTAATTTAGGCCATCATCTTTAATTAGGACATCAAGACTGGGATGAAGTCTTCACTCTTGAAATAAGCACTCATGTTCAAAGTAGTTACCTTATTTAAATAATTAAAATGAAGATCAATTTTAATCAAAGTTGATATTGAGTATTGCATATGAAAATTACTACTTTTTTCTTTAAATTTTGATGCTGCCATGTAAATGAGCAATTCCAGTCCTCAGAGATCCGTGGCATCTGTCTGGCAATATTTCTTTAGGACGGAAAAATTGTATTAATATCTGCTTAAAGCTGACTGTGTATCTAACACCATCCATGCAGATAAGAAGTCAGAAATCTGTCTTACTCTTTTCCCAGGTATATATTCCATCGAGTTTAAAATAACTTTGGATTTCAAATATTTTTTTTTCTGAATTACTGAGTTATATATAGAGAAATTAAAGAATGAAAATTTGGTCAAATTCCTTGCTTCAGAGAAGATAGATATTAGGGTAAATTGTAATAGTGTGATTTAATTTTTTTAAGCTACTACAAGAAAAATGTTTTTAATCTTTTAATCACAGATGTGTCAATATCTCGGAACAATTTGTGGACTTTTCAAGAGATATGCATATCCTGAAATACAGCTGAGATCAGAAAGTGAGTTCAAAGCTCTTTATCAAGTTTATGGTGCAATAAAGAAAGGAAGACGTGCTCAGAAATGCACACACATTTTTTACTGTCAGCACTCTCCATAGCCATGGAAAGTTCTCTAATACACAGCCTCACACCAGGTCATACATGTACCATTAAAGCTGTAAACCTTTGGTGGTCAGAGTGTAGTTTTGTTCTATTTATGCATCAGTGAATCCTAACCCATAAACTTGACTTCTTGCTGTGGCAACACCAAAGAAACCTGAGCTGACCTTTTCAGCTGATTGTAGACCACTCTGATATCTCCCAGTAGAACTGAATCCCAAAAGACATCACTGGCACCTTCCTTCATTGTTTCTTTTAACCTTCACATTGTGTTCTAGTTCACTCTCTGGACATTTAATGCTTTGAATGGTAGAAAGCTTCTGATATCTACTGGATGGTTTTCTCTGCTGTGTAACAGTTTTAATTATTCAGGCAAGATTTCATGTTCACCTCACTACAGACCCTGAAAACAAAGGGAGAATATTACACCCAGCAAAGTCAAAAGTAAAAGTTCTGACCCATTCCATTTGTTTCTGCTTCATACAACCACAGAAGACTGGCTTTCATGAAATGACACAGATCTTTGCACATCTTAGTTTTTATTCTGAGTTTTATCATTTTCAAAACTTCAGCATTTCTTTGTGAGCTGGGATTATTTCTTTTGACCACTGTTACCCTTTTAGCATAAGTTTTCGTGTCATGACAAGCCTCTCACAAAAATCAATAGGTTTTAACACTCAGACAGCTATTGCTGCCTCTAACTGTTCCATTTGTACTCAAGTGTTAGGTTCTCTTCAACTCAGTATCAAATGCCCTCTTGCCTGGTCTCTCCCATCTTTGACTAACACAAGGAGTCAAGGATAAGCCGAAATAATTGTTGCTGTTGAGTCTTAAAAGATGTGAGTTTGCGTGGCAGCCCAAATGTGAATTACTAGAAGTGAGAAATAGTCTCATGTATTCCTCAGGTTCCTAAAGTTCCAGTGCAGGAAAAGGGAGTTGTATTTACATTTTAGAAAATTCTTTTTTTCCAGAAACAGACTTATGACAAGTTATATACATATATATATGTGTGTGTATGTGTATATAAAAATAAAATATGTAATCTATACTGGGAAAACTTAGACTACTTGTCATGTCAAACATATTCATTGTGACCATTACACACTGTTTTTATTGCATAGAGAATATTTTCGATTATTGTGTCTAAGCCCTAACAGAGTTTATCTAGCAACAACCTATTTTAGCATTTCCTATGTCTAAATCACTGCTTAATAAAGCTATAAATACATCTGGTTTATATTAACCAGAAGCTCAGAGGCCACGCAGTAAAATAAATCAGGAACATTTACTACCTATCCCTATATTCAGTAGCAAACAAGCAAACATAGATTACCCCTATTGATCCTGAAATTTAACAATTTCCATCACTCTTGAGATTGTTGCAGTGTATATAGTAGAATAAATCTTGAGTTTAACACTCAGAGATTATAATTTCATATTTGCCTGAAATGTTGCTTTCACTGAGAAGATTAAATGATTGATTGTCCAGAAAAGAAGATTTCAGTGTTGTCTTAGCTTTATGTAGGAGAACTATCACGGTACTGGTAACATTTCAAAATCTGTCCTAATAAGAGGTATTGAAAGTAAGAACACCCTCCGTCAAATGTGAACACATATAAGCAAAATCCTCCCAAGACCCCCTCAATTTTATTTTTTTTTTCAAAATACAATAAAAAAATGCCTTTATACAATGAAGACAGACTGGGGGAAAAATGGGGGGGAAATGAGCTAAAGGTTAAAGCTAAGCAAAACATGCCTTTTCTTGTTTGATCTAGACAGTGTGAGGTTTTTTTGGGGTTGAGAATTAGTTCCCATCTAATTTTCACATAGTGACTGAAGAAGGGAGTCACCAATTGCTTTCTAACCCCTAAATTTTGAGAGCGATTGAGACTTAATAAGGACATTTTTTTGCTGCCTGTGATAGTCATGAGTCCTCACACAAATTCTCACTGTACTTAGATGCACAGTAGGAAGGTTCACACATCTGATCAGGTACAAAGAATCAATTTACAGCAAAAAGGAAACATCAGATATTGGCACTTAAACACCACAGCAGTAGATAACTTGGAAATACCTCAAATAAATTGGAAAGACCTAATGCTTAAAACAGTGGATGAAAAAGAATACAACTTTAGAGGTAATGTGCTTTTGGTTTTGAGTGTTACTTGAGTAAGTTTTATTAATATATTAGACTGAGACCTAAAAATATACTTATATGGGTCCTTTTCTGTAGCATTTGTGTGTTTAAATGGAGCTGACCAAAAATTACCCACCAGAAAGTTTTCCCAGAAAAATGTAAGATTCGTTCTAACTTGAAGGGGTTCTGTTCAAGAATTTTGAAAACCCTGGGTTTGTTATCCTTTTTTCTCACTTATATTTTCATGTCTGCAACATGAGTAGGTCTATGTCTTCCTCAGGACAATAATTTATTGCATAAATTTTTGCTTTCAGTATCTTCTCAATGATTCCCCTTTACTTTGGCAACATAATAAAATCAATCCATGAAAAACATCCTGGTAAAAAAAAAACCCAGTACAATTCTCTGTAAAGTGGATTTTAAATTTTTGCACTGATGCTAAAGCTGAATTTCTCTTACAACTTGCTACAAAATTGATTGTTTATAAAAGAACAAGCGTACTTTTTCTAAAGCCTAGAGATGTGTTTTCTCTTTTCTAAGAGCACTTTAGCAGTATAATATATAGAGCTGCACTGAGGAGCACGCAGCAAAGGTTTATACAGCAGACTTATCCTTTTATGTGATCCTACTAAAAGCGTGGAGTATGGCTCACCAAATATCCCTGAAATTGTCTGGGTATGACTAAAATATCATTTCATTGTAGAGTAAAGTGTTCCATTTAAAGTACAAGTCAGGGCTCTAGGGTAATATTGACAAAGTGGAGTTATTATGAACTGAAACCTCATTCTAGAAAGACATACCAGTAATCCTAAGAACGGTTTCCCCCATGACAGAAATCATGCATATCAGAGAATTCATTATTTGTACATAACAAGACCTGTAAATGCATTTTATAAAAAGCAGACCAAAAAATACTGGGAATAACAGTGCAGAACTGCAAAATAAACTGGCTTCCCATATGTTTGTAGGATGGTGGAGAGCGTAAAGTGGGTGGATTGTTCTTCACGGGGAATGCCCTGTTTCCATCAGGGTGCTCCAGTTCACTGGGGGCTGGAGTAACCTGTGCCAGCTTTCCACCTCCAGACTCCAGATTAGGAGGACTACCTGTATGAAGAGGGGACACACACCTGTGGCTGGATTGCCCTCAGCTGTGGTCACTTTCTTCTCCACAGGGCAGGCAGTAGATGACTAGTCCTTTTCTTTCGAGGTGAGAGATTTCAGAAGAAGGGAGCAAAATGACAGCATGAAACTCCGAGAAGTCTTCACTAGAAAGGAAGAGTCAGCTGTAGTATTTTTAAAAACATGTTGCATTTAAAATGTATGGTCCAATGGCAAACAATTACAAGGTTCCTCTCAGTTCTTGTTCATTTATTTTGAAGGTTCCTCATGCATGATGCCCACCTTTCTCTGCCGGAAGACCCACTGATGGAGTTAAGACAAGTGTGGAAAAAGGTCAAAGTATATATATGGTGTTGACTATGGTAAAAAAAGTGACCATTTCTTAAAAACATTACAATAAAATTGGCAGGAAATTACCTGCACTGGGTATAAAACAGACATATTTGATGAAATGTGAAACATTAGTGATAAGGTGCTTAAAAAACCCCATGACGAATATCTCTGTTTAAGCAAAGGTGTACATCTTATCATTCTCCAGGTCTCAGAGTTGACAAATATGACTCAGATTTCTTGCTTTGCATTTCTGATAATACAAATTTCTGATTTGTACTGCTTAAGTAAAGCAGTCTTCTAATAATCTGCTGCCTGGGGGGGAGTTTTTTAGAGGAATTCTTGTCAGGTTTTCATTGCTCACTGTTTGCTTCTAAACACCAATGGTCATCTACCACTTTTCAGAATTGTGGTTTTTCATTATGTGAATTGGAACTGACATTACCTTTCAAAGTCTTGTGGAAATTAGTGCAGAAGGAACTCCATGGAGAAGCTAGAGTCTGCCCATGTGGCTCTGTACCTTTCAACACCACACTGGGTCCACATCCATGTGTTGGACATCTGACACCTGCTAGACTTTGATTTTCTCTCCTCAATGTACCATGAATGTTAAAACCTAATAATTTTAAGCTAGATGCAGAAACCAAATGCATCAAAGGGTTCAGTCAGTCATTACCCTTGGTCTGAACCTGGTAGTAAGATCAGCTGCACCAAACTTCTTTCCCTGAGTGTTTTAATCTGCCTTTTGCCTGTCACATGGTGAATGTGTGCCAAGGTGGTCTTCCTGATGTAGGTGATACGCTCTAAATTCAAACACCAGCAATGCCTCAGAGTAACATTGTCATGTGATCATGGACAGGACTTTTGAATTTATTTTTACAGAATTTGTTTTATCTTTTGGTTTGCCCTCTGATATTTATTGAGATAAGACAATTTATTACATATTATTGTGATGTAACTCAATATTTTGTAATAAAAAGTTTTGTAGTATTGTTTGTTATAATAATGGAATGAGGAACAGACAAACAGAAAGCTAATTCTTTAATAAAACTACTTATTTAACCATCTCTATATTTGATTAAAGTAGCAGTTTCTCAGACCTAGCTTACCTAAAATGAATATTTTTCTTCTTTAGGCCATTGTCCTGTAAAGCTGATTCTGGTGTAGTACAGTGCTTCTCTTTTGCTGATACGCTGTTTTTCAAGGAGTAAATTTTGAAGTACTAATAATGGTAGATGGTTACATGAAATTATGTACTTTTTTTTCCTGCCATTTCACCTCTGTAGTGTTCTTATTATTGCCTTTCACTTTGCTGTCATGTACAATGAAAAGGCAATGGTAATTGTTGTGTGAAATGGGGCTGGCCCAAAGAAAGACTCTTATGGAAACATTTGTAGTCCAAAAAATGTACCTGAAATGAGACTACAGGAGAGGCAGGAGGAACAGAATGCATAGCAAAGATGTATAACTGGTGGCTACTGAAAGGACCTGTCAATTTCTAGAGGTACTTCCCATGTATTTGAACCACTTCCATTGCATTTTCTTCGGCATGTTAGGTGAAAGTTTCGTATAAATGTCTCTTTGCTCTGAATCTGTAAAAAATTTCTGTTTTCTCCTCTGTTCCTTCCATTTGCTGACATTTATCCACTTATTGATCTTTTACCAAGTGCTGCAGCTTTATAACTACATAAAATACAAATGTCATTCAGTCTGTCTGGAGAAGCAACCATAAGGTAACTCTGGTAATATACTCAGTATTTTAGGATATTAATTTCAGACATCTTGAACTGGAACATTTGTTAATATTGTAGAATATTTGAAGATATTCATGGTTATTTTTCCACTAAAATTCCTGTATCATCTCACTGCAATTACAGTGAGAGAGTGCAGTGACACTACCAAGCATATTTGAGGGTTGCTGCCACATATCCCTGGCCTTTCTTTAAGCAAAGAGCTCAAGAACCTTACTTGCTGGGTATATTTAATTCTGAATTTTCAATCACACTTATGAGGAAAACACCAGAAAATTAGTCAGAGAGGAATGCACAAGGCTACTTACTGAAAGATCAAACTCCTTAGCATTTAGGTCTCCAAAGTTTCCTCTTTCCTTGTCTTCCTATAATATAAATCTTAGAATCATGGAATGGTTTGAATAGGAAAGGACATTAAAGATCATCTAATTCCAACCCTCCTGTGCTGGAGTTGGGACACCTTCCCTCAGACCTAGAAAAGGCAGTATAAAGCACAATATTCTAACATGAAAAAGTACATATAAGCAAAAGCAAGTATGAGGCTTCTGTTGAGTTTTATAGTCATATATTGGGATTTTGTATCCCATGAAAGTGAAATTTTGCTCAGTTCTGAGATGATACATGGGTTTAATTGCTTTTTCCACATTATTTCTGCATCAAAGGATATTTGATTTTTAAATTCAGTCAAACTAGCCGGTTATCATTGTTGCTAAAAGTACCCAGCACTGTTCTTGCATCTTTATTGCAGTGAAACTTGTTTTGTTACTTCCACTGAGGCAGCAACCTGGCTGGTTGTCTTAAACAGTATTCCACCTGCACAGCTGCTACACATCTCCAGCTGCTGGAATTTTGCCATGGAATTCTTAGCTGTGTTTTCAGCACAGGTGTGAGCAATACCTTGGAGTATCCCTGTGTCAGGTCTCTTAGGCTGGGAATTTGGAAGCAGGTAGTAGCAGATCCTCACTGCCTTAGGCAACACAGAGGCTGTATGATACTGGTACTGGAAAGATACACAGCTCAAAAGGAACAGCAACAGTATTAGAAAAACCATTTTTAAAACAATCAAAGGTGTGTCATTTTTCTTCACTTCTTTTAGTAGATCTTCCTAAGCTGTTTCTTCTTCTCCCTCCTTGCAATTGCACAATTAATTTGTTTTCATAGTCATTCACATTAGACACATCTCAGAAGATTAATAATTGGTCCTTCTTGTGACCTGACAACAGTGCTCATGGAACTTGTTCTAATAAGGTCTTCAGAGAAAAAGTGAAGGAGCTCCCCAGAAGGACTCTCATCTGCACTGTGCTTGTGAATTGAGGATTGAGCATGACAGTTTGGGACAACCTCACCCCTCTTGAGCAAGTTAAAGTTGCAGTACCATATTTTCTTCTCACAAAGCATGAATCAGAAATTCTTTCATTTATGTCGGTGGAATTGCACTCTGTGAACCTGGCACAAGTTAGAAGTAGGGCCATTAAATCTTCAACCACACCATTTACATAATTTAATAAGCTAGAATAGCATTTTGATCTTAGTTCTTATCTAACCTGTGCAAATAGGAATAGAAGTTTTGAGAATTTTGGGTTTTTTTAAATAACCCACTCCTTCAGTCCAGATTTTTTCTAGCACAGGATTTTCACAGGAAAATTTAGAGAGAAATAGTGATGTAAAATACAACTGGAAGTGCAGCCACACTCAGTTTGTGGTGAAAATGCTGAAACCTAGCCACATTTCTTTTGTCTTATAATACAGCTATACCAAAAAAAAAAAAAAAAGGTTATCAAGATTTTTTCACATCTGATTTCTTTTATCTTAAAAATACATTCTCAAAAGTTCCTCAGCCAGAGGGAATAGTAACAGCAAGAGATGCTGTGGAACACCATGACAGCACAGAAAGGAAAGATGAGATCCAGGACGCTAAAGAGCAGAAGCAGGAGGATTTGAGCTGTCTGTGTAGGATTAGGAGGCCTCTTTTTCCTGTCAACAATAATGGAATTGAGTTCCACACTGAAGATAATTGCTTGAAGTCATTCTCCAGCCACAGGGAAGGTAAGATTAATAAAGAGCATTTGTTATAATTCTGCAACCAATTTACGTAATGGAACACATAATAAATAACCACATATAGCACAAGCATTTATCATAGCCAATTTATGCATCAATTTGTTCAGTATGTGTTAAACCAACCATTTGGATGAATAAGTGTTGTTCTCTTTGTATCCCTTTTTTCTCTGTTAAATTAAAAGTTATTGTTATTAGTGGGGGGAGGGGGGGATGGTGGTGTTGAGTTATTCTTTTCTGTTTGGTTTTTCGTTGTTTTTTTAGATACCAAAGTGACAGTGACACATGTAAACTTCCCAGCAACCAAAATACAGCATAAAGTTTTCTGCAGAGCCTGGATTGCTGTCTGTTGCAGTTGGAAGATGTTATTTGAACAAAACATCCACAATGGCAAAAAGCCTCTTGTAATAAGACTGTATGTAACCCTAAACAACCTGGTTAGATTTGAATCAAAACATCACTGTCACACTAGAGACAGAAATTTTTGTGTCCTAAAAATCTGATATGAGATTACCTTCTTAGGTTCTGATTTGGAAGGCCAGAAGTGTTTCTAAGTCCTACAGAAAGTAATCAGCTGGATGTTGTAAAACACCAAATGCAGACAAAGGACCCATTTTTGAATACTGAAAAAGTAAAAGAAGATAAAATTTCAGTACATTTCCTGAATATCTTTTAAAGGAGGAGAATCACTTTTTTTTTTTTCATCTCTCTCTGGTACAACATTAAAAGACGTTCTTTAATTTATTTTTTTTTCCCATTAGGTCTTTTTGCCATGATATGACCTACAGTATTTGGTTTTCCACACCAGTAGCATGTGGAAAAAAAATCGTTTTTTTTTGTAGAAGATCCATTCTCTTAAATTATATGTTGCTGCAAATAAAATTATTTAAGCATGCTAATTAACCATCTCTGTCTTTTGAATCCCATTCTGCCTCTCTTCTGTGAGGTGATGTTTTTCATTCTGGGTTATTTTCCAGTGTTGGTCGCATGTATAGCTCAAAGCTCAGATTACAGCCTAAAAATAGTGTAACCAGACTACATCTATTGTTAATTAATAGGAACTTGAACTATCAGTCTGAGCTTTCCCCAGGCTGTTGCTTCCTCCTCATCCATATTACACAAGATCATTGAATTATAGAACTAAATTGTTTATTTCAGAGTGGTTTTCTTCCTACCTCCGGGTATATATACATACAGATACATAGATACATATAGATACATACATCTTACGGCATTGAATGAAGTGATGAGAACTAGATACTGTGTTTTATGAAGAAATAAGGACATTCTCAGCTCTGCGTGTTCAAAGGAACGGAGACCAATGTTTTCCTCATCTTTTCCACTGACTTCATCTTTGTACAGCTGTACTTATACAGTGGTCCAAAGCAGCTCTGAGAAATTTTGAACAAAGGATTATGACAAGGATTTGTCCCTTTTTGCTGCATACCTTATACCAGAAAAACTCCAACCAGCAGTCATTGTAAAATAGAGTAGGAAATAAAAGAACCTTTTATTGCCCCATGAAGAGTCATAACCATCTTGTTGTCATCCTGATTAAAAAGTCTTTCTGATTATTATGGCACTAAGAAAACTATTGTAATAAGTAGATGTTGACTTCTGTTGAGATGTATATCATTATTTATTAACGGAATACATTAATGTGGAACAAGGGGAAGACAAAGTCAATACTTATGATAGGGAAAAATAAACTCATATTCAATGAAACAAGCCATTAGATCCTCAGTCAGGAAGATAATCCCTCTCTGAAGCATGTAAGACTGAGATTTATAAATCCCATAACTTCCATGTGGTCAAAATGCTAAGTACAAATATAGAGGCTGCATGAAGTTTACATTTGCCATTAATTTATCCAAAACTCTCTCAGTAACTCAGTGTTTTCCTATTTTTAGGTGTGAAGCTAAAATCATCAGAATGTAGAATCATGAGATCATTTACCCTGGGAAAGACCTCTAAGGCCATTGAGCCCAATCATAAATCTAACAAGTCAATTCCACCTCTAACAAAGTCCCTGAACACGTTTACACATCCCTTAAATACCTCCAGGGACAGTGACTGCCACGTCCCTGGTAGTTGTTTCTGGCCTTCACCACCTTTCTATGAAGCAATACCCAGTGAAAACCTCCCCTGGTGAAACTTGAGGCAATGTGCTCCTGTCCTGTCGCTTGTTACTTGAGAGAAGAGGCCGTCCCCCATCTCACCACAACCTCCTTCCAGGTAGCTGTAGAGAGCAAGAAGGTCACCCTTTCAGCCTCATTTTCTCCAGTCTAAACACCCCCGGCTCCCTCAGCCACTCCACTTAAGACTTGCTCTCCAGACCCTTCACCAGCTCCATTGCCCTTCTCTGGACATGCTCCAGCACCACAATGTCTTTTTTGTAGTGAGATGTAAATTTAAAGGCATGAAATATTTTATACTCAGACTGGTTTTTATTTCATATGCCATTGAAGCAATCTGGCTTATTTTATAAAGAAAAGAAGGTTTAGGAGATCATACACTAGCCTGTGCTCTGTTTTCATTATGTCAAAGCAAAAACAAACAAAGCAAAAATCTTCCAAAGGAACACCACACTCTACCTTCATTAGTTCCAAGTATCTTCTGGTTTATGAAGAGGCAAAAGACAAATTTAGGAAGACCTACTTTAAAGACAGAATTTTCTACTTGAATAAAAGAATGTTTAGAATTGCTTTAGCTGTGAATGTTTTCTTTTAATTTTATATAGTATTTATAGCACTGTTTTCAATGTGTCTTTAGTGCAGCACAATAGAAGAACATGAAATACCTCATAAATCTGGACACTAAATACTAATGGCAACAGCAATTTTTTATAGGGTGCATCTCCAATGGAGAAAGCCATCTACAGTACTATGGCTACCTTTGGGATTTGAAATCAAATTAAATTTCTAACACTTCTTTCCCAAAAAATGTCTTCCAGGAATCATGTTTTCAAGAGGCCATATACTTCAGAACCCAGGTAATTCACACCTATTGACACAAAGCTGCTGATGGACAACACCCTGGGCACTGATTATACCATCACTTCTGTTCCGTGATCCCTATTGATTTGTAGTACATTGTGGCTGGATGCACATACCATTGCACTGCAGTCTGTATACTGGGATAAAACAGGTGTCTAATGGTTTCTTTGCTATTAGGTGTAAATATAATCACCATGTTCAGTAACTGTGCCTCCAAAGTGTCTGTAATTTAACTCTAAATCTAAACATTCATGTCTTTCGTGCTTGTCTGAGTCCCACTTTGCACTAAAGCATTGGGAGACAGGATTTCAGCTGATGTTACAGTAAAAGGACTGCAGACTGGAGAGCAACACACAGTACCTCAAATTGAAACAAGTAAAAATGCCTCTACTTCAAGGTTGTATTACTCTGCATCTCGTTTTGTGCACATTGTTACTCTTTGCAGTGTCTTGATAGTGAAGATCTCAGCCTCTTTCCTCAGACCCTGCCTGTTACTGCCCTGCTCACTGAGAGAAACAGTATTTTGTTATTCGGCCAGTGATATCAGAAAAGGATAACCAAATTAAAATGGATAAATGAGATTTGTAGCATAACACTGATGTTATAAAATTTTTGGTGTATTTTTCTCATTAGTAATAGAAATAAAAGGTTAAAATTAGGACAGATTAGCTAGAAGTTACCATCAGGATTATTCCCCCAGCAAAAAAATGCCTTCTTAAACATTTGCTTTTCTTTGACAATTTCACATTGAATATGTCCCTTCTTGCTTCTGTTTCCCTATTTATTATCTAATAACAATATTTTTTTTCATGTTTAGCTGAAGACATAAATATTGATAACATACTGCAATCTGTAAGGCTGATTATTGGCAATTTTCTCTCAGATACTGTAGTCTAGGTTCTGACGAACAACATTAACTTTTCTATTTCTGCTTTGAATGTTTAGTCTGTTTACTGAAGCTACCCCCCTGAAAATTTTACCCCTTGAAATTGAAGGATAAGCTCTCTGCTGCAGTAAGTGAGGTAACTAATGAACTGGAATAAGTAATACAACCACCAGGTTGCAGTTATTTTTCTGAAACTGTGTACAAATGATACAGGATCTGATGTATTTGATAGATAATATTTTGTATATATAAAAACATTTCTTTTGACACTTAGAATGCTGTTGTACTTCTAGTAAGACTGAATGACTCTGTTGTTTAATCTTTTTTGAAGATGAAGTGGGAGAGACTGAACTACTGAGTACTGTCTTAAAAGCTATTTAAAACTTTCACATTAAACAGAGATCTTCTCAAGAGACTGATTAAAACTTTCTGAACCTCATGAAAACTACCTTTTTTTAGTCTTCTACTTCAGGCAATACACTTTGTGAATTTGTATGTTGCAGATAAAGTTGTGAAACTATTCCTTTGTTTATGGCATAACTCTAAAGAGAGATTTTTCTTATCAGTGATGAAAGAGAGTAAAACAAGCAAGAACTGTTTCTGAAAAGACTCAATATTGAAAAGAAATTTGGAAAATAATTCAGCAGTCTACTTCTTATCAGAATAATATGATTTCTCACAAAGCTGCTGTGAACCCTCATGACATATTCAGCACTTGTACTGTATAAAAAAAAATACAGTGAGTTGTCTGCTTTTAGTTCTTACAATGTTTTTGAAACATAAATAAAAATTAAAACAAACAAAGCAAGCCAAAAAACCCCAGAATAAGATCTTTCTCTCTTACAGACTGTGTAATGTCAAGTGGTCTTTTCTTTTGTTTCAACACGTCACTTGTTATGTTTTGTGAAGCTTTTTGTAAAGTCCATCTGAATTTGACCAAGTATCAGCAAGTTGTCAGTATTACAGAATCCATCTACTTTCCTTTTAAACCAGACACTGTAGTTATTGTCCCCTACTAGTGATTTCAAATCACAGGGACAGATCACCAGGGACTGTAAATCTGTACAGCTCCATTGACTGAACTGACATATTTACACCTGCAAATGATTTGTTTCAAAATATGCTGTAAAGAGAAGAAAAATACTTCAAATGTTATGTCATAATGATTGACACTTTTAATTTGAAAGACCTTAAAACACAGAGCTGTTCAAGTGAATGTTTGCATTTATGTACAAAGATAGATTAACAGCATTCCCAGAATGAAGATGCCAGCTCTCATTTACTTTGAGTTCTCACTGCAGTAGAGTAAGGGCTCCTCAACATATAAAATGCTACTCATCTATCATAAAAACACTGCTGACAAAAACTTGCACTTTTATTTGATAATTAGTAAGCATGTTGGAGATAGGGAAATTGTTCAAAGCATGGGAACTGGGAATAAACCTAAGTTTTCAGCATTCTTTAAGTCTGCCTCTGTGTGAAATTCCCCCTTTTACATTAGTTTGAGAGCTAAAAGCCTGCTAATCTGTAACTATGCCTCCAGATACAGAAAATCTCTTTTATTGAGTTTTAGTGGGCTAACTGGGAATGCCCCATATTTGTGTTTTGATCTGAGCAGATTCTTCTATTGCTGAAATGTCAGCATTTATAATGTCAGTGTTGCAGCTGGGAGAGAGGAACAATCAGTCACCCAAGAGACTTTAAAACTCTACCATGAGACAGTATTTAGAATCTGTGACTTTGTAACACAGCTGCAAACTTTATTAAGGATGAGAAAGAATTTATGCTGGAGGGAAGAATTATAATAGGACCTCACAGGGATTTATACAGATATATTAAAAATTAAATTGAACTGAATTTGGTTTTATATTGAGCCTGTCAGACTGAGGACATTCTGAAGCACTTAAAAAAGCAATGAGTTACTTACCAGTACCAAAATGGCTACACAGAAGCCTTTATATGGATTAAATATTTTAAAGCATAATTTTAGACAGTCTTAGATCAGTTCTTCAACTGCCAACAAAACAATAATGGAACATATATATATATATATAATATATCAAAATAAATATGTAAGTGTAAATATACGGTAGACTTATTCCTTATATGTATAATCATATCATATCTTTTTATATAACATACATTATATGTAATATGCATTTGAACAATTATATCAACCTTATAGATATCAAATCTACTTTTAAATATGCAAGATGGACAATTTTGGGGTTATACATGCAAATGGCTAGCTTGAAATTACAGCAGATGTTTGTCTGCAGTTGGGAACACAAATTAAGTATATCGACAACAACAACAACAAAAAGACTAAAATCAAGTATCTTTCCACAAAAACATGTTCAAAGAAAATTCCTAGTTTTACTAAAAATATTTTAATGGAACTGACTGATTTTTCTGAAAACAAAAAGAAAATCAAGACTTTATAGAGTAGACTTGAAAATAAAGAAGTGTTACATATTTCATAAAACCTTTAAACTGTTACTTAAAATAATATTGGACCTTTTTGTGAACAGCTCTACAAGTCAATGCTGTAGTCCCTGCAGAGGGTTTCATAAATTTTTATTTTATAAAGGCAAGATTTTTAGGGGTTATATTCTTTAGTCAGATTTCAGCAAAACCTTTATTTTACTTAGTTGCATCGTCAGAAATATGGCTTCTGAGAATGAGCAAGGAGCACTTACAGGCTTAAACCACTGATGATACCACAGAAAATGGTTTAAAATGAGGCTGGTGGTCAATATGAGCCTATTATACTTTTGTATGAGTGACCACAGGTTCACCAGATAAAATACTGAATGGTCTATTTCCCAAAATTTGTTATTTCAAATGAAATGTTGAAACTTGTATGAAGTTTACTGGGGAAAAGTACGAACATGGTGAACCCTGGTACAGCAAGTTCATGTTTGTGTTAGAGGCCAATAACCAATAGAGACAGAGCGCTGAATGGCACTAAAGTTGTCAAAACAAGGATAGTAAAAACAAATGGATTTGAGTCACTATGTCTTAATGTGAGCAAAAGAGAAATGCCAGAGAGCACACCAAGCATAAGTTGTTTCACAGGAGGCAATTTCCAATGTTGTACCACCAGATGACACTGTGTCTTTCCTTGGAACACAAAGTCATGTGAACAGAAATGCTCAACTTGTGTCTATGCTCTTGGTGTCATTATTATCACAGTGCAAGTTGTTATTATGCTCCAAGTACATCACTTCACTCCACTCATTTGGGGCTCTGAGTTCAGTCAACACATTGCCTTCATCACAAGCTCTAATATCAATCTGAACTGCAGTGAATGTGTTATTCTTGTTGGTTGTTAATTTCATATAATCACTACAAATGACAGATTGCTCTACAACAGTCTTCTCCAGCATGTCCAGAGCAACTTAGCTATCAAGGGAGGCAGGGAAGCAGTTTTGATCAGTAACATCCAGTTGTTTCTGCATGACCTGCTATGAATACATGAAATCTCTCAATGGTTGTGAGCTTTTCCTGAGTGGAATTTTCATCACAGGCAAAAGGACTGCTAGGATCTCAGCTTTTTACAGATGGTGTTTGTGAAAAACTTCAGATAACCTGATAACTTCCTTGGATCTGGGACATTTAGCAAAACTGGAGAAACATGGAGAGACTTTGAACCATCAGTAGAATGGTGATTAGAGTCAGGATTAAAGGGGGGATTAAAGTGACAGGGATTAAAGTTCAAAAGTCCCTTCAGGAGACTTCATTTTAATGCCCTTTTTCCCTACTACAAGAAAAGGGCTGTGTAGGTGATTTTGGGTCAGTTCATTCTAATTTCAGTCTGAAACAGGAGCAGATTAGTCACTTCAGATATGTTAGAGGTGAGAAAACAGAAGAAACAATTGGCCTCTGGTAAATATTTGAAAAATAAAAGGTCTTCAATTCTAACTTTACAGAAACAGAATTCAGATTTTGTGGCTTCTTCATGTTGCCAGAGTAGACTTACTGAAATATGAGATCTGCTGGAGCAAGAACTGTATGTTAGTTGTCTTCACCACAAAGGGAGAGGATGTCTGTCTATGTACATAATCAAGAAAACAAACATTGCATTAACAGCTTCCTCAGAACATATTTATCCTTTTTTTTTTAACCGAAAGAGTTAAAATATTTTTGCTGGTTTTCTCAAACAATGAGGAGAAATAAGGAAGCAGTACAGCAGCAGGTAATATGGAAATTTGTCCTTAGCTAGGGGCTTTGTAAATGCTCGTAAATAATACTGTAGCTAAATGATCCTTCAAATCTGATACCTCACTAAGAAAATTGCAGACTGCTCAGAAGTAAAAGCATCACCAGTGGCATTTGCAAAACTCAATGAATATCTTAAATTTCTAGTAGGGAATTTGACATTTCAAAGTTAGCTTTGATGTTAATAAACAAGATTGCAAAAGTGCATACTCTGCCAGAACTTAAAACCACTAACATTATAATACTGAGTTTCCTAAAGTGCTTTAAACCTCAGGTACTCAATCTATGATTTATGGAGTGAATCAGAATTGAATCCATAAGGACAAAAGGAAGAAAAAAAAGAAGAAGAAAAAAGAAACAAAAAGACTTCTGAGCATTAAGATTCAGAATCTGGCAAACAAATATTTCCCTTTCATCCCTGAAAGCAGTGATGATAAGGTGTATCAGTGCAGCAGCAGCACCAAAGTGAAACACTCAAAGCTCTGTTAAGTGGCACCTCTGCTATGCATAACAGAAGGAGAACTGGTGATGGCTAGGAGAGTTTGTTAAAGGGTTGATCGTTTTGATGTAATTCTCTTTGATATTGACAAGGAGAACCATTATGAGAGTACTTGAGTTTTCCTCTTACACCAGACCAAATGCCTCTGTCCATGTCACTGTGGCAGGCACTGTGACGTAAAACTTTTCCTTCTCCAACATGACAGACAATGCTTTATTATGTATTCTGGTGGCCACGGCTGTGAGGAAGGAGAATTGCACAATTGGAAAGACAAGGTGAACATGTTAAGCATGTTTCATAGCACTACAAACGTACCCTGCTGGGATTTTCACAGAGGAATTGGTGTTGTAATAATTGAATCAGTCAGCATGAAGTCCTTCATGTTCATACTGGCTGCAGAAGATTTTCCCTCTGTGCCTCAAGACAAAGCTCAGGACAGCTGCTAGCCTTGGTGTATGACACCGACTGACTTCTGCCACAGTCATGCTGCGTTGCAAAAGAAGGGAAGCAGATGGTGGCAGGAACACAGGGAATGCTGTGGAGTTACTGCACCTTCCCTAGTTTATAGGCATTCCTAGGGTTTCCTCACAGTTTTTGACAACTCTTTGGACTGCACAGGCCCATTAATATAATTCTCCAACTAAAGCATATGAATCTCTTCCAGGTATCAAGGTAGGACTGTGCTTGGTTGCATGAAATATGTGTGCTTAAGAAAGTAACAACCACTTCATTCATCTCAGAGGTCCCATGCTAGAAGACCTAGATCATCAAGTAATGAAAGTATGTGATCACATAAAAAATTTGAAGTAGACCAGCAAGGCATTCAGCTCCAGGAAATGAGGTCACTTGCTGTCATTGAGAAACTGAATGGATTTGAAGAACCTTACATCTCTAGTTCACTATAACAGACCCGTTAAAAATATCAACCTTTCAAGAATTGCTGATATTTGAATTCATGATAAATACTGGACAGATGTAATAGTCAACTTCATGCTTCTTAGTTTCCCTGTGATAAAGAGAAGATTTAATTGACATTTCTGCTCTTTGTATGAGGTATCTCTTAAATGTTTCTTATAAAAGATTTACAACTAATTCATATTTAATTGTTTAGTAATGAATAACAGCTACTTCTATTTATAAATGATGAAATGGAATACACTCTGTGATCATAATTCAAAAGTTAACTGGAAGAAACACTAATTATAGAACAGAAAAACAGGGAGCAAATGCACTCTAGTGTTCTTGCTGTAGCTATATTTACTATTCTAAAAAGAGTAGAAAAAGAAGTGGTAATTTCATCAACATTCTGTGATTAGGTAATAACTGATGCTCTAGACCACTTAATGAGCCCTCTTGCCAAGCTTAATCTAGAATCCAAGTGAGACCTAGGTGCAGAAACCTTAACAAATCCAAAATAAACTTGAAAGATACATGAATTCTCTTGGTTCATGGTTCTGAGACCAGATGAGGAAAATCTTTTCAATTTCTGTGGTGTTTGACCAAAAATCAAGCAACACATGGATGCTTTTATTTGGTATTTGAGGATGCTGGAATTGGAAGCTTCACAAGGACTAAGAACTGTCTTCCTAAATGTGCCAAGATAAATGGAACAAGAGCCTTACAGCCAAGATCTAGAGCACAACTGAGGGTCATTTGCGCTTTCCACAGTGCCATGACTATAAATTCCTCAGGAATCTCTGGGAAAGATTACATAAATCTCTAGATTATTTCTCAGCTCTTGGCATTGTCCATAATTTTTAAAGAGTCACTTTGGAGTGGGGATTCCTGGAGGGCTATGGCACTTCAGACACATTCTTTTGCCGCAAAAGGGTCTGTGATTTGGACTATGAGAAGAAATGACCAACACCTGTATCAGCAACTCAGTAACACCTTGTCTTTTCAGTCGTCAATCAAAGGGTATCCTCAAGGCCAGTGGTCTCACACTGTAAGTCTCTTGCTGTAGATTTACAAAGAAAGCACAACCCACCACCATTTAGAATTGCTGTTTTTCACAAACACTGAAAATGTTAGAATCAAATTGAACTTGGGCATTGAAATGATGATTTATACTAGTTATCAAAATATTAATGGCTGACTGCTCCTGATTTATGGGATTTTCTCATCTTTGCTTTTGCAAGGCAACTCATACAGTTTGGTTTTCTTGCAGAATATTTTTTCTCATATTTTCATAATATCTCTCAAATGGTCTTCCTGTTTTCTTCCAGGAGTTTATCCACTTCATTATGCCCTCTCCAAAGCTCTTCCTAAACTTCAGAAAATGGTTTATTTTTAAATTAAAAAATAATACAGAAACTGTACAGAAATAGATCTGTCAACACAGTACAAATAAGTTTCTTTTCAGAGAAATTATTTGCAGTGTTTAGAGATAATATTTTAGCATGTTGATATAAGACTATTACGAATTGCCAGTCAGAGGTTCCTTTCATGCTGCTGACATAGGAAAAAGCCCCATGATCCTGGAACATAGCAAGTGTAGCTGTTGTAGAACACCTTTCAATTCATGCTGAGGTCTAAATTAGATGTCATACTGTTAGTCTTGCTTACATTTTGTGTGCTGATGAACCAACAAAACCTGTGCATGAAAGGTATTCACTTTGCCTGTCTTTACAGGGAATGCTAAAATCAATGTCATTGGGATGAAAAACTAAGAAGGTAAAATGTTACAACAAAGAAGCAGAATTTTATAATCTATTTTTCTTCAGTAGTGTTGTTTCTGTTATATTGAAGGTACTGCAGGTACAGATTAATGCATAGAGAAAAATCCAAGTAGTAATAAGTATATTATTTTATTTGGATACAGGACAAGTCCTTTTTTTCATTGTCAAACCTTTTTTTTTTTTGTAAAGTCAACTTTAATCATGTCACCAAATATGGTGAATTACATAGGATAATGTGAAGGAATATTTTCAAATTTACTAGAGAAAGGTGAACACCAGAAAAATAATAGGGCTAGAAAGTCAAAAGAAGCAAAAAGACTTTCTAATTAGAGTTGGAAAGAAAGGTTGTTTATTTACTATTTTACTTTGAGAGAACTGAAGTTGGAATCTGGGCCTATACATTCAAAATTTAGGTAAAAAACACATTGTGTAAAGCTTTATGTGAACACAGTCACCTGTATCTTATGTTTATTCCTAGCAGAAGTCACTGTCTTTAGGAATGTAAATGAGGGACTTGAAAACTTGAAAGGAGCTTAAAGGGTCATCTATTCTATGCCTTTGAAAGATACTTATTGAATTTCTTGCTAAACCTCCTTAGGCAGTCTGTTCCAGTCCTTCAGTACCCTTATTGCAAAAAATGTTTCATTATGTCTGATGTGAATCTGCCTTGTTGTGATTTAAACTGATTATGTTTGTCTTATACAACACTGACATGAAGTTGAAAAAAATATCCCCCTCCTTTTTGCAAAGGCCTCTTATGAATCCAAAAATTGTTATAACTGTATCCCAAGAAGTCTTCCCTTCTAGGCTAAACAATCCCAATTCACTCAATCTTCATCTAGACCTAATATCCTGTCTCTTGTTTCCCCTGGACTCCTTTAGCTGGCCCACAATCTTCCTGGAAATGTGGCACTCAAGACAAAGTAAAGCATTTTAGCTAAGGCACAGAATTTGCATTAGAGCAAAAGGATTGCTTAATATTAATTAGTATCTCTGCTTTTGATTCTGCCTCCCAGCATATACCTTACATCCTCTGCATCAGGAGGACATTGCTACAGTTCATTGCTGAGAATACAGCGCACTGAGTCTTTGCACTGGTGCGATATTGCATTAAAGACATTGGGCAGAATAATCCCCTCAATTTTCCAGCTGGTCCACAAAGATCAGAGGGGCTGGGTGCAGTTGGGCTTAATCTCTGCCTATAACTAGTTCAGCATCTGGTCGAGTTCAGTAAGATCTCAGATGCACCAATAGTGTGGTTTATCAGTGTGACACTCTAAGTCTGCTAGATTTCAATAAAATCTTTCACAATCACAGATTCACAAATAGTAATGCTTATTAAAGCAACAGAGTATAGATTCTTGTCACATTGCTAGCAATAAATGCACTGGACCTATGAAATATAAGTGCATAGCACTATGTGCAAGTGTTCCCAGGTATTCTCTTACACAATCTAAGTTGCAAAACTTACCAAAGGGACGTCACTGCGTTGGAGAGGAGAGAGGAGCAAGTCTACAAGGTGGTTGTAGTCTTATCCTCTGGTATGGAGGATTTCAAATAGCAATTTACACTTTTGGAAGAAAAGGAATTGAGACTGTAGTCAAATATCCTGTTACTGATATAATAAGTGGTGAGGGGACAGCCAATATATATATAAATGTGGGATATCGAGGGTTACAAAGGGAAACATTACAAAGGCTGGGGGCTTGTGTAAGGGTGGAATGGTACCATGACCCACAAGTATCATGCCCTCTCCCACCTGGCTGGGAGGGTCATCGAACCTCTCCCTGATAACCTGTCCCTGCAACAGCAGGCCATCATGTCCCCAGTAATCCATTCCTTCACCATGCATCTCATGGCAGATCTCTTGGAAGTCCCTTAAATATTTATCACACATTTCTGATGGATTTCACTTTTTTCTACGGAAGAAAGATCTCACTTTTTCTCACTCCTATCTTCAGATTGAAGCAATGTCTTTAGGTACCATCCTGAACTCCAGTCTGCCCTCCAGAAAACACTAAAGTGAGGGATAAGTACTATCTGTAAATTTACTAAGCATATTTATGTTTTGTTATCCTAACCAGCAATGGTTGTTTTGGATGACAACAAAATCAGACATGTTTGCTTAATACCTGTGTCATTTTGCTCCAGCTGTATGCACAGAAACCTCCTGAAACTATTTCCAAAGACCTGCAAGATAAAACACAAAGCCAATAGGAGTCTGCACTGCTTTGGAGTTGTACTTGAAGAGTGGGCAAGGTGACCTAAAAAACCCAAAAGAGAAATGCCTCAACTTAGAAGGAGTTGGATACTGTTCTTGTTTCTATTTGATCAGATTGCTAGACATATAAAAAAGTCATGTTAGCCTCACAGGACTTACCAGTTCTGTTCTGCTCCTTCCCAAAGAGCCATCTTGAATGATTAACACCAAACACTGTGTAACTGGGCAGCAAACCGTGTGTAGACAGTCCACAAGGCCAAGCTGAGTGTCATTAGGGCATCTTCCTGGCCAAGGAGGTGAGTGCTCATTCACAATTAGCACCTGAGTGTGCCTGAGCAGAAGAGAACCTTCCTGAGGGCAAGGTTCTGCCAACAAGTAGAGAAAGACAGATATTGCTTGGACAACTCGACAGGTTCACATCTGATCTGGAGCACTATGTGGCCAGGGTAAATGCTAACCATTTTCACTGCAGAACATGTTATTTGCTCAGTAGTTCTAAAGGCACTCAGACAAGTGGAGATGGGGGTAAAGGGAAGTGAATGATTGCTGTAGCATGCAGTCTCCTCCTAAATTACTTTTATACTAAGGGAAGGGAAGGAGGGTGGCAGTGGTGGCAGTTTATGAAAGAGTTATGGGGCAGATTGGAGGAAGCACCAGCTGAGCTGAGCTGCAGACCCACTGATACCCATATTGGGTGAAGGATAGAACCAGTGTACATGAGATAAAACATATAAGGAAAGAGCTGACAACGCTTTGTAAAACGAAATTCTGTCATGTGCATCTATGGAAAGGTTTTGGTTAGTTTGACTCTTTGTCTTTTGTAGCCTAATTAAGACATGAAGCAAGGATACCTGATTAATGAAGTCAGCCTGGCTATATAAAAGGTCTTTCTAAGTCAGTTCAACAAAGATTCTTAAAACCTGCAAGCATTCCTGGACTAAGGAGAAGGTCTTTAAATGTACAAAAGATCAAAGCATGTGACTAAATACTTCTAACAGAGTTCAACAGGTTTTCTGTGCTGTCTGCTTCAGTCACAAGTGACCTAGAAAAACAAAAGAATGACAAACTGATTTGTAATGATACTTGGGGACAAACTCAGGACAGCCATGTGTAAGTTTTAGAAGGCAATAAAATAGATAAAATTTAACATAGGCAATTGTGAAGTGATGTATGCAAATAAAAGCAATCTGAATTTCATATGCAACATTATCCAAGGAAACCATTACTGTGGAGGTGATACCTTGATATTTTCATGGAACTATTATAAACTCAGCTTAATGTTTAGCAGCTGGGAAAAAAAAATGTAAAAAAAATGTCAGAAATTATCTTAGAAAGAAACTAGGACAGAATGTAAGTTACAGTGAAAATCTATGGTTCACTCCATCTTGTGTGTTATGTGTCCTTAGACAGTGTGTAAGAGAACTAGAAAAAAAAAATCAGCAAAGTTTAGCAAGAATGAGCAAAGGTTTGGAATAATGTCTTTATGCGGAAGAACAAAGTATGCTAGTACTATTAACTCTGAAAGAGGCGAGTGAAGAAGAATAGGACACAATTAAGTTCTCACTCTCTCTTCCAATATTCTATTCTCATTGAAGATAATAGAGGTTGCAATTTACAGAAAACAAAACAAAAGACACAGATCTTCACACTTAGGGTTAACCTGAAGAACTCCTTTATTAGAGGAAGCTGTAAATGCCAGAAGTTTAGAAAAGGGTTGAAAAGTTCAAATGCACAGTAGAAAAAACCACTGAGAGGTGCTGAATATAGAGAAGCTATTTCTGGAAGTCTCAATATTATGTCTGACTGGAGCTTGGGGTGTATATAGGGTAAATACCACCACAAGTCTTCCCTATTTTTGTGTTTTTTGTCTAAGCTTATCTGCTTTAGGCAAGTATCAAAGGTAGAATGGGCTTTGTGTAGGAGCTAATATGAATGTTCCAGAACGTTAAAAGAGATATGTTTCCTAGGGACCTGAAAAAACTCTGTATGATTGGCAGTAATCGGAGTTACAATTTACAGTCAGTGAGCAGGGATTGAGAAAAAATCTGGAGAAAAGGACGTGCCTTGCAAAGTTATAGGGGTAAGAGGAAGAGACTTTTAAATTATTTTTTTTCTTTATACTATATTCTGCAGTCAGTTGAAATGAAACATTACCTATTACTATAAAAACTCTTCTGGTTTTGGAGTACCCAGTTCTGAGGTAACAAAGCACTCTGCCCCTGTCAAAGGTTTAACTGACTTAGTCCTGTCATATCACCACGTCTTCTGGATAATCCTAACACTTTCACACCAAAACCTTTCTTTGCCTGCTGTCATGATTTGGCAATATACAGCAAAATGTGGGACTGCAGTACATTCAAGTGACAAAGTTGTCAAAACAAAATCACAGCTATTTCTTAAAGATAAAATAACCTTGGATATGGAAGACGTATATGCAATGCCTGCTTTTCAAAACTTCCAAAATTATGGTTATTTCTTTAATGGATTCCTTAGACTTCACCATTACTTCTTCACAAATTACTGCTCAAGAATTTTTTTGCAGAAATACTATGTCAGCCATAGCTGGGATATTTTGACGAGAAAGGTAAAAACTTATTAATAAAAATGGGGTGGGAATAAATAATAGAAAAGATAGAGTCATGAACTTATAAAAAATATCTGGTATGTACTAAAACCCACCCTTGGAAATATGCAAGGAACTGGATGTCTCTGCAGTGCTTCTGCAGAGACAGGTCCTGATGACAAGTTCCTGGTATATATGGGAAAGGTATTTTTAGCTAAAAGAGAAAAAGCTTAGCAGAAGAGAGTAGTTATGTGCAATCCATGAACAATTCTTGGCAGGGAAGTTCAGACTGAAAATAGAATAAAGGCAATAATGGAGAAGATTGGAGCTTGACTAATTTAGTGAGCAGAAGACTGAGAAAGACTGTGTAGACAGGTGTGAAAGTGTGTGGCATCCCACCCTGAAAGGGAAGGAAGCACTCAGGTGTGTCAGTGCCCATGGTGGCAAAGGAATGGCAAAAGTCAGAAGGTCTGCAAATAGTAAATTGCACACACAGCATGAAAATTTGTATAAGCTAGTCCCCTGTCTTGTAGCCTAAACACATAGTGGTGAGGTAAGAGGTAGAAGAGAAGGGAGGGAGGGTGGGCCATCACAGTCCTCACTCCAGTGTTGATGCAGCTGATGGGGCATCCAGAGTCCTACAGGTGCACCCCTGAACATTGTGGGGGTTAACTTTTTGTCTATAAATGTTTTCCTGTCCTGGGGGTAATTTTCTTACTCTCTATGCAAACTAGTTATCATGCACAGCCCCTTCTTCTGGACCTTCCTGGAAATGGGTTGAAGGACTTTGGGGGTTTTGGGTGGTCTTTATTTTCCCCTACTGGATTGATGTGTGGTCAACACCCTATGCCCATTTCTCGACATCAATTCTGTGCTTGTGCTGTACTGTGCTGGTCTTACCTCCAGGAGCCAGAACAAAACTTTGTACCAGAAAACGGCTGCCCTACCTCCATAAGGCCCCCTTCCCCAGTCACACCCTGTTTTTTCTTACTTGTTTGTACAGGGGGTTCTCACCAACAGTTCTTGATTGTCTCCATGACTATCATTGTTTGAGACATATACACCAGTCCCTTATCCTCTGGGGTTGTACAAATAGCAAGAAGGGAGAATAGTTAATTAAGCTAGAACTTGTTTATTTTAAGAACTTGAAGGTGGAACTACCTTTGAATAATCATAAATTACAGAGCAGTAAGGAATCCTAAAATAGTACTGAAGTGAAGTTTAAGGCTGGCTCTCAAAATAGAGTAACATAAGCAAAACCCCACTCTAAAACTACAGTTTTTGAGACTAAGGGTCGTTTATGAAAACAGTGGTGCATTATGATGCCTACAATAACATAAGACTGTACCTGATTGCTCAGGGTATTCTTAACCTAATGTGTCTGAGCCTAGGACTCACAAGATACCTCCCTGGGAGTAACTAGGATTGAACTTGAGTTTAATCATTGTATTCTTACCTGCATGTAATACAACCAACACCCACACCCCGCCCCCAACCCCTTACTCTGCAGGCATGAAAAAAAAAATATGATGTTGATAATATTAAGTCAAGCTCTAGTCTTCTTCATACTCACATGATCTAAATGAAATGCAAAATGCATATCAGTGTAGAATTTGGACTTGCCGTTGATTTATTTAACAAAGAATATGGTCATCTCTGAACTGGGAATTTACAAGTTCACTACACATTAATGACTTAAGAGCGACCTTCATGTTATTGAAACCACTGGATACTGTCAGTTTACCTTGATGGTGAAAGGATTTAATTACTACAATTTACTTTACCATTTACTGAATTCTATTGCTTTTTTAAGCAAGTGCTAGTTTGCTTAGAATGATGTTGTGCTATAAAATTTAGTTAATGCTGCAGTGTGGAATTAAATAGACGGGGAGACTTCTTGGTGTGAGATGAACACTTTTTAAAGTGTGTTTAAATAAAGAGAAGCAACATAATAATTAGATACAGCTGAATGATATTATGTAGATTATTAGTACAGTAGACATCCATTGAGTGTATGCACTATTACCAAAGTATATTGGCAATTTCTCATCCTTAACTAGATCTGGCCTCCACATCAAGGTAAGACACAGTAAAAGTTACCTCTGTAACACTGACATCCTGTCCACTGAAGTTCAAGGTCAACCCCAAAGTGCCTTTCAAAATAAATAACTAAAAAAAAAAAAGAGGCAACAACCCAATCCTGAATGTACAGGCATGTCTTTAGAAACAGAAACTACTGTCTGAAGGCAGTGTAGTGGTTTAATGCATTGCTTTAACAGACTGGCTCTCTTTCTGCAGCTAATTTAAATTATATCAAGAACAATGTGATTAACAATTTTTTTGATTTGTCAAGCGTGAAGAATGATCACCAGAAAACTGAGTCATAGGATTTAGGTTTAACCATTAGGAGTACACATCAGAAGAAATCAGGGCTCTCTGCTCAGAAGTTAAATTTGTGACAGAAGAAAATGCTGCTAATACAGGATGACTGGGATGACTTAAAAAGGTAATCTGTGTGAAGTTGTGGTAAAACGAATAAGAATGAAATTTTCAAGTGGCTAAAGTTGTGATAGTATTTCAATGTTTATTAAAACATGTATTTCAGGTTTGCTCACTGCAGCCAACAGAGATCTATGGATTTGAAACTACAACAGTTGTTTGCTAAAGGCAAAACAAGACTCGAAAAGAAAGGCTGTACCTGATTCTGTAAAACCTGTCCAATGTCCTGCTGATCTGGGCAAGGCTACCTGGATAGATAAAAATATGCTGCCCTTTCTACTTCCTTTGTTGAGTAAAGAGAGAGATAACCATTACTATGCATGCCTTTTCCCAAACTGTAGTAGAGATTGGTTGGTTTGGGGGTTTCAATAACAGCAAAATCAACATTCTTAAATCTCAGTTAGCTTTCTACAGTTGAATCCATGACAGATTTTCTCTTGGGAATTCAGAAACCAGTGTCTGTATAGATTAGCTGGGTTAACAGTATGCAGTATGCATATCCATGTATGAGGAGATATTTTGAATTAAATATCTAGACCTGCTCTGCCTTTCTAATGTTGTCATTGGTAGTTATTACATAGCACCAGATATTAAGTGTAGCTCAAATATTGTGGCTGCCTGACTACGATTTGACAAACAGTAGGAGATGTATGGGTTGGGATGTGAACTGATGTTATTGAGATTATTTATCTCTTAATTCTTTTATCCAAAGGCTAGTGCACATAATGTAAAGCTGTTAGAGCAAGAAAATACTAAATTTTGCATTGCAGATGACTCTTGAAATTAAATTTTAGTTAAAATACTGGCATATGCCTGCTCAAAATGGTAGAAATATTAAACCCACCATATTCAAAAATAGTCAGTGTCTTATGACAAGAGATGAAAGGTCTTCAATATAGCAAAGAGGATAAAGCAGTGAACAGACAAGGAAAAATTAAGTCACTTTAGAAGTCATTAGGTCCTTAATATGCATGATTTTCTCTTGACTTCAGTAAATTGTGACTTGTGCCCTGACCCAAACTAATGAAAATCTTGCGTTTAGGATAAAAAAAGGCCTGTTGAATCCTGTACTAGGAAGCATTAATCCTCCACACCTTTTGGTATGAAATAAAATTAGGGAGCATGCATAGGTATTCCCAGAGAGGTTTTCCTTCTTGTGACAATGAAGAATGCCAATTATTTTATAACTATTATTTGTAAAGTGGCAAAGTTCTTCAAATTAGATGACAACTACTTTTTTTTAAGTTTGAAAATAGGAGGAAGGATTTCCTAGGGCAGAAATAATTAGGTCTTCTTTAACACCTCTGTTGCCAAAGGAAGCTGAGTAGGAATGGTTTGTTTTTTATCATCCTTGCCAAAAAGGGCTCTCCTGTCTCCTCTTCTAGGAAACAATCTTCCCTTGTGCTGTTGTCATTAGGTTCTTTGTGGATAGAGTGGGAAGATGGGACTGACAAAATTCTTTTTTCATTGTCTGCCCACATGTTCTAACAACAGATTAGATTTAAAAAGCAATCTTACTGCTAGATCATTGACTGCATTATTTTTTTATTTTTAAAACTAGAGTCATAGAGTAAGCCACACTTCACATAACCCTGCTGACTGAGTTAAATTGTGACACTTACTACAAGACACTGAAGCAAGATAATAGTTTTCAAGAATGAAATAATTTTGCACCACTAGCAATGTCCATTATTGTAATTCAATGCCAGGGTAGGGGCATCCCTGGTAGCAACACTGACAGCTGTAGCAAAGGCATCCTGTAGGCAATATTACCTCTGTGAGTGAAATTTCTTAAACATCATGTCATTCTGCATGCTACACGCAGTTATTACACTCTCAGAAACCACACTAGGAGCAGATTGCAGCAGCAGAGTTCAATCTTGGTAAATACTTAGAAGGTCAAATATTCAAATGAGGAAAAAATCCTGCTGCCATCAAGGGTAGGGTGGGAAGACATGGTATCTCACTGAGTTCATCTGAGTTGCGTGTCGCAGATCAAAGGGGAAGAAGTTAAATGAAATAAGGAACTCCCAGAAATTTAAGGAATGCTGTCATCTTATAACGAAAAAACAAATGAATGTTGTATTTTGAGCTCAGAGATATAAGATGATCAATTTACAGTACTGCTATGAGATAAAGAAGAGCATTCACATGGAGAGAATAAAAACCTGAGATCTCCTTGCATCTATTTTTATCTTGTAAACTCAGGGTTATGATTCCTTCATGTTTGTCCCCAGACAAATGTGTGATACAATAGCATTCAAAGAAATATAATGTGATTATACATAAATACACAAATTTGAGCAGCTGACCAAAGGAAAAAAGAAGGGTAAAAAATACAGGAGGAGAAGGAAGGTCATAAGTAAGAATACTGACCCTCATATTTCCACTGTTTTGACATTTCCTATGTCAAAAAAAATTCTTCCTTTCTCAGCCTAAATACCATTACCTTATTTTTTATTGTATCTGTCAAAGAAGTTTGACATTTAATAGATATTTTTGTGTAATTATGCCTACATTTCTTTGTACTTTGGAAGCCTGCAGTAAATAGTGAACACTGAACCTAGAAAGACAGGTGGTGCTTAAACATCTGTATGGTGTATTTCTTGACTGCTAGGGGGAGCAAAGATATAGGAATAATAACTCATAATGATGTAAATACAAAGAAGATAGTCATAAGAGTTTCTGGCAAGCCTCCTGTATAAATTACCCTCAAGAGATTGAAAACTCTTGCAGAATGTGTATATCCAGACAGTCAGTGCTGGTAGATCAGCTATTAACATAGTCTTTGCTTTAAGACAGCTGAAAAAAGAATGTCTGAAATAAAGAAGGTTTTTTTCTTGGATTTCAAAGTTGTCATAAAAATTTCAGTCTAGACATTCAGAAATTTTCCAGGCAATGCAAGAGTTCTTTTCTCTTGACTCATTGTCTTTGACTAGATCTTCTCACAAAGTCATGCAAGTTAAGCATGATAGTGAACTTTGTGACAGATTTGAAATGCTTAGTGGTGCTAAACAGGGATTGTTTCAGCAATAACTCTCTTCAGCACAGAATTTCCTTGACTTTAAATCCCATTTCCTCTCTGTTCCTCGACAGGTAGCTTTCCACACAAAAGTCAGATACAAAACTGAGTGCCTGATGAACATGGTGAACATGTTTTATCCTGACATCACCACACTCACTGGTTAGAAAGATGATGAATGCTAAAGCCTTTGAGTGCCTTTCTATTAATTTGCAATCTGTTTGATCTAATTGTCCACCTAAGGAAAAAGCCTTGACTATATGCCAGCTACATTAGTTGTTCTGAAAGCAGATGTACAGGAGAATTACATGTATTTTACTTGGTCATTTGGTCAGATTCAGATAACTTATTTATAGATAATGAGGTTTATTTTCCCACTCAAAATGTAGCTGTAAAAACTCAGTCTAACAGTAAGCTGCCTATGGGAAAGGTGAACACATGATCCATATTACGAGATGTCTGTTTTGCTATAGAATAATAGGACATATAAAAAATTCTAGTAAGAATGAACAGAGATTGACCACCTTCAATTTGGGAAGGCTGGACTGTTTTCTCCATTCTGAGTGTCACTAGAGCAGTGTTTAAGGGATGTGAGAAATGAAAGTTATATAGCATTATAAGAATTTTTATTTAAAGATATATCCTTTACCTTGTTTACTAGTTTCTTTGTGAAGCTGCTTGGTTTTGAAAGTTCAAAGCCTTAAAAATTTCTAAGAATTTATTGATTGCCTCTTTCATGTCAATGATGATTAATCTACTTTTTTTACAGCTCAATGGGCTATCTCCAAAATGTGTCTTTGTAAATTAAAAAGTATCACTTGTCTGATAAGATAAAATATCAAGTAATATATTCTTTTTTCAACTTGATGGCAAAGAATCATGTACTTTGTTATTCATTTAAACAGTGTAATTTTAGCGTCTTTCATGCAGAAAGATGTCCCCCCTCCCCTCCCCCCATGTTCATATCCTTTAAATAATTGTAACTTGAAAATGTTGAGAATTTTCAGTACACTCTAGGAATTCTACATGACCAGAGCCCAAAATAGATGCAGATTCTATTATCTAGATGGGAAAAAATGAAAACAAAATTTTCTTTATAGTGGAAGATCAATTCTGATTTTAGTATCCTGGTCATATTATCACAAATTATTAAAAGAAAGCAAGAATTCGGTAAGATTTTGGGGTACAGGTTTTTTGGTTTTGTTTGTTTGAATTATTTTTTTGTCTGTTCTTCATTAAAAGTGTTTTCTAACCTCGTCAGTCTAGCCTTTTTACTCCAGCTACAAAGGTTGTAACTAAATTTGGCACCCAACTGACTGAGACCTATATTTATCATTGCTGCAAGTCAGTACCATCTCTGACCTGGTGTTTGGTTACACATCCCACTCCTTAGCCCTACACCATCTCCTTATGAATTTTGTCCTGTGCAACATAGCACAATGTAATTCAAAGAAATTATCCAGATTCCTTGTATGATCCTGGAATTGACTTTGTAGCATCTGAAACAGAAGTAGTAGTTAACTGACTGTGCTCGTTAACACCCCAAAACTGATATAAGATGGACATGGTCTGAGTAAATCAATTTAGGGCATAGTGAACCAAAATTGGAAAGGGTAATATAAATTCTGACTTTAAAAAAATTACAGTGAAAATAGATGTTGAATTATGTACCAGATTATTCTTTCCTGTTTGCATGGGATGGATTACATATGTCGATCCAATCAATCCTAAGTATTTCCTTGGGGCTGTCAAATTTTAAGGGGAAAACAATTGTGTCTTACGCACCATGAAATGGCTGTCAGGAAAACAGCAGTTTCACCGGTTTACCACCTCCTAATATTCACCAGCCCTCTAACACTGAGGTGCTGAAGCAACGAAGTATGAGAAATAGTGGAAAGCTGACCTCTGCAGATAAGATCTTTGCAGTCACTGTTGTGAAATCTGCCTCAAACTTTCGCTTTACTCTGTTTTTATGCAATCACACACCTTATAAAGTGGAAGTGAAATTACCGCCTGAAGCACAGACTAAAGGGTTTGATACAGTGTCTGAGTGCATTGGTGCACCTACGGTATTTTGAGCTAACCAGCATATTGAATTCGCTGTCTGCCCAACAGATGTCCACAGTGTGAGCCATGTCTCCAAGCAGCAAGTGTTCTTTAATGTAAAACCAATCTAATTTCACACAAGAGGCCAAAGCAACAATTTGAGTAAGTTTAATGTCCACTGTGCTAACAAGCTTAATCTGGTTTACTGGAATCATGTTGATTCATTGCCAAAATCAAGCCACTTCCATCACAATGAATAATATTGTATTATTTAAACACAGGTAAAGTGAAACATCCTAAATGTTATTACATCATATATGGGCATAGTATTCAAAATACTAAAATCTTTAAAACTTAAATAAAAAGAAAGTGTTGCCAGCCTGTCTTGTAAATTTCACTTATTAATCCTTGCGATACTGTTCTGATTTCTTAGGTTTCCAACTCAGCTAATGAATTAGCTGAGTTAGTTAGCGATAACTAACCTGTTGCTTCTTAATCAGACTTGTACTGTAGCGGGGAAATTCTTCTAAACACATCCATACTTATGGTTCATGGAAGTTTGAAAACAGAGCTTTGCTACGTGTCTAGTTCCAGAAACACTTTTTCAGTGAGCAGAGCAAAATCATGAAAGCATGGTGAATGTTGTAGTGTAACTGAATGTTGCCTTACACCTCTTTTTGTGGCCCTATTACCTCTTTTCTCATTCTAGAGTGTGCAGAAGCGCTCTAGCAAGCCCAGCTGGTTGCAGAAGTAGTATTTTTGAAGTGGGACATTTATACTGTGGTATATATAATATAGCTGGCTAGCTCTTTCTTTTCTTTCCTTACACCTGAGTAATTTTTTCTTAGTGCTTTTGTTTTGGTTTTATTACAAGGTTATGTGTATAAAAGAATTATAATATGTGCACTCTCTGTGAATTGATGTTTTCAGTTGTGACCAGATTTTTTTTTGTTTATGAATGGATATTTTGGATGTTTCCTGGTTTTTTCTGTATTCCCTTATAAATATTGCTTCGTTGGTCTTCTTACCACTGAGTTATTATAGCTAGATCCCACCCATGAAAACTTTTCCTTTTAAATTATGAATGAGTTGAACTGTTATTTCTCAATTTCAAAAATTACTTCTGCTGACTTTATTATTTTGGTAACTGCCATCATTTTATTCACATTGAAAATGTTAGATGGTAGCTCCTCAAATTAATAATGGACTATCATCCATGCATGATATTTGAGTAATATACATCAAGTGATGTGGGATGATGAAACCTGACATAACTTAATGGGGAGTTATACATGCTTCAGGCATACACTTCAGGGTTCTTCCTTATTCCAGAAGCAGAAATATAGCTGCAGGACTGCCAGTGAATCCCAGAAAGTACAGGCCATTGGAATATTTTCAATATTGATCAACAGTTTTTCCATACTGTTTGTGGTGAGATACTAGACACCTGCATCAAACCTCATTTGCACAAACCAAAATCATCAGTTCATTTGCTAATGTACAGTTATAGACCTTCCTTAGGCAAATCTACATGATATGTAATGCACTTCATTAAATTACCCTGATTGTTAAATAGTTCTTCAGCGTGAACTACTGTTGCAGGGCACTTTGAAGCCTGAAAAGACAATTCTGTTCCTCTAGTGTATAACCTAGTTGGTCTATTTTTTTGTAGTCAGTTAACTAGCTTTTCTTCTACTCACACTGTAACTACTATATATCTGAAAATTTAGTGGTTAACATGAAAACCTTTCTTTGGAAGGGCTATCTTTTGTACCCCATGATTTATAATGTGGTCGTAACCCATACCCAGACTGTCATCTCTAAAACTGAAACTACAGCAGGAAAAAGTGCAAGTGTGGTATGGTGGCTGTTCATCTTCCCCAGTAAATTGTGTAAGTGACATCCTGGAGTTTTACAGGGAAAATTGGAGCCCCCAGGTAGTTGCTGACTAAGGTTTGTATGTGCTATTTTATGGAGGTTGGTGATGACTCACATTTCTAACAACATGGACCTGTTATTGGGTAGTTATTTCAATAATAGTTTATTTTAATTCAGCTTACATGTGAGAACTTTTCTGGCAGAACCAAACATTTCATTATGGAGCTAAATCTCCTGGTTTGTACTGACAGGAATTAGATATGTAACTGGGATGTTCTAACATATTTTAAAAAAATTAAGAAATTTATAGATATCAGAAAGGAATGTTGAAAATATTAAAATACATTTATATGGTCAAATGCTTAGCTGTGAATACCACTAAGTTTAATGAGGGGTTATTGTTTGTATAATTCAATCTGGAAATTTTACTATATATATGCATTTTTTCAGACTTCAGCATGCTCTTAGAATATACTATTACACCAGGCTTTTGCCTACTGTGCAGCTCATAAACTTTTTTATAACTTTTCCCTTTTCTTTAAGATAGCACAGTGGAGGCTGCAGGTGATGCAAGGCACATCCCTCCCAGGAGACGGTGTCTTGTCTGAAATGAGTCTGCATCTCACGTCTGAATATTAAAGCAGAAACACACACATGTTGCTTTGCTGCTAAACAAAATTCTTCTACTTCTGCCTTAATGATTCATAGACAACTTAACCAGTCTCAATCCATTAGCCAACCAGAACACAATTACTTTACATCAGTTGTTTAACAACCAAGAAATCACCCTCTTACGTCTAGCAATAAAAAGAAATCCTATTCTTCAAGAAATAAATGTGAGTTGACACCTAAAAGAATACTAACCAAAAAAGGTTCTACAGTACTAATACCACTAAAATAAGCTACAAAGTCAATATCACACTTCAGTGAATAAATGGTTTCAGATAAGTAAAACCTAAAAATCAAGACTTTGAATGTAGTGGTTAACTCATAACTAAAGCTTCAACAAATTGTCATTGACTTAATTTTAGCAGTGTTAACATTAATGGAGTATGATGCACTATGCAAATGTGTTCTTAATTTCAAGCGTTATTTGATAGATTTAATAATTAACTGCTCAAGATCACATCTGGTTTAGCAGTCAAGGTGAAGTGCTAGGATGCTTTTTGCTTTGCAGAAAGGTCAGTAGGAAAAAATTCACATTTCCACACATGTTGTCCTTGTGACTTTGAGATCAGTGGCAGTTTGGCTTCAGTAGTGCCAGTATCTGAACTAAGCTGCTTGCAATGTGAACTTCAATAGGAGGAGGTAAAATGTTTTCACTGAGGGCAAAGCTATTTGCAGAAGCAATATTATCTCAATAACATGTGACTTACTCCTTTCCTCTCAGTGAGAAGAAAGATCTAGTAATGATAAATCCTTCAGCATCACATGAAATGAGTTCCTGCATTGCAAAGACAAAGATTTCTACACTGGAATGTCAGCTTCAACCTCCCACTGCTGTAACAGAGATGACAAACAAGGTAGTTAAGGTTGCAGAACTTTGCGTGTTAGGGTTTTCTTCCTAGCAGGTTAATAGTCATTTGTCCCAGTCAGTGGCTTGGTGGTCCTTCTCTGTTGATGGATAATGAAGCCAATGCCAAGGGTCACACTACCCTAAGACACCCTCAAATAGGTGACATAGAAAGAGGTTTCTCTTTATGTAAGTGAAGTAAATGTTTCACAAAAAGTCAGAAAGGTGGTTATTTTTCTCTGGTATATGAAGAATGAAAATGTCCTTGTCTCTCTGTTAACAAGTTGTAGAATTGACTTTTTCACCTCACATTCCACAAAGATTTCTTGGATTTTATCTAAGCACAATACCTATTTTTTCCCTTCTTTTCCTGTTTTTCATTAGTAGCTGTCATTGTCCTCGGTGCTGTATATCAGAAAACACAGCTCATAAGAGTGCAATAGGAAGCGAGATGCCACAGATGGAAAAAGACAAACTGATGGAACAAGGAACACTTTGAGAACACCAGTCAGCCTGACAGCTGGTAGTCTCAGATCACCAGCATCCTAACAACTGTTGTCAAGCTTCTTGTAGTCACTGCAACAAAGGAAGATTTTAAAAGCACATTCTGAAGGAGCAATATAAGGTTACTTTGCAGCTATTTATTGGAAAATATTAGCTTACAGAGGACAGATACACGATTTAGCAGTATAGGCAATCAGGATCAGCACCACAAACGTTTGTATCTGACTGTCATACACAAATTATGCAGCCTTACATCTTATTGTGCATTAGTCCACTGAAATTCACAACCCAGATTTTAGAAAAGCTTTATGAGTGCAAGCTCCCTTCTCTCATTCTTCCAGGAAAATTCCCTTACTGGTACATTTTTAAAAGTCTTGGAAGCAAAGGAAAATGTTAAATTTTGCATTCCCTTTTCAGCATAGTAAAAATACATAAGTTCAATCTTTCCATTTTATAGGAGGTGATGTGAGAATAAAGAGGTCATGCACTATACTCATGATGGGGAAAAACTAACAATTTAGAGTGTTTGAGTTCAACATACCTCTGGGGTGGCAGAATTTCAGTATTAGAGTTGTTAGGTGGCTTAGGTATTAAGGTTTTTGAAAGAAGAGGGGCAGAAGGGTGTTTCCTTCACAGGTAAATCTGGACTTCAAAAGCTGATTATTGAGATAATCTTCTAATCCAAGGAACCAAGAAGAGAGAAACTGAAATCTATGCTGTATAAATCTACATTTCTGTTTTTGTCATGAATGATTCTCTCTTCTTCGAATTACCACTGAGATTTTCTGAAAAAATATTTGCTGAAACACTGATAATATGGTGAACAGCTCAGGTAGTGCTAATGAACTAAAAAGGTCTGTAATTTCAACAGTAATTAGAGAATTTCAATATAACAACTCCATCTTGAAAACCATCCTACTTTGTGGTTGTTTCATGTTCCCAGACCTGAACCAACTAAAATTGCTTTTGAAATATGCAGGCTGTGGTGCTTATGTAAATAACTGCACATATTTTACCATTGCATGTTTAAGTATTTAGTTTGGTACTTGTGATTGCACACACGCGTGCCTGCAAAGAGAGGGAGAGAAAGAGATATATACCTAGAATGACAGACACCACTCTGTACCTTCAGAGTCCTTATGGTTCTATAAGGTAGGAAGAAAAAGGTAATAAAAAAGAAACATGCAGTCTTTTTTACTTTGGCCTAAAGAAAACAGACAATGCTAAAATTTCTTAATCGATTTTTTTTTCTCTACAAATGCCCAATCTTTGTCAAATCTAACATATTTTATACTTGACTATTCTCATATGGTTTCTTTTTAGACAGCTTTATAATATGCTTTTGCAATCTGTTATTCTGCAATGACTCATGCCTTATTATTTCACAAAGCAGTTGTTTTCATTCTGTACATCAGACACTATAGACAGAACTTTAACACATATCCTCAGCTCTCAGATCTTACAGTCACCTCCATGTAAATGTATAAAACCAGTTTGAAAATTCTGTTTGTATTCACGAGTTTTCTTTCTTCTAGATCTCTAATCTGCATTACCAGAGGAAAGGCTTTGGCAGGGAAGTTAGAGGCACTCTGCAAGTGTGGGGAGGGAATATTCATTATCAAATTCTTACACCCAGTGTGCTAACAAGCTTCACATTTGCACTAGCTGGTGTGTAAAACAGGAAGCAATGTGATCATTCCTTCTCTTGATTCCAACATGCCTCTTCAGGGCATCCTGAGGGGAGCTTCAGCTGTCCTGCTTTTCCTCTTTCATTTGTCCTTCAGTCCTGAAATTCAAAAAAGGCAGAAAGGCTGCCCCAGGTCTTACTGTTGTAATTTAGCTCCAATCTTGCCTGTCTTCATGACATAGCCACTGACTCTGTTCTCAGGGCCCAGTGTTCACTGACTGCAACAACAGGAATTTCACTCTGCAAGAGCACTCAGATCAGCTCGTGTTGTATCCTGCATATAAGAATATCCCATTTTCCACCTCTTTCCCAGCTAATGCAGCTCTGCTATGTGACTAGGATTTCACACCAAAGCATGGTGGATATTTGGGAGTCGTGGATTTGCATTACTTTGCCAACTTTTGAGGAGATAGGTGTTTGCCTACCTCCCCCAAAATACCTTCCTCATATATTCTCATATACTCATTTTCAATATTTCATCAAACCATATTGCTTTGAACAAGACAGGCAGAAGGGGGAGTAGATTACTAGTTGCAGGGTTTCAAATCAGTCTGGTGGGAAAACACTAAGTGCTAAGTGGGGAAGACTGGGTGACTTTGACCCTCCTCAGAGCTGTCATATGCCTCAAGGAATACTGCAGAAAAGTAACAGGGAAAATTAAATAAAGTTCTTTAAAGTCTACATTCCTATTTAAAGTAAGTTAAAATGTGTGTACATTCTGCACTGGTAATTTGGCTTTAAAATATTTATGCTTGAATTAATTTCTTACCTTGTAAAAATGTATAATGGTTCATGATCAGTGACTATTGCAGACTAAAATGAGAGCAGCACTCAGATAGATAAAATATTTGATGTTTCTGCTGCAGACAGAAGCCTGGAGATTTCTGGTCTGTTATCAGCTTGACTCTATATACTTTCTCACTTACAAAATGTTTACTTAGAACTGTTATAAAGTGGACTGATTTTGCTGAGTAAACTTCTTGCAAGAAATAATTTGTTTGAATAAACAAGTGTGCTGTTTTTTTCTATTCTTTTTCTTACTCTCTCTGTTCAAGAAGATGTTTTGTTAATAAATACAAGGGGTTTTCCCAAATTATTTTATTTAATTTGTCATTGCACTTGTTGTGTACTTTCTGTCCCATAGTATGTTTTTTGTGAACATTTCCTAATTTGAAATTCTGTAATTTATTTCTTAATGCATTGTAAAGATAGAAGATTTCTGATTTTTTTTCCTTCACTGAATAGAGCTCTTACTGTCTAACGTCTACTGGAAATATTCATAGTTATTGCAGGATCCATATTGGTCACTTGTGAACAGTTTCCTAATATTTTCATACAGTTCATTATTTCTCTGTATAATTCTGTGGTTTGATTATTTGCAAATATATGTTTGAATGGCCACAAACTGCAATCACAGGCATAATAAATCTAGCAATATAATATTCATTAGTATATTCACCTTCTTCTAATTACAGAATGTCCAGTCCTAAGAATTGTTCTTGGAGCTTCACTGCTTCACCTGTAGGTATATTTGTAGACCTGAATCAAATAACACATGAGGCTGCTTTCAGATGTACTATTTTGAGGACAATCTGAATTATTTTGCTATTAGATGGTTAACTGGATGCTTCCCTCCATGAACCATCCACTGAACTACAATAATCACATAGTAATCCAAATCTCCTATTGAGATAAAGATAAATGCAAACACTGAAACAGTATATGACACCTTAGCTCCATTTCACTGTTGAAATGAATCGTGTATTAGAGCTTCCAGTGGATGTAATTATTTATAATCTCTTATGGAAATGAAAGTAAGTCTAAAGTCGTGAAAAGCTGCACATGGGAAAAATGTCAGATTTGTTGCATTATTAGGAGATTTGCATTAGTTCTGAATCATATAAAACAATAGCTGCTAAATTAATTGCTAGGAAACTTGCAAATGTTCCCTGAAGAATTCAAGTCACACTCATTTTGAGGGGTAGCTCCCTGGATATTTTCAATTAAGAACATTATTGCTGCTTTAAAAAAAAGAATTGATGTTTTACCCTACTAGCATTTCTTTTAGTTTTGTTTTCTTAAATCATTACTTGTATTCAGACAGCCTTGGAAGTATTTCCATATCAAAATAATTTAACTATTATGTTAAAGATTTTAGAAATAGCTGTATTTTTTTACTCCTTTCAGAATTTTCAGATGTTGATGTGATTACTTCAAAAAAATAAATTCACATCAAGGTTTTAACAAAAGTATTTCGAAAGCATTTCCATGCAGACATCATGTATCACGTCATTTTTATAGACGATTGTTTTAGGTGGCCATCTAGTGGTACAATTTCGATTGCTGAAAGGGTAGGAGAATCAACTTGCAATAAATACTGTGTTCTTTTAACACCCTGTTCTTTTAGACTAGGTTAAAAAGTGTGCAAACTTCTGAAGACGTACATATTTCAGCCAAAAAGGAAATAATCCCTAGATACAGATTCATAATATTAATTACATAAATACTCAGTATTGTCATGGGTTTTCTAGATTAAATTACATTTATTATTTATCTACTATAAATTAAATGTTTGTCATGACTGTTTTCTAGCTTATCATAATTTCTAGTAAAAATATTAAAAACCAGATGTAATTTCATGTTCGAATTTGGCATACTTGGTTTTGCTTTTTGGCATGGTGCCTTTAAGTTTTGAAAAATTAGGTCCTACATATTCTGGACAGAAGAAACAAAGCCTGTTCTCAAATATATATAGTCTCTTGCATCTGTCATTAGATTTCTGTTTTCTTAAAGGTTAATTTAGTACCACAGAAAAATCTTACTTGCCAATTACCTTAATAGTAATCCCCTTTGGGGGTGATGCAAGCCAATCCCACAGATTTGTGCCCACTCAGCCAGTTTCACTTATATAGAAATGATAAAATATGTAAGAAGAGCAAGATTTACTCTGTAAAGTGAAATTGTTTCACAGTTACCAAGTAGCCTGTAAGCATTGCTTCCCCAAAAAACCTATAAAATCTTGGAAATGTTGTACAATATTGATTTCTTTTTCCTTTAAAACAGTGTGGTGAAGAGACAAGAGGGCTAGACTTCATGCATGCAAATCATATAACCTTACAAATCAATAGGTCTCTTCTTTCAGTATGTTTGGTTTGTTGGTTTGGATTGGGGTTTTGGGGTTTTTTTGGGGGGCTTGGTTTTTTGGGATTTTTTTTTTTTTTGAGTGAGTCAAGTGTGTGTGATTGTTCACCTGGGATTTCAAAATTGCTGAAGGTTTTATTAGAGGGGTGCTTGCACAGCTCAGAGATAGGTATATCTACCAGCCTTTAAGATGAGTATATATGTTGCAGTGTTATGTATATTAGGTCCACTCCATGTGGAGGGAAAAGGTGCCCAGAGAAAAGACTCCAGCTTTGGTCCTGATGGTCCTTGAAAAGCATCTTTGCACTGATCGGGCCTTTGTTAAAAGCAACAAGTTTAGAGAGAGTTTCATAAGTCTGGAGGGGAGGAGGACTGTAGTTTTTCCAAATTGGAAACTGTGGTTTTCCATTTAAGAGGAGAGCTCCCAGAGAACAGCACAATCACATACAAGGTGGAGGGCAGAGCAACAAAGGTCCTCTCCTTCCCATTTCAGTCATTCTCCACAAAGCTCATGATGCTGCATGCCCTGGGTAGGGTCATGCAGGAGCTACATGTGTGTCACTGCCAATCACTGTGGCCAAAGCCTCATGTGATAAAAAAAATATATTTATTTTTTATTAAATGTGAAACTATCAGCGCCATGAAGGAACGGGAAGAAATAACAGGAACACCTGGTGATGCCCTTTAAGAAGAAAGGCCAACTGGAGAGGGTTCAGCTTGCTCCTTTTTGGGAGCCCACAACAGATGCTGTGCAGGTGGGTCCTGACAGGTCTAGGGTAGGGAATCATTAAGACAGATGGGGAGAGTCAGGTAGCAGCTGTTGTGTACAGCCTGCTATCCCCCAAGCACATTCAAGACTGTGAACAGAAATCCATGTGGTGACTAAAGCTACCGAGGCATGGGACTTTAGTCTTTCTTTCAGGAGGGAAAGAGATGCAATAGTTCTATGAGATTGTGAATGTAGAAAGGGATGTGAGACAGCTCTGACGCCTGCAGGAGGATCAGGTCATAGCACTGGGACACTGAGAGCTTCTGAGGTTTCTGGGTTTGGTTTGGTTGGGGTTTTTTGGTTTGTGGTTAGTTTGTTTGCTTGTTGTGTTGTTGGGTGTTTGGCTTGGGTTTGGTTTTGGTTTCTGTTTTTCTTTTTTGTGGTTTTTCTAGGGAAGTTAAACATGGAAGACAAAAGAGAGTGTTCTTGCTCACTGAATGTTACAGAGCTTGAAGCAATTCGGAATTTCATGATTTTTCACTGGTACTCCTTTTTGATTGATGTCACAAATTGTGTTACTTGCCCAGTAGCTTCCATTTCCTGTGTATTTCCTGCTTATGCTTCAGTAATTTCCCTGTATATCCACCCAGGTCTCTTGCCCTGTTTGCCCAATTTCTTGTTCATGAGGATGAATCATTCCTGAGCCTGGAGGAAGTGATTCTTGAATATCAACCAGCTGTCTTGAACCTCTCTTCCATGCAGGGGCTGCTCCCATGGGATTCTTCCAAGAAGATCACCGTTCAACTCCATGCTGCAGTCTTACTTGCTGCCCTATTTGCTCCTCACCTGAGACTGTGTTCCACAATCTAATGGTCACTGCAGCCAAGTCTGCCCCCAACCTTCATATCTCCAACAAGGCCTTCCCTTGTTTGTTAATATGAGGTCAAACAGGGCACTGTTCCCTGTGGGATCCTCCACTACCTGTTGCCTGACAGCACTTTCCGGGAAACTCCCAGACTGTTTGTGCTTTGCTGTGTTGCTTCTGCAGTAGATGTCAGGGTATTAAAGGCCCCCACAAGAACCAGTGTCTGTGACTTTGAAGCTTCCTCAAACTGCCTGTAGAAGGTCTTCATTCACTTTCTCTTCCTGATCAGGTAGCATGGAGAAAACATCCTCAACATCATCTCCCTTACCAGTCTGCCCTGGGTCCTCTTGTTGCATTCTGGATTTAGATCAAGACAGTGGGGGTGATGATCAGCCTC
>WBMV01007707.1:174151-192484 GCA_013396655.1 Campylorhamphus procurvoides
CCCATGGGATTCTTCCAAGAAGATCACCGTTCAACTCCATGCTGCAGTCTTACTTGCTGCCCTATTTGCTCCTCACCTGAGACTGTGTTCCACAATCTAATGGTCACTGCAGCCAAGTCTGCCCCCAACCTTCATATCTCCAACAAGGCCTTCCCTTGTTTGTTAATATGAGGTCAAACAGGGCACTGTTCCCTGTGGGATCCTCCACTACCTGTTGCCTGACAGCACTTTCCGGGAAACTCCCAGACTGTTTGTGCTTTGCTGTGTTGCTTCTGCAGTAGATGTCAGGGTATTAAAGGCCCCCACAAGAACCAGTGTCTGTGACTTTGAAGCTTCCTCAAACTGCCTGTAGAAGGTCTTCATTCACTTTCTCTTCCTGATCAGGTAGCATGGAGAAAACATCCTCAACATCATCTCCCTTACCAGTCTGCCCTGGGTCCTCTTGTTGCATTCTGGATTTAGATCAAGACAGTGGGGGTGATGATCAGCCTCCCATGAAATGTACTGCTGGAGCTCAGTGATGCCAATGGGCTAAAAGCCCTGAAAAGCTATATAAAAGATGGTACATTGGCTCTGGTACCTGCTATGATTCAGTAATAGTTTCTTAAGAAGAGTGATACCTCCTGACTCGGCAGTGCTACACCTTTTTGTCACTTTATTCTCATCGACTCCAGACCCAAAATTGCCTCAGCCAAAAACACAACTCCATGGCATAGCAAAATATGTCTTTGGCAACGTCTGTGTTTACCATCTAAATGCTCAAGAGTTCTCCTGAGAAGAAAATGCTTTTTTGGCTGTATGCTCTGTAGTACATTTTTGCCACATAAGAGGTGAACATAAGTAGCAGAGAAAACGTTAAAGAATGTAACAGATGTGTACCTGGCTGAAAGCAAAATGAAATGTCTGTTACTAAGCTGTTATTGTCATAATTGTGGTACAACCAACTGTGTAATAATTATATATATATATGCATTTTCCAAAACCAATACAAGAGGTTTAACCTTACTGTGATACTTTATTCTGTACAGCAACTATCAAGCAGTAGCAGAAAAATGTAATCTAATTTTGTATGATCTAGAGCAGGAACCAAAAAAAGCTCCTTCTACACACTAGGATACTCCATTACAGTTATAAAAATGAGGACAAAGCTTGAACCTTATTTGGCACAGTTTGTATTATTTGTTCTTTCTGTATATGAGCTGGGTTTCTTTCATCCTTATCTCATATTCTGTTGCTCTTTACTAACTGCTCCTTACATTTATAATGCCATTACTTTTTACATTATGAGCTTTAAGATAGCTCTCCCTCACTAATTAAAATAACTGCCTCTGTTAAAATATTACTGCTTTAAGTAAAATGAATAGTCTGCTGATTAGAATAATTCATTATAATGCCAGACCAAAGGGAAGCATAACCTTTTAGAGTCTGAAGTAAAAGTAGCAGTGGCAGTATTGAAACTCTTTCTTGACTAGCTCTGCTTTAGCAAGGCTTCCCTTTCAATCACTTCAGCAAAGCTGCAAAACAAATATGCCTTTGGTACCCAGCAAATATGCAAAGGTCTAGAATTTGCAACTCCCTATAAGGCTGAGGAGCCACTAAGGATTAACAGTACTGGCTATGGTTTTAGAGAAAGACTTGTGGTGAAGAATATAGTGATCTAGTTCCTTGATAACTAAATTAAAACAATTAACAAGTAGAGAAAGTGCTTTTTATGGCTGTGCTTCACTTGCACAACAAGGGGGCTCAGTGGCGTCTTTTGATGGGAAGGATGTGTGCCAGGGCAAGGTTGTACTTGCATGCTTAAAATCAGAAAGCTGAATGGGAAACTTCTCTACTAGAGTGACAGTGTGGAGTTTCTGCCACCCTGAGTTGTGATTAATATAGCCATTACCTGCAATACTGTAAAACTTCCAGCACCGTGTTCTGAATAAGGGTTAAAAATAAGAAATCCTTTGTAACAAATTAAACCAAGGAGCTGTTGCAAGGAAAGGCTCCTGGTTCATTGTATGTTGCTTTATGACACACTCAGCCATGGGTCTTGAAATGGTCTTTTAGGCTTCTTTGATGGACTTCAGCTTCTGCTGGCTGAGTCACTTCAGTGAAGTGTGGTGGTTCCCCACCCCCAGCTGATCAGCAGACAGGATTCAGGTGGGTACAGTGTGTAGGACTACTATTCACATATCTAAGGACTTAATGGCATGTGAAAACATGAAAAGTGTGTTACAGTTTCCCTTTGGCTCTGACAACATTAAACTAATGTTGCTTCTCTAGTAGTTTCCACTGTGATTTATCTAGAATAAAAATTATTTGAATTGCAAAAGCCAAAGAAAAGACAGGAAAGAGGCTAAAAGGAAGAATGAGATGCTGGGAAATAATTCAGTTCCTCCAGTGACATACTTTGCCCTGTGACATGTCTTTGCTGACTCTGCTTTTGTATCCTTGATGTAAAAATACCCAATGGAGAATTTATTTAACTGGATGAATGAGTTTAGAGCGTTACACTTGAAATGGAAGAAAGAGCAAGCAAAAATGTCAGCCTGGATATTGTCAGGGCACAGTGTGAGCTGGATGCCCAGGAGGAGTGGGTCCTCCTCAGGGCAGACAGGGTGGGAGGTGGTGGGTCAGGTCCTGCATGAAGAAGACCTGCCCAACCCAGTGTGAAAACAAGACTATAAGCAGCATATTGCTACCTAGGGCCACTGAAACCACGAGGCAGAGAAATCTCACTTTCTGCTTGCTTATCTCAGCATAATGGCCTTGCTTCTTCCCTCAGACAAAATGACAGGCTGTGGCCACTGTGTTCTTGCTAACAGTTCAGGACAGTTCGCTTTGCATGTGATGGATGTTTTACAATTACTGATCTTTAAATTGCAGTAGTGCAGCTGGAGAGGAAAGAGGAAGCTACTCAGAAGATAAATGAATATGGCAGTTAATTAAAGATATATAGTTTCCACTTGAAGCAGTTTTGTGCTTTCAAGGAGGAATTGCAGGTGAGGGGGAGGTAAACTTGGAGAAGCATAGGGGAAGAACTTTGGAAAGGCAGAGAGTACAATTTCTGAGTGGTATAAAGAAGGCAAATTGGAAATTACAGCATAGTTCCACTAAGGAAGGGCTACAAATGCATCTGAGTGAGATCACAGTTTAGAAGAAGGTATTGTGTTGCCTTACAGAGCTTAGCTTAATGATGGGGGGAGAAGGTAATTTTGCAAAAAAGTGAGGGCAAAATATGAGGACAAAAAGGTATGGAAGTTAAACAGAATGAGAGAAGGTTTGTAGGACCAGGTCCCCTGCCCAGAATTCAACAGAAATTTTGCTAATAATTTCAAAAAAAACAAGACCAAAGACTTTGTTGTAATATCTGTCAGGCAGAACTATGTGCATATTATCTCTGTCAAAGAAAAATATTCTGAGCACAGTCATCTAATTAAACAAATTACCTATTAGTCACTGGGATGTCAGGAAATTAAGGCAAGCTCTCTAAAGACATGTCACTTAAAAAGACATGTCATCTGAAGAAGTGGATTGCAGTACTTCATCCTTTTCCCCTGTTTGTTCAATTTTTCAGACTGAAAAGTAATTGTAGAAAATTAGATTTAAGTCTATGCTTCTAGATTTTGTGCTGACCTAGGTGCAGGTTTGGGTATAATCTGCTGCCAGCCAGTGAGATGCTGAAAGTCTGGAAAGAAACTATCACTTGGGCTCCTTTCTGTGTTGGAGACACAGCAGGGCAATGGGCCATATCTGAGGGAGCTGCTGTGCAGGTTTACCTGTGCTCTGCAGGTACATAACTTATGGCTTAAAAGGAACAGGTTTTTATTTCCTTGTGACATCAGGATCAGTCAAACCAAAGGGTTGTAGGCTTTTTTTTTGCCTTGGTTTGATTTGTTTTTTCTCATTCTTGCAGAGTATTAAAAAACAAAACAACATACTACACAAGAGAATCAAAATAAGCCAAGCAGATTTTTGTTTGTCTAGGATGTGAAATTATTTTAGTAAACTATCTTTTCCTCCTTTTTTCTTTTATTCATTTTTCCAGTAGCACACTGAGGCACTCTGTCAAATTTACTGTCTTCTTAGTTCTACCCTTTTTTTGAGGAAAAAAAAAGTTAAAAAATCCCTGCATATGATAGTGTCAGCAGAACCTCTACGAGATACACGTGCACATCAGTCAGTGCAGAAATAGATATATGTGTGGGAGAGGAAAATGCACTACCCATCTGGTTCTAGGACTTTACTTATTCAAAGTTTTTTTTTTAAAAAATACAAATAGTATTTAACATATGACCAAAGAGGGCTCTCCTCTCCTCTCCTCTCCTCTCCTCTCCTCTCNTAGAGATGGAATTACTCCAGAAATGAGAATCCTCCTCCTAATTGGCAGACAAGGTCATAGATCTAGGAAAATCTGAGTAAAGAAAGAGCAGAAGAAGCTGCTGTTCAGTTGTTGGATGATACCTAAGAGAATTCCAGGCTTCAGATATCTCTTCTTTGAAGAACTAAAGTAGGACTGCACTATAACTTAAAAAGAGAATTAAATAAACTGCTTAGACTTAAATTTAATCTTTAAGCACTTAAAGTTAATCTTTAAGCATCTGTTCAGTGTATTTATCTGTTTAGAAATTAATAGTGCATATGTATCAATAAGAAAAATCAATAAGTCAACAGAGTACAGCAAAGCCCTTATTTATTAACAAGCAAGACATATTTCCCACCACAAAATTCAATGAAATTCAATGAAAAGGATGCCCAAACAAATAACATGTACTGTGCTCACAGCCTGGCAAATGCAATCTCTGTTGAGCTGTCAGGATAGAGGTCAGGCACTGAGCAAGAACTTGTTCCATGACTAGACTACACAAAATCACTGGGCAGATCCACCAAGAGTGTGTTGTTTATATATTGTATAAAAAAGATAGTATAGGGCTGATCTTGTAACTACCCTGACTGAGTAGTGGAAGGTATTTGTCCTAGGCTTGTAATTTTTTGCTGTGCATACTTGCCTTAGCTTACTACTCTGTGAGGATTGTTCTAAAAACAATGTATAGCAGAAATCTAACCTTGAGTAGCACAGTAACAGGGAGGGACAGCTGCATTTTACCCTTTGGGATAGACAAGAATTATGATGCTGAAGCTGTGACAAAACCCATTGCAAAGCTGAACCTGATAAAACTGCATTCGTGTTCATATCAATCTCTTATGTGCAGCTAAGGAGAGCCAGATTCCCTGCTCTGTTGTTGCAACATTGTCTCAGGATGAAGTGCAAATTGCCTCAATTGAACAGAGAATTTCCCAATGACAAGTGAAAAAAATAATTTGAATTTCATATATCTCCCAGTGTCTCAATTCCCAACCACAGAAAAGGAAGGCAGGAGTTCAGAGGGAAAGGACAGCAAAGGATGATGTATTTCACAGAATAACAGAATCCACTTGGTTGGAAAAAAGCCTCTGAGATCATCAAGTCCAACCTATGACCAAACATCACCTTGTCAACCAGACCATGGCACTGAGTGTCACACCCAGCCTTTTCTTAAACATCTCCAGGGACAGTGACTCTACCACCTCCCTGGTGGAGCCCATTCCAATGTCCAGTCACTCTTCTTGTGAAGAACTTCTTCTTAATGTTCAACTAAAACCTTCTGTGGCACAGCTTAAGACTGTGCCCCATTGTCCTATTGCTGGTTGCCTGGGAGTAGAGACTGACCCCCACCTGGCTGAAAACTCATGTCAGAGAGTTGTACAGAGTGATGAGGTCAACCCTGACCCTCCTCCAGATTAAACACCCCCAGCTTCCTCACCCTCATAGGACTCCAGCCACTTCCCAGACCCATTGCCCTTCTCTGGACACACTCCAGCACCTTGATGTCCTTCCTGAATTGAGGGGCCCAGAACTGGACACAGCACTCAAGGTGAGGCATCATCAGTGCCCAGTATAACAGGAGATCAGGGTGGTCAGGCAGGACCTGCTTCTCCTAAATCCATGCTGGCTGGTGCATCCTTGTATTGTCTGCAGATTTTTCACTGGATGGTCAGATGATTTAAGTCTTGTTGACTTGTGTCCCTTTCCTCACCTCTTCCACATTCTCCACAGTGCTTTCATAATGCTGGCAATGTGAAAAGGATATCCCCATGTGGGTGCTCCAATACTCCACTTTCAGCTCCAGGTGCTGTGTCGGAGTATGTCAGAAGAAAGGCAGATACCTTAACTGCTGATGTGTTAAAGTGATTGTTAAATGCTGCAAACACTTCTACAGGGCTGTGGCTGTCACACTCAGACAAAATAAGGCTGGAGTTCAGCTATGATGACTGGTAGCTTCAGTCAAATTAAATTACTGAGAAACAGGAAAGCAATGAAAGCTATGGCTGGCAGTCTTAATTTCAATTACCCATGATTAGACTGTGTATGGAACGTTTCTGAACTTGAAATTCACACCTGCTCACTGAATCATACGAATCTTATCTATAAAGGTCTGTGATTCTGTCTTCATGAAAGCATTTGCTTGTCAGGTTAGCAACCTGCTGAACCTCCATACTCCTTCCAGAACATGAGTTATTCCCATGGTTAGAAGCCATTAATTTTTGGTTCGTGAGGCAGTTTCATACCGTTTTCCAGAGGGTATGGAGAGTTTCTGGGTTGCATTCTCCCTAATTTATGCAGCAGACTGTAGTCCTGCCTCATATCAAATGTGACAAATTATGGTTTTGATGCACATGAAGGAAAAAAATCTACTGCCAAAAACTTTAATATATTTATATGTTGCTATCTCTTCACATAGTGTTTTACCATCCCTGAAAAGAGTACAGATTTTAGGATTAGGTGCTCTGAAGAAATACTAAGGAAAGAAAAATGCCCTGTTCATACTGTAGGATGAATTTTACTATACTAGTTCGATGAGAAGTCATTTGGATAGCTATTGTTTCAAGTCAAGATGTCGTGTTTGGTATTGACCATCAACAGATAATAAGGAGAAGGAGCAGTGGACATACCTCTTGGTTCCTGTTTAAGCTGAGAGTAAAAGAAGACCTACAAAATGAAAATGATTTCTTAATTATAATATTAATTTCTTAGTGTCTTTCTTCTTCAAGAGACTAGAAAGGTGAACTAACTTGGTGTAACCTGAACACTGCAAAACACAAGAAGGCAATTTCAGCACAGGAAACTGAATAAAACATATGCCATAGCTAAGCCTCATGACTGAAAATTGCATTTTTACTAAGATCATCATGACTTTTGTGAATGACCTTTTTCCCTTTATGTACAAAACAGCCATACAGAGTCACGTGTTTTAACTGTATTTTCAACCTTGATATATTTTATGCATGTATCATCTCAAGTTTGTTTAATCACGGTGTTATTCACAGAGATTCAGTAATTATATATTTGGCCAGCAAGTATAATGTGCACATATTGTCTCTAGAACTGTGACTGAGCTCTGATTGTATTGAGAAGGACAAAGTTTTTTGGATGTGAAAGGTTTTTCTGACATTTTTACAGTCAATTCTAAAATATTTTTGCATAACAAAGTAACACCAGGGATTTTGGTCATGAGCATGAAATTGCAACTCAGTTGTATTCTCTCTGAAAAAATAGTATGACTAATATTTTGGGTACAGAACTTTTTTATTGTGTGGCTGAAATGTCAACATTATTACTAGTCCTCCTGGGATATAATGTCTGTTTGTTAATACTGCTGAAATCCTTGTAGTTACCTTTGAAGGCACAGGGCTGCCTGCTTGGCCTGTAAAATCTTTATTTAGACATGTTGCACAGTGCCAAATGATCTCATTTTATTTTAATTGCTGGTTACCCTCCTAGGAAAAAAACTCCTAGAGCACCTGATTCAAATTATACTCAGAATGCACTTTAATCTCAGGCAAGACATTTCCTTATTTAAAAGCTTACTCTTAACTTGATAATGCACTGGACTGAGAAAACACAGAGACAAGGCTGTCTAAATGCAAAGCATGTAAGTGTTTCATCAGAAAGCTCAGATATGATTTAGACAGATTAATTTTCCTAGGAACATATTTTGCTCAACCTTTTTCAGGCATTGAATTCACAGGATCAAGGCACCTTGTATCATCATTAAATATAAGTGGCAAGTGTCACCACCGTGAGATGATCTCTACGTGTCTTTGCAAACACAAGGACAGCAGAGGTGTGCAGCTTTTGCCTCTCTGCTTTACTGCATTGTATGGTGTATCTGGACAGGCATTCTGGGAGCAATGGGTGGTAATCAAGCTGGAGGGCATACTGGAAAATATCCAGCCCATGTAGTAGGGGTTTTGAATTTGAACTGCCTCACTGAGTGAATGAAAAGGAAAAGAAGTAAAAAAAAAAAAGAAGAAAAAAACCCCATCCCTGAAGTCAGACATACCGTAATAAGCTGCTTGAAATGAGATCATGGCAAAAACAATCTGGGCCACAACCTGTCTACAGAGCACTATAAATAAATAATGTAGGGTTTAATTCTGCTTTCCACAGCTTGCTTCTGTGTCAATGAATGTGTTTCGATTAATATGGTTAAAAAAATGTATTCTTATTTATCAGCAACACCTCACATAAATATTACTTCATGAACTTAACAAATTCACATTGCTGTCCCTTCAGAAGTTATCTCATAATTAGAAACACTACTTCTCGGCCAAGATACTAAATGTTAACTTTCTCTAATCTTAAAAGGTCCTTGTAAGGCACTCTGAATGCTTCATCTCTAACAAGATTATTTAAAGACTTTAAGGTTCAGATGTTATTTGGTAGTGATGTATGTGTAGGCAGCTCGGCTTTTCCAGCCAGGGGGCTATGAAAACAGGCCATTTTTGTGCACAAGTTGGTAAAACATCTTTTGGGTACATGATTGGCCCATATTAACTGTTCACACTCAGAACTGGTAACGTCTAATTTACATAAGCAAACAACATGTAAAAACTTGTAACACAGGCAGTAGGATGAGTCTCCAGAGGACTGAAATCATTCCTCATTTCGGGAGCATAGTGGCTTCATAAAGGACACAATTACAAACTCTGTCTTTATTTCAGAGTGACAGAGAGGGAGAAGGATATTTTCCCTTCCCATTTATTTAAGTCTGCTTTTTCATAACAAAAACACAAGCCCTCTAGCATCAAGTTTCCCTTCTTGTTCATCTCAAGTTGGTAAGGATGTTCTTGCCTATTTTTTAATTATGTCTCTCCTCTAAGTTAAAATACCAAGTGAGATGCCCATAAGGCATATTTTTCTTGGCCATAATTTGGAAGTAGTAATTGAAGCTGTTAGCTTCAAAATGTCATGTAATGTTATAATCAGTCACTTTTTCTGTACATAACATAATTGTCCTTTCTTGGAAGTAAATAGGATGTCATATCCTGTCAATTTTATTTTCAAATAGCAATGGCAAACTATTTACTGAATATTATAAATCTTTATGCAGCCTTTTACCAGTCAGTCAGAATTAATTTTATTTACCTATCAATCCTTGAAATGATAAGCAGATGGAAGAAAGCATGCTTCTGTGTGTTTGCATGCCAATCACTCTTAGCATCATTCAAACCTGTTTATTTTTGTGATGTGTTTATTAATATTGTTTTGCATGTGCATCAACTCAATTAGGGAAGTTAATGAGGGCACAACTTATTTCTACAATTTTCTTCAGGTATTAAGCATTTCAGCTTCTTTCAGAAAAGCTTTCTCCTACCAGCACTGTATCATTACAGCAGTGTCAGGACTTCTGTTATAAATCTTATTTTTTGAGAATTTATATCAGCTACAAATAATTCCTTCTGTGTAGAAAATTTGCATTTAAGTTCTCATATGTTTTTTAGAAAGAGAAGGTTGTGTGGGTGTGTGTTAGTGTGTTTGTTTGCTCATTTTCTGGTGCAATTGAGGTGAGAAATACAGTTGAATATTTACTTTTCTATTTTTAGTATTTTATAGAATTCTTCCTAGAGCCCACAAGACAAACCGGGACACAAACTATATACACAAGACCTTACTCTCTGCAATTAACAGGAACTCTCTTATTACCATAGCTCCCCTCCTTTTTCTTTCTTTGCCTTCATATTTGCAGAGAACCTGATATAAATCTGTGAAAGGACTTACACACTTAAAGCAGGAATAAACAATATTATGATTACTGATAGATGTCTGCTGTACTTTGGTTGAAAAGGGTAAAGAACCTGGTCTTTTATTTCAGTTGGCTACTGCAGGCCAGTGATAATAATGAGGGCTTCCTTTCTATTGCACAGATTGGTTTTTAATTCTATGTATGTGATGTTTGTTCACTCTGTAAGGACCTGGAAGTCCAGCTGTGAATTTTAGATTCCATTATTGGGGCTGGATGTCTAAAAATAAGAGCTGCAGGCTCTAAATCCTACACTGAAACTAAACACAAGAACTAAGCTTCTTCATGCTGGCTTCTTTGAGCCTAGGTCCAGCATTTCCACAATGACATGACATTTCTACATGACATGAAAATAGTTCACCCTGAAATGTTCTACATGCTGAGAAATTCCCTTATATTTGGGTTTGGGCTAGCAAACTGCATTTCTTCTTGCCTGAGATAGTGTCTCCCTGTGAAAATTTCCATGACACATTCTTTTTGAGTTAGAGATCCTAGCCAGGATTTCTTAAAGCACACTAGTGCAGCATATTACAATGGTCAGAATAGATGTAAATTGGGTCAGAAGGAAATCAGAAGGAAATTGGGTCAGAAAAAAAAGAAAAGACTCTTTTTTATTATTATTTACTTAAATTTGAACCTTGAAACTCTTATATTAGGATAGCATGTAATTTTGCTTATCCACCAGCAGTCATTCTATGTTCTGCTAAAAATCTCTGGAAGAACAGGGAATGCCCAAAATACCATTGATTTCTATCATCCTAGTTTAATGGATGAGCCATTATTGCCAGAGGTAGCAAGGAGCAGCTGTGAGAACCTTGAATCAATACCTGGATTCAACATTCCATTTTAGACCACAAAACCTACAGTACAGGTGCGAACTGAAGTGTCTGTTTTCAAGGGTTGAGAGGGGGAGATAGGCAGGCTAAAAGCTGAGGTGATTGATGAATCCATGTCAGTAAAAAAAAGATAAATAATTACTCTCCTTGAACTGCACAGTGTGAATGTGAACACACAAACAAAAGAACTGTTAAGGTGACTCAATCAGAAATCCTTTTAACCACAGGAAACTATACAGCATATTTTCTATGTATCTGTGTACGTATGTGTCTACTATGGTGCATCAATGCATGCATTTATATATTTTTTTTCTCTATAAAATGCTCACAGTAGCGAACTCAAAAGCATTAAGAACATAGCATTTAGCTTCACGGATCAAAAGAGATGGGACTGAGATCACAGCTACATACACAAATGCACTGGGGTAAAGAGAGACAAATCTTTCAATATTTCCATTTTCATAGCAGATGGTAGAAAGTACTTAGACATGATGACTCTTACTAGATGTGCTAGCATATGCTGTGGAATTGCCCATACAGAAAAGCCTTGCTCATTGCAAATCTCACAGGAGCTATCACAAACAAAGCACATCAATTAACATTTGCTTATTATGTGACTGTGTGCATGTGGCAATTTTCTATTTTTCTCTCATACATTAGGCTCATAATTTAGTCTGGGTGACAGATAAGCCAGATGAAACTCTCAGTGCTTAGAGTTCTGCTCTTTTCCTTTTATTTTTGAATAGGAATACTTACTGCATTTTTATTTCCTGCTTCCTTCCTTTCTTTCTTTTTTTTTATTTCCCCCAATATTTCATAGCTATCCAAACACTTTGAGGCTCTTTGCTAAACCCCTGTCTACAACAGTTATTTTGGCATGATCTCACAGACTGAGGGACACAGTGCAAACAAAGCAGGCAGCTGCCTGGGCCAGCACTATAGCTCAGTGAACTTTGGCAGAGGTCAGACTTCAAAGTAGTTTCTACCACTATATCAACAACTCACGGGCATGTAAATTATGCTTACCTGAGACGTAAGAAGGCACATGTCTTAAGAAAAGTATAATCCAGATCAAAGGCAATTAATGTATCCCAGAAAACTAGAGACTGCTTGTATACAGTGCAACAGGTGCTGCACATCTGCAGGAGCAGCCTCTCATAAGGAGGGGTATAGAAGGGACAACTGAGGTCATTAATTCCTACAGTCCCAGTCAACTGTGCAAAAGATTGAAATGTATCCACTGGACATATGGTCTATGGACCTTGTGGCAGTGTCAGAGACCATCATGGGCCAGCAGTATGTGCATTGTTACAAGAACACCACTGCGAGGAACAGAACTCTGGAGCTATTTCTTGAAATACTGAAATTTTGTGATACAGAAATACAAAAGGCATGTTTTATGTCTGGAGAGGATTGTTGTTTCCGAAAGGAAGTGGATAGGACACTGCCATAGCAAGATTGCTGGTTTAATTTCCTTCCTCAAAGCAGAATATAAGTTGCAGAATTCCCTTTGTGTGTCCTGTACATGAAACCAGCACACTGTGCAACCCCTCTGGGATTTCACTTGCACTGCTATCTATGTCTCTCCTTTAGAGATTAGGTGGTGGGGAAAAAAAGGGAAAAAAAAGGGCAGTAAAATGTTGTATCAAGCCCAATATTTTGTCATAAAAATAGCATCTACATGCTGCAGCTGAACAACAAAAAGTGCTTACTAACCACTGTGGTTTGAAACTTTCTGCCAGATATTTTCTGCCAATAAAAATGTTTCCAGGGAAGTGAATGTTGGTCATATGTTTACATTTTAGGTGTGCCTGCTACAAAAAGCAAGCGTGACACTCAGAAAAATGCAATTGCTAGGTGAAAATAGGCACAATGACTTTTCTGCTGCCCTGGATTGTTGCAGTCCAACCGTCTGAGGCCCTTCTTGCAGGCAACATACTTCTCAACCCTTAATAATGCTTTCTGCAAGGAAAAGCTGCGTGTGAGAGGGGACTGATTCATACAGCACACATCAGCAGTTCAAGGGGGGAAAATTACATCCTATGATATTACTGACTCTGAAACTTCCTCTAAGGTGCTGATGGAATGTTGATGATGCCACAACTTCTGCACTGAGCAAAGTGGCTAAGAGCTTTGAATAGTGTGATGGAATTAAACATTGCTTGAAGTCCATAGAAGGCACATGTACTTTTATGTGTCATTTTTTCTCAAGCTACTATTTTGAGAACATACAGGTGAGTGAGAACTTGCCAATGCAGTAAGAGTTGGACAGTCTTACTCATAAAAAAGAATTTTTTAAATGCAATTGATGTAGATGATAGGAAGACCGATATGGTTTTTGTTTTCCTTTCTTTCAGAGATTTCTCTCATGCTTCCCATTTCATTGCCATGGGTGAGATGGAGGATCCTAGTGTCACTACAGTGTTATTTCTGTCATAAATTTAATCAAAATAAATAAATAAACACCAAGAACTGGAAGGTAGATTGAAGAAGGAAGCAGCCAGACAAAATTGAAGCCTGAAGATTTCTTTGAAAAAGGATTCTCTATTTTCATTAATCAGGAGAAAACTAGAATTCTGTACTAACAAAGTGTAACATCTACTTCATTTGACTAATTGATTTAAACTCCTTTGCAATGCCTACTCATTTCCAGCTCTAGGAATACTGTCTTTTAGTCAGGGATTAATTTTGCTGCCTACTGAAAAGCTGAATTCCCTTTTCTGAGCTGCCTGTTGCGCAAGCACATTTCCACATGATGAGAGGAAAAGAGCCATTAAAATATCACAAACCCCCACACTGAGTGCAGGTTTGGGAACTTCAGGGAATGTGGACAGTGCGCTAAGTCAAGTGCCTGTAATTTGAGCTCTTTCACCTTCCATGAACTCTCTAAATTGCTTTGCCTTTCTGAGCAAATCCAGTGCTTTGCCCATTTGAGCGGAGCAAGTATTTCCAGGAAGAGAAAATTCGGAAAAAAAAAAAAAATAAAAAATTGTTACCACTGTGTATGAAGATAACATGAATATACTTCATTGTTGGCTTGCAATGTTTACTTGGAATTTCTTTGGCATCAGACATAGGATTCCATATATTAGCCTATGGAGAAAAATCACACTTGGGAGAATATTGCTCTTCAAAGAAAGAGGTGTGTTCCTCTTTGGTAGCCTAAAGGGGATCTGTTTGGGTTGCCAGAAATCCACAGGCGATCAAAGGGGTGGTACATTTATGGGTCCATTGGCTTTCCACAGCAGTCAAAGGTAGCCTTGGGAGCCAGCCACACAGAACACAACATGACTCCAAAGCATTTATTCATCCTTGGGAATAGCTTCAGTCAAGATCTCTTAACGAACTGAATGCATTCATTCCATTTATATGCCTGAAAATTTTTAAGACTTGTGAGTTTTCAGGATATGAAAAAAGACTGTCATGCTAAGGTTTGAAAATTACTTTTATAAGGCTTATGAAGTGCTTATCTCACACACACACACACACACACACACACACACACACACACACACACAAATCGTTTCTCTGTCCTTCAGAAAACAATGGGATGCTTGTTACATCTTCTGTTAACTGCAGATGAAGTGTCTCCAGCTAGTTATTTCAACACCCCTAATGAGTTCAGAACTTGGGAGGGGAACAGAGAATAATCCAGGAGGAGAAGTATAAAAACTACAGAATGTATCAAGAAGTTTTATAGTGAATGGACTATGAACCAGGTCAGAAAAAAATAGCTTTCAATGAAAGTAAAGTTAAAGGCGTGTGATGAATCCAAGATCCCTATAGGAGCAGTATCCAGGTTTCAGTAAGAAATTTGCCATGTGAAAAACACGCAGAGAGAAAAATCTTTTGGCACCAATACAGTAGGGGTGTGTAGAAACAGAGTTTCTCTTCTCCATATAAGCCTGGGTCAAACACCCTAATGACAAAGTTCTCATCATTTGCACTGTGGGATCACATTCTTAGGTCTTAACTTTATCCAGATTTCTACTGAGTGGGGAAAGTTATCAACAATTACAGGAATCGGAATCTTAATACAACACCCCAGACAATGTCAAAAAGCTTCTTCTCCATTACAGCCTACAGAAGAAATCAGCAATTTAGGTTATGCAGGAGTGAACTCTCTCATGGTACGGTGTAGGACAGCTAAGATTCTGCTGGGGACATGGACCTACATTGCACCTGCCTCCAGCTGATGTACTTGAAACATTTCTCTCCCATACAGAGAACTTCCTGCAGGTCCAAAAGAAGGAGAGGTAATGATAAATCTACTCAGTTCCTTACTGTCTGTCTAAAAACATTGCACAAGACTTACTGGCAGGGTCTTGAAATCTCAGCTATTGTCAAAAACATCCTCATTGTATTCTGAAATAAAGAAAAATAGTACACTTGTTACACTTGGCATGTATCATACAGGGAGGGAACAATCTATATCATCTTTCAGAGCCAAAACAAAGGGTTCAGAAAAGTCTGGTGTTGTTGCTCTTAATATGGAGTTTTTCTGAATTCCACGATACTACTCTATTTGCAGCAAAACCCACAGGCTTTGCCTTTTTTCAGTTCTGGTATGTCAGTGACTTTCTGTCTGTCAAAATCTACCTGCATTTTAATGAGAATGAAATATACTAATATTTAAGGACATGTAGAAAACCAAACATTCAGGATAAAATACGGAGGGAAAATTGTCCTTCTAAATATACACTTAGCAAATACATGAAGTAAAACAGCCACTAATCTGCACCAACAAGAGTGGAGGTCAGCAATTGGAATACCCACTTTTGCCTGTACAAATCTGTAGGCAGACTGGGCAATCTGTTCTCTCTTTCAGAGCATGTAACAGTCCAAGATGACCTGTCCACTGGTCCAACATTGTTTAATATTTAGTGATAAGAGTAACATAACAATTGTAAGTAATACATTAAAAGTGAGAATTTTAAAAGCAGTAGTCAGTGACTCCTTTGACTCATTTCTTACAAATTACTGCTATATTTGCATTGTCTTTTAGGTAAAGCAGAGTAACATGCCTTTCCCAAGATGCCACGCTGCAGGCAAGTAGAGCTGGGATTGCAAATCATTCCTATGTCATAGTTTAGAGATCTAGCCAAAGGCACCATATAATTTTGGGAGCCTGGTATTTCCATCTTCTTCAACAGGCCAATCTCCCTGGCTGGGCCCTGTCTCCCAATTCTCTAAGCAATACCACAAATCACCTGAATAAAATACAGCCTTTCCTGTAGGACAGGAGATAAAGCCATGATTTAAAAGAATAAGAAAAGAAAGATAGCCTGAGCTACACCTTCCATGAGAAATTGTGACATGGGAAATGTTTATTGCATTGTTGAACTAAAAAACTAATTTTTTTTAAGATTCATTCTAATTATGTTTGAAATAAAGCATAATAATGCTTTATTATTTTTAACTTATTACATATTATTTATTATTATTTACTTTTAATTTCTATGGAAAAAAATATCAGTTTTTATAGGTTCAAAATATTACTCTATATCATTTAGATTTTTACAGAAAATGCATCTTCAATTGAAAAGCTGTTCTGAGAGTATATTTCTGGAGTATGTAAGTTGTGGATAAATTTTTTAGAAACATAAAAATTGTTGGAAGCCTCTGGAATCAGAGTAAGAAATTGCGATTGTATACCTGGAGAAAAGCTTTTCTATAATATGAGCTGATCCACTATTTTCTCCACATTTCCCCTCTTCTTGGACCTCTGTTTTCCATAGGGCTGAGTTCAATCTACTGCATGCAGACATATTTTGATGAGAGAAGCAGCTGCTCATTCCGGATCTGAATTAAATGAATAGAAGTGAACATATACCTGAGACCTGTAACTTTTATAGCATGATAAGGTGCAGAAGAGTAAAAGGCCATCTTCAGTTATCTTTCCTTCTCCCAGCACTGTGGATATTAACCTAGATTTAGAGGACAGACCCAACCCTGGCCAGCAGAAGGACTCTGTGGTTGCTTCACAGGTGTCCAGGGGGCAAGGGAAGGCGCACAGGCTGCACAGTGTTCCTCACTGCTCCTTACAGCCTTTAGTGGTACTGTGCATCCTCAGGTACCATCTGCTGGCTGCTGAAAACCATGTGACATAGTGCTTCGTTNGCATTTACAGCCTGCTCTCGCTCCTCCTAAATTAGCTATTGGCATTCTAGAAAGGAATTTCCTGTCTCTGGGGACATTTCTCTGGAGATGCTCTGCTCATTGCCAAGCAGCAGTCAAGAATCAAATATGAAGAAAGAAACAGAGATGAAAGTGGAAAGTATTACTATGGACAAGCTCAGGAAACGGACCCATGGGAATCTCATGAGGTTTAACAAGACCAAGTACAAGGAGCTGCACCTGGGTCAGGGCAATCCCCGATATCAACACAGGCAGAGGATGAACACAGATCGAGAGCAGCCCTGCTGGAAAGGACCTGGGGGAGCTGGTGGGTGAGAGGCTGGGCATGAGCCATCCATGGGCGCTCACAGCCCACAGGGCCAAGTGTGTCCTGGGCTGCAGCCCAAGCAGGGTGGGCAGCAGGTCGACAGAGGGGATTCTGCCCCTCTGCTCTGGTGGCAATCCAGCTGGAGCACCACATCCAGCTCTGGGGTCCCCAGCACAAAAAGGGAATGGACCTGTTGGGGAGAGTCCAGAGGAGGTCACCAAGATGATTAGAGGGATGGATCACCTCTCCTATGAGGAAAGGCTGAGGCAACTGAGATTGTTCATCCTGGAGAAGGGAAGGCTTCAGGTGATCTAATTGTAGCCTTCCAGGGAGCCCACAAGAAAGGTGGAGAGGGACTATTTACAAGGGCATGTAGTGACAGAACGAGAGGGAATGGCTTAAAACTGAAAGAGAGTAGGTTTAGATTAGATAGTAGGAAGAAATTCTTTACTGTCAGTGTGGTGAGGGACTGGAACAGGTTGCCCAGAGACGTTGTGGATGCCTCATGCCTGGAGTTGTTCAAGACCAGGTTGGATGTGGATCTGAGCATCCTGGTCTAGTGGAAGATGCCCCTGCCCTTGGCAGAGGGGTTGGATAAGAACGACCTTTAAGGTCCCTTCCAACCCGAACCATTCTATGATTCTACAACTTTATGCTATAAAGAATATACAGTGTACCTCCGTGCTGAATACTAGAGTCACTTTGGTAATCCTAATTTCAGAATCGGAAAATTGTGATGAAACTACAAAGTGTTAAAAAAACCCAAAAAATAAACAAAAAAACCCACCAAAAAGACAAACGAAAAACCAGGACCAAAAGACAAAAACAGATAAGCATGGAACAGAATTTGAATGAGGGGATGTGGCTAGGAGACTTCAGCCTGGATAGGAGACAAGAAGATATATGGGGGAGAGGAGGGGGGGGGGGTGTTTATAAAATC
>WBMV01007707.1:192501-240525 GCA_013396655.1 Campylorhamphus procurvoides
TAGTTTGAAGAAGGTGAATAAGAAGTGATCATTCACTTTTTCTTATAATACAAGAGCTGAGGGTCATCCAATCAATCATGAAGTTTAAAACACTCAGTGGAAATACTTTATTACTTAATGCATAAATTATGAAACTTAGTTCTGCAGAGGGTTATGGAGGTCAGTAGACTAAATGGGTTCAAAAATAGATTAGACAAATTTATAGAGGAAAGCTCCACTAAACACCATCATGTAGTTGCCTACTCAAAGGCCCTTAAGCCAGTGACTGCTGCAAGAGAGAAGGATATATGAGGAGAAAGACTCCCCTGTGCTTCCCTTATTCTTTTTTAAGTTCCTCAGACTCCTGTTACAGGCTGCCAGAAAATTAACTGGATGGTCTGAGGACAAGTTTTTAGGAACACTTGGCAAACAGAAGACATTTTTATTTTTTTTATACAATCAATGAATTGAATGCTGAAGCTCTCTGTCCTTTTTTCCTTCTTGGTTAAACAGATCAGACACGTTTATCTAATTTCCTAGATAATAGGAACTGGGATGATGAACTTTGGCAAAAGATGAACTTTGTTTCATCTAAAACAAAATCTATCTTCTCTAGTGGTATTTCTTTTGAAAAGTTTATTTTCCTTAACTATATCTCACTTCATTTCATTTAAAAGCACATTTATTTTGAGTACATTAATAAAAGATGGAATTTAGCATTTAAGTTCTAGCAATACTTTCTCCTCTTTCTTTCTTTTTTAAATTTTGCTTTGTGAGAAAAGGGAAAAAACTATCTGTCTGTAGCCTTCAGTTACCATTCTATTTTTTTTCTGTTCAATTTTTATCATGCTGTGATAGATATTCAAATATATCTCCATTAAATTAAATGCAGTGTTGTCATAGAGGCATTTATGGAAGATTTTCCTCCTCTACATTAAATCACATTTACTCACCTAATTGAATCAACAGTTAATTTAAGTGGACAAACAGTATACTTATACAGTACTGTTTGTGCCCCACATGGCAGAGAAAACCTGTTGGCTGAGAATATTGGTGATACAGAAATACTGAATGTTGTTTCACTTCATCTATTATGCTGAGTACAACCTTCTGCAGCACAGAAAACCACTTGAAACTCCTTCATTAGATTCACACAAGTACTGTGGCAAACTCTGGGTTTCCCAGTTAGAGACATCAACATACCCAAGGGTCAATGAAGGGTCCCAAAAGCAATGAAGGAATTAGGGTGTCTTGGCCATAAGGGAAAGCTGAGAGAGCTGGATTGTTTGTCTTGCAGAAGAGGAGGCTCACAGGGCATCTCATCAATATGCTCAAATAACTGAAAAGAGAGTGCAGAGGAGATTCGTCCACTTTCTTTTCAGTGGTGCCCAGTGGCAGGACAAGACACAACAGGCATGAACTGTATAAACAGAGGAGGCTCCACCTGAACACCATCAAATCCCTTTTCACTGTGAGGGTGGCACAAGCTGCCCAGTTAGGTAGCGTAGTCATCCTTAAAAGTCATCTTTTAAGAGGGAGACATGACTTTATGGCATCATTAGTCTATACTTTGCTGCTTTCAGTATTGGCGGGCGGGGGGAGGGGTGAAAGACCATAAATACCCAGCTTTGCACTATTCCCTTGACTTCTCTGTAAAGTGATGAAGAAACCAATATGCAAATGCAAATGAACAATAAAGGATTGTTTACTTCCACATAAAGGTGGATAGTTGGGCTTTTTATGCCTTATTTATTGTTATATTTTTATCCTTTATTTATTTATTTCATTCATGCAACTCCATGGATTCTATCCATCCAGATTTCACCCTTTTGTTTTAACATCCTCTTGCAGTTTCTGTTCACAATTTTAGCTGATTGTGACATAAATTTTGGTGAAACATGCTCTGTCCTTATACTGAAATATAGAAGTTTTTGTTAAAAGTTTTTTGCAGACACTTTTTTATTACTGGCCTGTGACATAGTAGACCTGAGGTCAAATGCTTGCTCTGCTTAATTTGCAATTTTCCAGAGTTAAAAACCTCGAGGCAGAGAGTTAAGCCTGACATCTTCGGTCAAAACCCTAACCATGAAACTATAAAATGTGATAGACTTCCAGTGCTCCCTTGTAGAATTTAATTTTCATAAAGAAGCTCAGAAAGTAATTTTTTTAATCCACTGAAGAATAAATACCAACTGTGGATTGACAAAGGTTACCACAAAATGGGACTCATCTTCTAGTCAACTTAAATTTAATATCAATGATTTCCTTTTTAAGCTTTTACTTTTATATCTTTTAGCATTCATTTACTGCTTAATCTTTGAGAAAATGAATGGTCTGTGATTTAAGCATTTAATTGGGATTCAAAAGCCTGCATTAATTTCCTGATTTTCACAAAACTTTCCTTTTAGCCTTCCCAGGCAACACACTCATCTCTATGGGTCTCTGCTCCCCAAACTATAAAAAAAGGGGTAAAGTTTCTTTTTCTCTTGACTTCTGTTGTGAAAGGTCATGAAATTATTCATGTTCTTTACTCAGTGATGGTAAAGCCTAGTTAGAGTGTTGTGTCCAAGATTTAGGCAACATCACTTTAAGAAAAATTGAGCCAATTAGAAAATATTTCACAATAAATGGTAAGAATTTTCAGCAATACTTAAAAAAAGACTGCATGAGAAGGTCTTGAATAAACTGCAGTTCCTTAACCTAAGAAGAAGCATGGAAGAAATTGTTCCCCCGCCTTAAGGCAGACATGATAAGAAATAAGAATTTTAGGTTTCAAAAGATTTAGATTAGGTGTTAAAGATTATGTTTTGTGTTTCATATTGAGGACATGAATATAGTGAAGGCCTGGAAAATTCCCAAAGAAGTCTGTAGGGTTTGGTTTTTTAAAAACTTTCTAGGTTATCATCTGTTTGTAATTATATACTATTACTTGCCTTGCATAATCCTACTAATACATGACAGGTAGTGTCACTAGTTAATACAGGTTATTGAAAACACTCCTACATCACTGACTCCTGCATTAGTATACCTAATCTGCAATGGTTGCTAAATTAGAATATGATTGTAAATATCTCTAGGAGTACTGAAGAAAGGACGGCCAGCTTGTGAAAGGGAATCATGCAGTTTTCAATTGTCCTCAAATGATATTAGTGCAAACCATAACTTTAAAAACCAAGACAATAAGTTTTCAGTGTTCCTAAAATGTGTAAGCAGAAAGAGAAAGTACCTAATTTGGCTGGGTCAGAGTTTTCTTTTACCTTATATGAAACTGGCAGGTGTTTCAGATTGTCTTATCTGGTTTTCTCCAAGACTTGCAACTTAGGGCTGTACTTGCAGAGCAAAGACCAGGCTAGGAGAACACATAATTTCCTTGTAATACACACCAATCTTTGGGATCATTTAGATGAAAAATTGCCCCTGTGCTCATTTATTATTCATTTACCCAAGGAAAGTACTTAGCCTTTCTCAGAAAAACAAGCCACTAAAAAGCTGCTAATAACTCCTGGGCCTGACCTTTATGGTTCCCACTACCTTAATACATGGTTAGTAACTTATTTCATACATAGCTGAACCTTAAGAATTTAATATGCTATGAATCACAACACCCCTTTCCAATGAACTGGTACATACTGGAGTGCTGTAGGAAGATTTCCAAATATAAACATGATGATCCACATACATACACATATATATGGATATTTCTCTCCCTCTGGGCTTGATCTCTTGCCAGCACAGAGGCACTGATTAGAATGGACTCTCCAAAGAACAGTGCAGGGAAGGCAACACAGAACCCCAAAGTATTGTAGTCAGTAGAGGTTCAATGTTCATTTCCAGAACAGTTAGGTAGGATTTTAGGAAATCCTTTATGTATGTGAGTATTCTTTCTGAGCAGCAATTTGCATAGCAGCTTTTTTACTCCTCTCTGTCCACCAGCCATTACAAATACCAGAAGAACACAAAGATATCAGCACTTAATTGCTTGGCAGTAAGCAGGGAAGACAAACTTCATTAGTTTAGTGTTATTTTTGAATAGCAAACACAACACAGTCCTCTATTAAAAATGCAACTGAATTATCTGGGGATTTAAAACCCCCAGTGTCTCCTACAAAGCAAATATAAAATAGGTCACCTAAGCTGTAAATATTTTACACTAATCATCACATAAAATCGTGATGTTTTAGAAGAAACAAACAAGCTAATGGCACGTATACCACTAACCAGTGTCCTTGCTAATCATGACTCAGATGAGATTCTTTTAATTGAAACAACCACCACACTTCGTTTAAAACAATTGCCACTCAATAGACGAGTTGCAATCAGCATTCCAAAGAGTGATCTCAGCTCTGAGCACACCTCACCCACTGTTACCAGCACAGAGAATTCTGTTGTCTTTTTGCCCATGATTCTCCTCCCATAAGGCTTTCCATACTGCATGCCATAATCCTCCTCAACTCACATCTCCTCTGAGTGCATAGAAAATCATAGTTTAACTGTAAACTAGTCCATGGTGAATAACTCGAAATAGCTCCTCACCTGCAAATAATTGTAATTTGCTGTGTGAGACTTGCAACAATTTTGCTATCAGCTGAATACATTTCAGAGAATAACAAAGAAATTGAAACCTTTCATTAAATGAAAGCTTTTTTTACAATACCAGCAAAATGTGTTTTCAGATCTTTGTGGGCAGAGCTGAAAAAAACTTTGGCTTAGTGATTTGAGACTTCCTACAGAGCGCATTTAATTTTGAAACAGAAGAATCAAATCTCACAGCTCGTGAATTTTGTTGGCATAAGCTATTGAAAATTAGTTTGTCCAAGAAAACTGTGTTATGCGTGTTTGGAACAGAGGAGAAAAGGCTCAGAGGGAGGTTAGATGATACTTATGCCTGTTGTTAATGGAAATCAGTCTTTATTCCAGATCCTAACATCACAAAAAAATATTTCTTTTAAAATTATCTGAGTTAACTGTTCTTGAGCTGTTATGGGGGAAAAAAAAATTCTTCTATTTGAAACACAGAGGGAAATCAGGTGAATTGTAAGATTCTGTTATATCAAAACCATCAAAAAAGTTATAGTAGTCAGCTTTAAACGTTTCCCTAAAAACTAGCGTTTTATAAGGTTCCCTTCAAACTGCTAAAGAAAATATTTTGCATATGAACATGCAGCTATTAGTCACCTACCAGCTTGAGCCTGCACCATGCAAAAATGTCTTCTGAAAGATGCTCAGCATTGTCAACTGCTGTTGAAAGCATCCTGATTGCAGCTGACTTAGTGAGTCATAAGAGGGAACACAGCACCCTCCTGTATGACTGGATTAGACAGCTAGTAATGAAGGTCACTGTATAATCATGTTTGAGTTTATAAAAAGAGGCCTAGAGGATTTTTTTGGTGTTTGCATATGAAATATTCAGAATTAGAGATATAAATTTAGAAAGTTATTGCTGCTTGTTTAAATTTAGAGGAACTTGGAACCTACACACCATATTAAAATATAAAACATGTATAGCTTAAAGCTAGTGGAAATAAAATTTCCATATGTAATCTTTTGCATATCAGCCAAGCAAACTAATCTATCCATGCAAAACAGAAAATTGAATCATAAGAAAAAACACTTATATATGTAAATAGTGAATCATTCTGACTAGCTCCAACAAACATCATTTCTGGTTTTCTGAACTTAATAATTTTGGATTTGTACAGTATTGTATAGGTGTTTCTGTTCAGAGTGCTCTAAATAAAGTAGGAGTACCTTGTTTCGACTGAAATAAATTTCCAAAGCTATCCATTTCCAAGAAGCAACTCCATTACCCAACTTATGCATGGCTTCAGGGACAACCTAAGAAAATTTAGAGCTGCTATGCAGAAGTATAATGACTCAGATTTTGGTAGTGTTGTATGGTTCCAATGTCCCACCAGCAGAATCTGGCCTAGAACTTTTAAAGAAAACTGTGTAAAGTTGAAGATAACTAATCTACTTTAAAGAACTATAAAAGACATAATAATGATCCTAGTAAGATCTTAACCAGTTTTTACTGAAGACCTTTAAAACTAGACCAAGAACTAAAATGATTGGAAGTGTTCAATGTAAATATAAAGTTGCAGCTCATTAATTTGTTCCTTCTGTCATAAAATTCTGAATTAAATACACAGCCAACAGAATGGCTAAGAGAAGAAATAGAGAGAAAAATCCAGAATGATAGATAATCATAGGCAGGGCACACAGAACAACCTTTGGAAGATTAATTAGTTAAGAACAAGATGTCACACAAAGCATAAGAATGAGTAATGTATGACATGGCTTGCACATAATCCATTCCCCTTTCTGCAGAATTATATACCTAAAATGTGCTGCAAGATATTTTGTAGCTTTAAATAGACTATTATCATACCAAAAGAAATTGACAAAAAGAGCTGCTAAGAAAAACACACACATTTTGGCAACAGAGAGAACCATAAATATATTTATAAAAAGGTGGTTTGTTTCCTTTTTTCTAAGTGGAGGCACCTCTGATGAAACACAGCAAATAGGCACAAGAAGTTCTTTCCAGATGGCAGGAACTGCAAAGAAGGCTGTCCGCCCACTGTGTTATACTTCAAGACAGACAGGACAGGGAGTACAGAATCTGAGGAGGTAGTTGAGTAAAAGATTAGGAGATACACTGTCTATTAAGAGTTTGAATCAACTCTGTGAGGGTTTCAAATTCCAGGAGGAAGCTTCACAATCAGTCTCAATGGAAACTGGTGGCCCTTACTTAACAGTGCTTATGAGGTGAGAAGTGGAGAGGGAGGTTTCAGACATACATGATAGACTGGACAAAATACATCTTTCAAAGTTGCTGCTGGAAGGTGGGGTAGGAAGAGGGGGGGCATCAGAAGAGGAAGAATAACACAGAGGTTGCCTTACTAAAGTAACAAGCATTAGAAGTCTCATAATGATATCAAATGCATTTCTTTTGTTATGCTACTATCTGCAACTTATTTATACCCTGTTATGAACACAGAAAGGACCTGCTTTCTTAGCTTGGAAAAAAATCGTGCTGTTTTGACAGGAGAGTAAACACAGTCAATTAGACCTATGGCTAATAAGAAAGATATGTAAAATTGAACTTGTGTCACTGTACTGATTAACATAATATAATTAAATTCAGTGTTTTACAAAGTTTAATATCTTAGTGAAGATCATCTTTTTCATAAAAATAGAAGACAAGTTTGTTTTGCACAAACTTTCTCTTTGCATATCTAAATCTTGTATAAATAAATAACAATATATTAGAACCTTGGTAGAAAAGACTTAAATCTGATGTGACCTACTTGATAATCTATTAGAGCGATTGCAAATACTAAAAATGTTCAGTCAAACATGTTCCAGCAAGTTGCAATTCCTTTTAAAAGACATTGATGATTCAATAAGACAGCAATAAGGCTCTTCTCTAGTTGATCTAAACTCAGCTACAGGCTTCTTGAAGAATATTTGTGAAGAGAATCTATCATGCTTAAATGTCACACAGCTAATTCTTCCCCTTCCAATCTGTTTATAAAGACAGATGGCAATATGTTGGTTTGTCATAAAAAGGTGGACTGCAAGTGTAATAACCATACCTAGACATTTGCTTGGAAGCCTGGCTGTTCCAGAACTACTCACCCAGGTGCCCTACAGAATCACAAAGCACTCGTCTTCTGGTGACCTGGCAGCAGCTGTCAAAAACAGTGTTCTAAATATATTGAAAGGAAATATGCCCCGGACATCTCAGCAAGTGATATCCTGGCAAAGATAAAAAAAGCTTAGCATCAGGAGTCCTTAACTAGGGGCAGTGGGGGAGGGGAGGAAGCAAAGTAAGACAGGAAAATCTTTAGATATCAAAGAGACTCGAAATAATATTTTAAGTTTTCCATTTGCTTGGCTGAGGTCAACAGATCACCACTAATTTAATAAGCACCAAACCCAGGAACTGATAGGTTAGTTTCAGCTTATAAATTCCTCGTATCAGAGAGCAAAACCAGTTCCTAGATAAAGTCAGTTTTAAATGAGAAATATTCTTCTGTCTTGACTGTGGTGCTGCAGATTCTGAGTTCTCCTTATGCATAGGGTGGAACCCAGGATAAAAATGGCATTTGAATCTGTCTTCATTAACAGTCCCCAAAATTATTTTCAGATGGAATTAACTGTAATGCACATGTACCCCCATTCAAAGTATTGTAGTCACATTTTTACTGAAACAGCAGAGGAACTCAGCAAGCACATATGAATTTTTGCCTCTCTTAAGCAAGTAATTGATTGTGTCATCATATGTAAATTCCTCATGATGAAATGAAAGACTGAAAAGCTCCTAACAAAACCCTTCTGAATGTCTGTGGCCTTTAAAATAACTTGTCACTAACTAAAGTGTAATTTTATGTATCCAGATTTGAAAAATGTAACTGGTTTGCATAACCAGAAGCCTTGCAATCCACATTCTACCACACAAATTTTCAATAAATAATGAAATTAACCCAATGAGTTCTGTACTTCATTACTTAAATACCCTACTTAGTTATCCCTTTCTCCTTTCACCATGTAAGTCCTCAGGGAAAGCATTTTGATTTTCCATATTCTGTGTAGTTATCTTAAATAGCATTAATGCCTTACAAAATACATAATTGTCTAAATTATTATTCTAGCAATGGTGCATTGCTTCAAAAAGGGAAAGTCCTGTTACATATGGTGAAGTTAAAAAGTCTGAAAATCCTGTCAGTGGAGGTGAGGAGGAGCTGGAGGGCGAATCAACACCAGGGATGAGTGTCCCATGCTGGTGCTGTCACAAGGGGTGTTGTGCAAGTGTCTGTAAGTAATGAACTCAGGACACATCCTTGCAGACCCTTGGCAGGACCACTTACAGCAACATGACTCTCTCCAATGCAAAGATCATTAAAGCTCTTTATATCTAACCACAAACATTCTTAATTCACTCCAAGGGATACAACAAAAATACCCTGATTCTGCATTTCATGAGGAAAGTAGAATTAATATTCATATTTAAACAAAACTATTGCTGAAACTGTTGCTTGCAAGTAAAATTCTTCATATTCTAGCCTCTCTGCAGGCTTCTGTGGTCCAGACCATGAAATGTGAGTGCAGAAAACGGAAACAGTTACAGACAAAATTGCTTTACTGGATTGTGTTTGTCTGTACTGTAAGTTCATTTTCACTGAGACATATTATTTCAGTTAAAAATAGTATCTGTGTGTATGTTTGTTTAGTCTTAACCTGTAGAGCTATATTCTATGACAGCAGTGTACTTCATAGTGCTATAATGAAATTAACTCACTCATTAAAATAGACTTTGTTTTGAGCTCTGTTTTCTTTCAAAAATAGGATATCTATGCTGTAAGACCTAAACCAAAAACTGATTCAGGATGAATATCAATACGAAGAGAAAACCAGAGTGGCTGATTTTTTGCATGTTATCTCACACGGTGTTACAAAGGTTGAAAACAAAAGCATTGCTTTTATCACAACTGTTCCTCTATGTTAACTTTTCTTGAAGGATTAAAGGATGGAGGAATATGTAATAGCAAAAGCTGTACTCACAATTCTTTTAACCCTCAGAAATCGATGTGACATTCTGTCAAACGTGGTACACTTTCCTTTGACTGTGAGATTTTATCTTTTGAACAATTCTTCTGTAGAACTTCAGGTGTGAATTCAGAGAACCATCTTTTGGGCTAGGGTTTAATAAGCAGCCCATTGGAGCTCTGCAATTACTACTAAGGAAAGGTGATGATGGGTGTCACACCTGTTCTCCTTAGTTATTCTGTTGCGAAGCTGATTTCCATAAATAAGGTATCCTAAACTTTTGGATTAACCTATGGTTGCTGAAGCATGCAGGTAATTTTTAAAAGGGTTAATAGCATATCATTTTCTGTTGGCAGGCCTATAACTTAAAACTTTGCATCAATAGCAGGATATTGGTATTTGGTAGGACTTTTGAGCCTTTATTCTTGTGCCAGGCACCACACAAGCGCAGCACAACTTTACCAGAAGTTGTCAATTATGGTTGAGATTCTTGCAGGTTTGGTTCGGGTCAGTAACCTTGAGGCAGTCAAAAATATAAAGAGGGAAGGCAAATTGCGTTACATAATCAAAATGCTCACAATTCTCAGGCAGAGTAAAAAAGGAATAATTGGAAAAACAGCAAAATACAACTGGATAAGTAACAAGAATTACAATATAACATTCAGTTTAGTTAGAGTTGATTTACTTCTCAAAGAATCAGAATGGAGGCACATTTCAAGTGAAATCTTACAGACCCTGTACTGAATCTGATGCTACTCAATATTTCCACTAGTCATTTGGCTGATGGAGAAAAGGTTTGACACATTTTCAGGCGATACCAAGACAGGAATGTATGTCTTCTACAAGACAAAACACAGAATGACCTTGACAGGTAAGAGAAAGAGGGAGCAGCTTGTGTGAAACAGGTAGAAATAATCAGCTGCACTGCCAAGCAATGAGTTCTGCAGAAAATAACTGGCAGTTCCTGACAGTCAGATGTTGTCACTGAGTCATCAACATCGTATCATTGCAAAACAGTCAAGTGTCATAGGAAGAGACATGCACAAACCAGTAAACATAAACACCATGGGAAATCATTTGTTCAGTCTACAAGACAGTGTTAAGTTTACAGAAACTGAAAAGATCAGAGACACAGAGCAGGTGCCTTCTGGGAAAAGACTGAAGGAATTGGAGTTGTTGGCTCTGGAAGAGGGAGGCTGATTGTTCTAATGCACATAAGATTTAGAACAAATAAACAAACAATCAAAAAGTGAGCTTAAGTTAGAACCAAGACACAGATTCAACACCAAGAAGAGTGGTCTAAGGGTAGTAAGGATGTGGAGTAAATGTCTTAAAGTCATGTATATTAGCCCCACAATCTAGAACCACACCTGTAGAAGTGATGCCTCTTTAAAATGCATTTTCTTATACCAAGACATGTTGGCCAGCATTGCAAAATAAGTAGGACTTTTTATGCTTGTATGTCTTCAAAGCTTATATATCCAGAGTCATTCTAAAATAGACTCTTCTAGTAAGAATTAATTATTTTTTCCAAACCTTAGTTGTTCTTTCAATTTAGATCAGTTTGAAAGAAGTTAACTTGCACAAAATAAGTTATGCAGAAAGGAATTTTCATTCCTTATTCCCTTAATTCTGGCCTGCAATGTATGTGTTATTTGCAATTTAAGTGTCCTGAAATGATAATTTCAAGACTAGTACTTTTCCACAGGAGTATATATCATTATTTATACAAGTAGATTGTACACCATATTAATGAGAATTAATAACATTTAGAATCAAAGTGTGATTACTAAAACTAAAGGTAAGAAGCTTGCCAATAGGCTATAGTGATCAGGTTGTTGATCTTTGACCTTAGTAACGAATAACTACAGTGTAATTACTGTGCTTCGTAATAAAAATATTGTCCATGGTTCTCTATACATTCTGCTTCCCTTTCCTACTTAGATTCTGAAACATTTACTGAGACAAAGCAGGCACTGTAAATGCAATGCATACTGGATTGCTAAGTATTTGGGAACCACTTGCATGTGGTGCTATAACCCACTGAATTGATGAAGCCTTTTCACTGGCTTCACTGCATGTTGTATAAGACCCCTATGAGCTCGGGCTTGTTTGTGAAGTTCCTTTAGCAATGAACTAAGTAGTGAGTAATGCATGGAGCAAGAGCTCTGCTCTCACAGAACTCAACCTGTCCTTGAAAGGTGTATCTACTATTTTTGAAACAAGGGGACTGTTACTTGGGAAGTGGAAAATCAATCTGTATGTAAGTGACCCTATGTTTGTTGCTGGAATGCTTCACTTTCTTTGGCTGCCATGCTGAAATTATAGCTTAAAAGTACAGACCAATAATTACAATATCAAAAAAGTAAATTAAAAAAAAAATATGGCTTAACTGCTTTTTCTCTTAGCTATATTAAAAATTGTTACAATAGCACCCTTGACAATAAGAAAAATAAGTAACTTCAAGTAATCAGAATGATTCTTTCATTTTAAAAAATAATTGTATGCATTACTTCCACTGTTTTTCTATGCGTCAAAGCATACTTTGTATTACCAGCTGAAAAAGAAAAATCATCCAACCTGTGGCTTGAAAAGTGTTCATATTCAAAGTTAAATCTGAAAATAAAACTGTGTTATAGAATTGCCATTAAAAAGCACATTGCATTATCAAAACTGTTAGGGTGAACAAACTAGATAAAAGCTCCAGCATTTTGGGACTTATGTACAAAAATTCCTCCAAATGCTCTGGAAATGGAAAGCTGAACACTAAAAGTCTATTTTCTGTTCCTCGGTTTCTTTCCACTGTTATATAATGCTTATAATATTAACAGAAGTGAAAAAGTGGCAGAAATGGACTTTTGACCTATTAGGCACTTATAGTCAGTTGGACAGTGGTATTGCAAAAACTTGCTTCCAAAACTTGCTCCTCCAACTCCTCCCAGTTCTGCAGGGTATTTTTGTGGTTTTGTGCAATCACAAAATTCCAAGAAAGCTTTTTTGCTTTTTTTTGTTTGTTTGCTTGTTTGTTTGTTTGGGGGTTTTGGGGTGATTTTTTTTGTAGCTCTGAGGTAAGAACACTTAAACAAATAGCTTGGAGTACAGATATGTGCTAACAACCTATTTCCCAGGGTCAGGATTACAGATTTTTTTCAGTAGACTTCTCTTCCTGTTAGAAGGAATGTGAAGCTTTGATCAAACATCTAGAAAATCTGTTACATTATTAAGGCTCACATTAAAGACTTTTTTATCTCAGTTACCTAAAATTTTTAAGTGTATTGTTGAGAGAAGTACAGGAAGATGGAAAGTTTGGAAGGGTCTGCTGGAAGTTGTGTGGTCCAACCTCACTGCTCCAGCAGAGCCACATAGATCCAGTTGCCCAGGACCACATCCAGGTGTTTCTTTAGTATCTCTTAAGAATAGAGACTTCACCATCACTCTGGGCAACCTACAACAGTGCTTGGTCACCCTCACAGTGAAAAAGTGTTTGTTGATGCCCAGGAGAAACCTCCTGTGTTTCACTGTGTGCCCATTGCCCCTGGTCCTGTCACTGGGCACCGCTGGGAAGAGCCTGGCTGTGTCCTCTTTTGATGCTCCCTTCAGGTGTTTTATACATTGATAAGGTCTCCCCTGAGCCCTCCCTTCTCCAAGCTGAACAGTGTCAAATCTGTCAGCCTTTTCGCATATCAGAGATCTACAATCCCTTAACATCTTTATTCCCTTTGCTGGAGTGCCCAGTCCTTGGGGTCTCTCCATGTCTGTCTGGTACTGGGGAGCCCACAGCTGGACTCAGCTCTCCAGATGTGGCCTCAGCACTGCTGGCTAGAGGAGAAGGCTCACCTCCCCTGTCTGACCTGTTGGCAACACTCCACCTAATGCAGACCAGGACACCACTGGACTTCTTTTCATTACACAGTGGGATTTGAATTCTGTAATAAAATCTAATGTCACATTTATTCATGTTAACTCCTCAAACTAATTGGAGCAACTAACATAGTAGAGGAAATAACCATTCTGTCATTCCTCTTTTCTGTAATACAGAATTATTTTTCAGTTATTTAATCTACTGTAATAACTAGCCTCTCTTATAGGCTCCATCTTAAAGTGCTAAAGTCCAGGATGACCTTTGATTTTACACAGCACAGAAAAGAAATGTTCTGCTTCTGTTCAATTTATAATTTCTAACAAACACACCTCCTCCTACATCTGAATTTTCACCACTTTTACCTGACTCTGAATACACAGTGAGGTGGAAATAAAGTCTATTATTTGGTCCATTAAAATCTTCCAGCGATACAAGCTAATTTTGGCCACTTCTCCAAAAAGTAATATAGTGCTGAATCCAATCCATATATTTCAGAACAGAAAGGGGGAAGGGAAGCAAACTTTAAAGTTAAGTAAAATAATTGATTTTTAAAATACATACTTAATTGTTCTTAAGATGCAATTAGTCTATTAATTGACAAAAAACACCCAAAATAATTAGATTCAAGAAATGTTGGTATCTGTTGGAGTCAGTTACTATCAAAGTCTAGAGAGCAAATGGAAATGTGCTAAGTTTTTATGGACATTTATTTGACTCAGTGTGAAAGTTTGGCAAAATACATACCCTGAAAAATCCTAATTTGTCAAAGTTCTTTTTAGATGTGTTACAGGACTAGACAATGTACAACAAGGTGCTAAAAAAAAGAGTGTGTCTGTCAAGTTACATGTTATCTACCCTACTCACTCTCTTTTGCTTCAATAATAAATAATTCACTGCTAGAGCTCAGGAATACTACTGTAGGTTATCCAGACACTTTTTGCTGCATTGGTGAAGACTGAGCCATTACAACAAGAGCCTCCAAACCTAACTTACTTGGGCTCAATGACTCTTGGCAGGGGTCGAGGTATTTTTGGATCTGGAGTCTGGCAACAGATGTCCAATTATTCTGGTGGTGTTTGCACTCCATTTTGAAGCAGTAGTAAACAGACCAACTCACACATTTTATTCTAATGGGTGAGAACTGATCTAATAGTTATTAAACATACAGATCTGCTGAAAGAAAGGTATTAGATATTCTTGGCCACAGCATTCTAGACTTAACTGTAATATACAAGTTAGCGTAGAAAAGGAAGAAAAATGATCAGTAATCATCTGTTGACAAGTAAACAAGAAAAACATGAACCATCTATGAATCAAGTTGGACACATTTCAAGCAAATCACTTGGAAAAATCAATATTATGTCAAGTTTTAGCCTGTATCTTCATTAATGACTGACAAATGTAGCTAGCATCAGTGAAGACTGACATCTAAGACAGAGGGAAGGTTAGCACCACATCCAGAAGAGCAGCAAAATTATTCATCTTGTAAGATGCAGAAGAAACTGTAAAGTGAAATACACATAAAATATGTATAGGCAGAAAACTGAAAAGAAATAAAGATAAAAGTAATCAAAAAGTATGAATATACAGTTAATGGGACAAGTTTCAAGTAGTGGTAGAGAAACAATTACAGTTAAAAGGTATCTTCCATCCTGTTGTGGCCAGAAAAAGGATAATGCAAAATGTCAATGTTCCTGTTACAGTTTCATGAAGGACTATTGTACTTAGCTGCAGAAAACACTGTCAGAATAAGCCAAACAACAAACAGAATTCACCAATGAGCAGCAATAGTGATTCAATATTTGACTTAGACTTCAGAAAGAAAAAAGAACCAGGACATTTGATCATTCCCATGATCAAGCCCCTGTACTGGGCACTGATGAGGCCACACCTTAAGTCCTGTGTTCAGTTCTGCGTCCTTCACTACAAGAGGGACACTGAGGTGTTGGAGTGTGGTCTAGAGAAGGGTAATGGAGCTGGGGAAGGGTCTAGAGCACAAGTGTGATGTGAAGTGGCTGAGAGATCTGGGGGTGTTTAGCCTGGAGAAAAGGAGGTTCAGGGGAAACCTTGTCACTGTCTACGACTACCTGAAAAGAGGTTGCAGCAAGGTGAGGGTTCATGTCTTTTCTTGAGTGACAAGTGATAGGACAAAAGGAAATGGACTCAGGTTGCAAGAGGCAAAGTTCAAATTGAATATTGGGAAAAAAATTCTTCACTGAAAAGGTGGTCTGGCACTGGAGCGGGCTGCCCTGGGAGGTGGTGGAGTTGTTTTAAAGGCGGTAGATGTGGCACTTAAGGACATGGATTAGCAGTGGAACTGGCAGTACTGGGTTAATGGTTGGACTCAATGACCTTGGAAGTCTTTTCCAACCTAAATGATTGCTTGATTCTATGAACAGTTAAAATGACTGAACCACAAAATGTGCATTTTTTGAAGAGGTTTCCCTGTAACCACTTAAGAAATTTCCACTTGCACAGAGAATCTCTCACATGGAGAGTCAGAAGCATTTGTATTTGTAGGCAAATGTGTTACATTGCACGTACAAACCAAAACTGGCTGAAAAGACACTACCACCTTAGGGAGAAACATAACATTGAACAACTAGTTTGTGCTGCAGAGAGTGGAAAACACTGAGCTGCAATTATTCCTGATGCCAGATACCTGTGAGTTCCTGGTCCAGCCAGGACATGTGCTCCTGTTTACCAGGAACCTCTTGCTTATTAGCTGTACTTTTGCATTTGTGAAAATAGGTGTTCTGAGCCCAAAATTACATATCAAGTTTGAGCACTGATACAATACCAAGGCTAAATAACAGCTGAGAGTCTGGGGTACATGAGAAAATAGTAGGGTAACAAGTCCACAAGATTTGGATTGATGTCACCTAAAGCTTTAAGGATAAGGAGAAAGTGTTTTTGCATTTTTAATGAACAAAAAGACTACCCACACAAATACAAATGAGATGGGATCAGCCATAGTTTTTATTAGATATTGGTGAGGTCAGTAGAGATGATGCAAGCAGTTGTTTCTGAGATTCAAACTTAAAAGGTGTTTTCACAGAGAAGTCTATATAGATTTCATGTGGGATGAAGTGAAAGGATGTATATAGCAGATGTTAAGGTCGACAGATTCCATAGTAACAATGTTCTGTTAAAAATACTTTAGCAGCATACAGAAAGCAACACATCATTTTAAGTTTGATTTTAAAGCATTGACTGGTTTTATTTTCCATTATATATTTTAACACTTTCTTATCAGTGTTTAAATTTTGCAGCATTATAGTATTATATACACAAATTCTACCTTTTTTTAAGGTTATTTCCACGCTGCAAACATATCACTAAATGGTTATGCGGCTATTTGTCATGACAAATCAGATCAATCCCTGAGCAATGAAGAGGATCTATGCAATTCTGCCAGCCTTAAGAACTGCACTGGGTATAGGCATTTCATGATTTTTCTATTGTCTCAGTCTCCAAGAGAAATTAATGTGACCTGACACTCACTGATGAAAAGAATGAATGACTTAGTCCCCATATTGTATGGCTGCACACAAACCACTACTGTCACAGCAACATCATGTGCAGAATCAATTACATATTGAACTTTCCAGAAAGAAAATGCTTTCATTACATTTATGAAGAAATCATAAACAATTTCATGGGGAAAATAAAATTAACAATGAAAGTAGTAACCTTGAAGAGAAAGGTATATGGGAGATGGAAAAATGATCCTTGGATCATTTGAAGCACTATAAACTTCTGCTTCTCAGCTCTGAAGTAATTGCAAAGAGTTTCATTAGGAATAAAGTCTGTGAAGTCTTGCAGCCTGTGAGCCTCCATCTCATATATGGAGTCAGTTGAATGCTGTATTAAGCTAAGGTATCAAATACTTCCTTTTCCTTGGTACCTCTGAATAGCTAACTCTCATCATCTTCTGCATGCCTGTTGGCTTGGCTCATTTATACTTAACCAGATGACCAATATCCTTGGGTGGATCTGGACTGACATTTATTTGGTGGTCAGTGGAAGGTTTAGTAAGGTCTTATACTAAAATAACCATTAAACAGGGACAGAGATCTACATACAGTTATCACTGTGTGTTCTAAAAAGTATCATTCAAGACACATTTTGAAGGAGGTTTTGAAGATTGCTATTTGGTCCACATGATATAAAACAGTGGATAATCAAAAAAGAACACAGTGAGCACTTTGTAATCATCTTACCTTTTTTTTTTCTTGTTTCTTTGTTATATGTCCAAGTTAAATTACATGAACAGGCTGCTACCAATGGTTTCTGACAAGTAGAAGAGAATAAAGAGTAGTCACATAGAAAAGCAACAACCATTTGGGCTCAGAATAGCATTGTTAAGGTACCAGCACCAGGCAGAAAAGTCCCACCCAGATAAGGAGAAGGCACAGGCATGGACAAAAGAAGTACAGGCAACTGAGAAAAAAAGAAAAGCAATTCAGTTTCTGCATTTATTACCTCTATATGGAAAACCCATGTGATTAAAGACATGCCTTGGAAATGGAAGCTCATTTGATCTTAATGTTACTAGATACAAATGGAATTTCATCAAGTGTTGCTAAATGCACAGAGACCATGCAAGAACCCATGGATAGGGAATAAAAGTGTAAGCAGGATTTAATATAGTGCTCCAGGATTACTCTTTTTAAAAGTATTCTAATATAGAGTTAATGAACAAAAATCCAAGATATTGTCCTACTCTGTATTTCTTCAAATTCTAAATTAATTTATTGTTAATTTTAAAACTGGAGATTTGTTCAGGTTAAAGTTCACTTCAAAACCAAATCTTACTCCAGCAGCATATTCAAGCTACTTCATTATTTGTACACATGAAAATGCAGCAGCTCAGATACAATTTTCCCCAAGGGCTGAATGCATACTAAAGGCAATAACAACAAAAATGAAAAAGAGCCCTACTCAGGAGTAGAATAATTATATTTCTAAACCATTTTTCACCTGTTTAAAAAAAATCCATTATATTGTTCTGCAGCCTTCACTGAACTAGCCAATTCATACACACACACACACGTACATATGTATGTTTTAAATTTCCACTACTTATTAATTTTGCCCTGGCAATTTGTCTCTTTTCAATTCTGAGCTCCGTGGAGTCCAAATACACTCCTCAGAGCATCTGTCTTTCAAAGCTGGGGCAACACCTAATATGCAACTGTCACTAACATATACAAATAATAAATAACACAAATAATGAATAATATAAATAAGTGGCAGGGAAGATTTGGGAGGATAAATTTACCCTTCAAAGGTCGTGCACAAAACCTGATTAAGTATCTAACAGACTCAATTTTAGAAGCAGTGAATATAGCTTATTTTAATTATTAGCTTTACAGGAGTCATCAATTATAGCTTGAGATACAAATCATCTACTGCTAAAAGCTAATAATAGGGCAGGCACTATACATTCTCAAATATGTCTTTTTTTACACAATTCTTACACAATTCTCTGTCATATAATGCAGTGCCTTATTCCATTGCATGTATTACATTTGCCAAACCTACATATAAAATAAGCAAGAAAATTCTACAGAGGCAGCAGATGTTCTTAACAGCAAAGAGTTTGCACAGCCAAAGCATGAGAAGATGATTATAGCAGTTCTGTCTGCTGGTGTGTAGGCTGGGTCACTCCTGATGTAAGTCAAAGTAGGACAGAGTTTCTTCTGAACCTGAAATTGCTCAAAGGTGACAGGCCCAACAGAACAAAAGAAAGAAGCTTAGTCTGAACCTTTGTCAGGCCTGTGTTTTTCCCCTGGATCTTGCCAAGGTTGTCAGTGCCTCTAAATGAAGTCACACTTCGAACATGGAGTTACACACTCAGGTTAGAAGACTTAAGTACTATTGTTGCACTGGAGGTTGGAGGCAACTGGGAAATGGGAAGATTCTAAATAGTTATTAAACCATACAGTAACCCAATACCAAAGTAAAAACAAGCTTTTACTTTCCTTGCTTTACAGTGCGTGCCAATCGTATGTGTGATTGAAAAATAATAAAATAATTGCTGCAGAGCAGGAAATGTGATGGCATGAGACGCTGAAGTGCTGCATGTACCTGGCTGGAGAGTTTTGGGCACACCTCCATACAGGCAGGCAGTGGTGCTCAGCCTCTGAATTTCTGACTGTGAGACAGGTAGCCCTGTAGACAAGCAGTACCACTTGCATGCAGCTGTCCTTGTGTCAAGAACTGCACATCAGATAGCCGTGTTCTCGCTTTTCCGCTCGACTTCATTTCGTGTCGTCACATCTCAGACCGACAGAGCAGTGGCACAGCTGATGCTGCTCGAGGCACGTGTCACACATGCAGAATGATGCACAGCTTCACCACACCACACTCCTTCCTAGTGCAGGGCTTTTGAAATCACTGGTGACTCTTCTGCCCCCATCCTCTAGAATGAGAAACTAAGTGGAACTCTTTGCCTCTGTTGGAAAGAGGCGTGTCCCCAGTCTCTCGATCTTCCTTTTCTGGCAATGGCCTAGACAATCAACTACCACCTTTGGCTGATTTTGCCTGAGTTAGAGTTGATTGTACTCACAGTGTCTAGTATTGGGCTCTGTTTTGGATGTGTACTGAAACCAGTGCTGATAACATGGGGATATTTTTGTTGCTGCTGAGCAGGTCTTGCACAGAGCCGAGGGCTTTTCAGCTGCTCACTCCCCACCCCACCAGTGGTTCTGAACAAGAAGTTCAGAGGGCACACAGCAGGGACAGCTGATCCCAAATGATATCCCAGACCATACAGTATCATGCCCAGTATGTTTGTCTCCCCAAGTCACCAGTACACATGATGGGGCCCTGCTCTCCTGGAGGTGGCTGAACACCTGCCTGCCCATGGGAAGCAGGGAATTAATTCCTTGTTTTGCTTTGCTTGCATGTGTGGCTTTTGTTTTCCCTTTTAAACTGCCTTTATCGCAGCCCATGAGTTTTCCAGCTTTTACTCTTCTAGTTCTCTTTCTGATTCTGCTGGTGAGTGAGGGAGTGAGCTGCTGTGTGAGGCTTAGTTGCCAGCTGAGGTTAAACCACAACACACCTGAAAGCCCAGATTTCATGTTTGGCTTTGTTTTCATAAGAAAATTAGGAGAATACTGTGGATCCAAGTTAAAATATTTAAGGAAGAAAACAGGAATGGCAAAGCGGAAGACAAGTGTACCTTCCAAAATCCTTGCCTCTGTCACAGAAGATATATCCTTTAGATAAATCCTTTGCTTAAGGGCTAGGTTATTGCTGTCAGACAAAATAAAGGGAGCAAAATGACACTTCTGAGTCAGATTTCTTCTTTCCAGTGATGTGATTTGCTAGAGCTTTCACAGTTAAATATAATATTGGAAATTAACATCCCTGGTTGTTGGGGTGCCTGAGATTAGTTGTGAAGTCAATATCTTTTATCTTTCTGTAAACAGATAACTTATAAAGGAATATGTACATAATATTTGTTCTGTGGAGTTTTTAATTGCTTTCAACATTTCTTTCATACTGTAGCTCTGCTGAACAATATAGGTGCAAATCTTGATGTCATATATTTGATGATTATATTAACAGAAAGTGTACGAGTAAACATTCCAATAAGAATTAATTTTAATAATTTTAGATTAGTTTTTGGGTTAGTTCACAAGTACAGATACCAAAAAAAAATATATATATATAAATCTAAATGTAGTGAATTTCCCTGAAGAACAGTGTGTTTCATTTCTGCTGTCTAAGTAGTCAGAAAATAAGGCAACTTAGAGTGCAGGAACAAAGTCCCTATCAATAACAAATCTAATTTAATAAAACAAAGGGGGATAAGTTTTGTATATGCTTCAAGCCAAAAAAACAGATAGCAGTAATTTATGAATGTCTTGAAGGCAAACTATGTACAGTGTATCTGCTTTTGTTGCTCATATTATAAATATATTTCTTAGGATAGATGTGTGGTTACCCTTTAAACAAAAAAAGTTATTACCATTAAGAATTATGTCAACTTGGTGTAAAATCCTTAGAGTAAAGATGCTTCAGGAGTTGAGATTTGTGCATTTGGCAATGCAAAAGAAAATGTTCAGTCTCAGACCCTTCTTGTTGACACTGTTGATACTGACTGGTATCGAAGGAAACTAAAAAAAAAAAAAGATTGAACTCATTAGGAAGACATTCTATTTGAATTTGATTTGCTGTAGTTTTCTAACATGCATAGTGTTTGGTTTCGAAATAAATTATTGCAAATTATTTGATTTCTTTCACACTGTGTCTCAAAACAGACTGCCCACTCTTTTACTTCAAGATGTCTTTTCCTGCCTGGTATTATATGAAGTTTTATCTTTCTACAGACACACTTCTGTCATAGAGTATGTGTTTCTAAGTCTACTCAGAATGGCATCTTTCTTTACTCAGATACAAACTTTATGAAAACAAAGTTTTATGACTGGATTAGTTAAAAGTTGTTTCCAATTCCTAAAGATTGAGAGCAGTACAAGAGCTGCTGCTGTTCCATACAATGACATAGCGGAGTGAGGATCACTTGTCAACATCACTTGAGCATTCGCATATGGAATCAGATCTCCATTCTCACATCCCTCTGCCCATGAAGAGGTCTCGTCTATGGTAAACCTGTGAGATTGCACTTTTATTCACAGTTATTAATTTAAATGCCAGCATTATTACTGCTTGTGTCAGAAATTTTTTACCACTTATTCTCCAAAGGAACTGCAGCAGCTCAAGAGATGCATGATAACTTCACTTCAGTAAATGAGGATAAATAAACTAAATAAACACTGTCAAACAAAACTCATCAGTGCCTGAGGATTTACACATCCAAATGCAAAGCTCCATGCCCCTTTGAAAGTGTTTCACTCTACCACAATATGAGAAAAAATGCATTTGAAAACTAATGAAGTGCATGTTGGTGATGTTGTGTAAGGTAATTGGTATCTGTTAGATGATCTCCTGCACCATGTTCAAAAGGTCCCGCTGGCCCAATGTCCTTCTCCTGACTATATTTATCATTCAGACCTTGGGGTGTGCTGGAGCCCTTTGATGTCTGACATGTGGAAATTTTCCACCAGCTTTTGGTCTCATCCCTCTGTCAAAGAGCTGAAAATTAGTTCTAACCCTGAAACATGGAACTGAATAATCTTCTGCAGAAAAGTATCATCAATTATTACATCTTCAGAATGTCCAATTCCTTCTGTGAAAATGGCTTTGAACTAAAATAGTTCAGAATGGCTGTACACTTGCAATCGCTGTGCATGGGCAAATAGGGTAACTTACTGCAGTTTTTCTAGCATCTTGTCCTTAAAGAACTCCTTTGCTGCCAGATGAGTCTCTTCACAGGAAAAGTCAACCATCTTGAACTTCCCACTCTAAATAACTCTACAGAAGAGCTTTGTAAATGGAAAAATATCTCCACAAGCTCTATTGCTCCTCTCTTTGCAGACACATAAGTTCATGCAGCCGACAGGTTGTATTAAGTCTCCTGAGGGACTATAAGCATGGATCAGGACTCAGCAAAATCAGAGAATTGAATTTGGATTGAAATTGGTTTTTAAAGTACCCAGGGTAATTCAAAAGTCACTTATTCTTGCACGCCAAAAGACCTTACTCCTCCATCTGGTAAGCTATGAGGGATAATGTATTATGCAGAATGCTTCTAAACATTTAAAAAGAAATTAAGCTTTAATAATTATTCACCTCCATGTTATGTTTTATCTGTCTGTGCTGAGCTTGTCTAATATTCTAAATTATGCTCAGCTTTGCTACTTTTACTTAGGGATTCATAACTTTGACAAAGAACAGCAGACCTTGAAATAAGGAAAATAAAAATAGGCAGAGAAGAAGCTGCTGCAATCTACTGTGGAAAAGTGTAGGTGTGTGTCGTCTATAATTTATTAGCAGCATTATCTGGAGAATTGGTTGCATTCAAAAACCTTAGACATACCTGGATTTCAGAGGAGATTCCTCCAAGTGCCAGGTACTGATGTTATTTTAGTTTTTAAAATGGTTTCGTGTCTCAGTAAAGGTTGGTAATGGACTATCACTGCAGTTTGCTAGACATTCCCTGCACTTTCGGTGACTGAAAGAATCTCAGAGCATGCCAGGAAGGGATTGGTATGAGACCACTCATTTCTCCCTTGATTTCTTTCTCTAATGATCCATGTACTCAAGACATGCTTATTAATGAATAGAGGCCACTGCTATGAGAGCTCTCACTGTTCTTTTGTCTCTATTCTTACTGGGAAAATTGCTCAGAATGAATTAGTCTAATTAGGTATGATTTTATCACTTTTGCTTGCAACCTCTTCATATGCTGGATTTGGTCTGCAATGGGGGTGAAAGGTGTGTGCTGCCAGGCTGGTGCAGCAGAGACCGTGGAGCCAAAAATCCCCCTGGAGCCCACAGAGCTAGGTGTGACCACCCCTCAGTGTGTCTGTATTGCTCACACTGCCAGCACTGCTGGCTCAGAGCATCTTACCACCCTCGAGTCACACTGCTCCTGGTTTATTTCAGCCCCCGAAGAACTGTGGAGTACAGACACAAAAAGCTGCTGACGACTGCTTTGCTCACATCTGTTCTGGAACCACAGACTTCGTAGTGTTTCCCATGTGAAAAGTGAACTCATTTGTTTGTGCTGCACCCCTCTTCCTAACACAAGAGCCTTCCATAAGCACTGCTCACAGCCTCCTATCCGTGCACCTCAGTTATTCTCATGAAAGTGTCTCCATGTCTTGACAACTGTTGAAAACAAGGCACAACATTTGCCTGAAAGCTTAAGTCATAATCATCATATTATAGACAGTCTCTCCTCAGTGTATCAAAGATTTGAGATTAAGTGAGGGATTAAGTTTAAATTGTTCTGTTTGGTCTTGCAAGCTCTGCAGTGAGGAATATTCACCATCTCCATCTACAGACTTGCCCTGACACAAGGCTTGTAGGATGTGCCACATTCTCCATCTTCTCATTTGTTCCAAATCCTTGCTAAAACAATCCTCCTCCTCTGGAATTTAATTCTCTCTTCTCTCTTTTTTATCTTTTTATTTTATTTTATTTTTTTAACATTTTGGAATAAATTGTCTTTAGTGTGTTAATTTTATCCTTGTGACTGTTTGTTTTATCATATATTTATTAATTATCCTCTTTCCCCCAACCACCATATGAAAACTTCTTTTGGAGAAAAAATTGAGATAATGTGGGAAGTGAAGGTGTAAAAGTATTAAATACCTAGTTCAAGATCACAGAGTGTTCATCCAAGCAAATTAAGATTTCCTGAATAAGAAGCACTTACAGAAAAGATCATTCTGTTGCTGTAAGAAATAAATGTTCAAGATTCTGCAGTCCTGAGTAGTTACTTTAGAAAGTAAACCAGAAAAACAGATCTCATTGTAATCACTCTCTTATGCTTATTTGAAGAGTAAACCAGACCAGTGGGTACTGCTTATGCAGCTCTACAATAGATAAAATTTAAGTCAAACCTACACAACCAACTATATAAGAGAGGACATTTGACATTAGCTGTGTGTGACCTTCCTTAGGATAGAGAGAACTGCACTTACAAAAAAAGCTTGGTAAGCTATTTCAGGCTGTAAGTTTGAAATAGGTTTTGTCTTTTGGGGCTGTTTATTCCTCATGACATTTTAAGCTTTTAGTTCTATGTTTCCATGTATAAAACAGAAGTAAATATACTTACTCTTTGTTGAGAAGCTTTGTAAGTTCCTGGGAGAAAAAATACAAGAACTAAAAATTATTAATACATTAAATAGCATTTGCATTTAAATTCTGAGAAGAAAGCCAAAATGACTACTGGTCAGTTCATTCCCAGTGTTATTCCTTTCTCACTAATTACATGCCTACCTGAGTGAAAGAAGACTTGTTTACCCAAAGGACACCACTAAAATTATAATAGCCTGTACGCTCAGCACATAATTAGGCAGTTTTAAACTATAGAAATGATAGGCTATTGTGTCTCAAATAATTATGGTCTTATCACTGCCCCACTACAGATAAAGCCTGGAAAGCAGAAAAATTACTCAGAAATAAACTTCACATGACGTGATGTATCAGCCCTCCAGAAGGAAGGGTTAGCAACGGAAGAAGTGAAGCACAGGCATCCGGCAGCATGCTCACATCCCTATCTGCACAAGGTCATGCAGACACTAAAGAACCAGTTCCTGTACACTTCTTCGCAAAACTACGTTCTTCACATATATTTCCCACGACAGAAAGACTGTTCCAGTCCTGCCCCGGCACAAGGTGGCACTGCAATAATTTCCCAGTTTCCTTCTCCCACCACCACTCTTCCATACTTAGGCTCTGTTTGCTTCAGCGTTAGTGAGAGCAAACAGGAATCACGGAGGGATTTCTGCCACACAAAATATCAAGAATTACATCACTGTACCACAGACTTCTGTTGGAAATTCTGGATAGTATCCTTATGAAATGATCTTGTTTCACAAATTCAGGATGTAATCTCTGCAAAATAAAAATCTTTGTGTGTCTATCATTTTGTTGAACTAGAAGCAATTTGTCCAGCTAAATTCAGCTTTAATACTTCCCACTGAGCTGCCAAGCATGCTTATTTGATTGTCATAATCCCATTCAATGCACCGTATATCATCTGCTTATGTCACCCACCATGCCAAGGAGAGTCTGATCTTGTCCTTCTTCCAAGGTTACATCATATACCGATAATGATTCAGAAGATACCACAGCACAGCATATGGTTTTCCCTGCTTTCAGTGTGAAATGTACAGGAGAGAAGCTATTTGGATATGGCTCACAGCAGACCACAAAGGGTGAGTGCTTTAACAGGAAAAAAAAAATCTTAATGTTGTTTTACAATTTGTTCTGTTTGCCTTTTACCTCGTGCATGAGATTTAACCTCACCATGTTGCAGACAGAACCATTATCAATTTTTCCACTGCGTAGATTTATAAATGTTGTGTGACCTCTTGTGGTGCAGTAAAATATTACACGTATCGTCCATGTGTAACAGCTTATACAACCTGCAATAGACATACAGCCCATATGCCTTGATGACTTGATTTCTATTAACCAAAGAATGACTACTGCCTGAGAAACTCTCATTAACAACGAATTTCCCTTCATATCAGTCATTTAATTAGTGCATGTATTTTGGATAACTCTTAATTACTAGCTAGGTCAATTTTCATAAGCTAAATCTATTCTTAATTTATTTTCTTTTAATATCTGATATGACCTTAAAACTCCACATTCGGCAGTAATATAAGGATGCTGGTACTGAAAACATCACTTCATACCTGTCATTACTGATGTTTGTCACTGAAGAAGTTCTTTAAAAAGTACCTTGAATCTGATTACATGCGTAAGAGATTTTCAGGAGTCTAATGCATGCATGCCAATAGCAACTGTACATAAGAAATGCCATTATTTGCAAAATTAGTCACTGGATGCTATATATATAAATGTAGGTACTGGCATTCCTGAAGTAACACAGGAAGTTGAGACACTATTGTCAGTCTGTGCAGTTGGTTTCTATAATCATGCACAATGTTTGTTAAAAAAAAAATCAGTAAAAAAAGTGGCATCATTTTTAAAAATTGTCTGAATATTTGTGCCTCATATTGTATATTATTTGTGGCCATGACAACCAACGATAGTAGCAAGACTGCAATGCCTCTGCAGTCTTACCACAGCAGCAGCCTACTGATGTGCTGCATGCAGCATACCCAAAAGAATGCCACCAGATACGATGTGAACACCTGCCATCAGTTGTCTGGACCAGAAACACTGTTTTATTAAACACACTGGAGCCAACACCAGAAACGGCTTTATTTCTGTTTCTAATGTAGTCCAAGTTGTTCAGCTTCCTGAATGAGGTATCTGACACCTTGCAGAATTAGTCTACATATCATTTTAAAGCCAGGAGAAGCTTAAGGATACTACAATGTCATTTTTTCCCCTCCTATTTATAACAGTCTCCTCTCATTACCTGATATACACAGTGATGTGTAAGAACAGTTTCAAAAATGGTTTAACAAGTAATTAACATTAACCACATTGCAAGAAGGATCTAAATTTGATTAAGCTTTTAATAATATTCACCTTTCTTACTTACAGTACAGTATTTTTCAAGATAATATCTCATAGATTTTTTTTAGTAGTTTTGATTTTCTTTCCCTTTTCCATCTATGCTTCTGTGTCTTGTTTTCTTTTATTGCACTTAGTTTAACATGTATCAACTGCTGAATGCTTTCCTGTGTTAGTTGTGGTTCCTGATTTAGCTAAAGGTACTTCAAGGAAGACATGTCAGCTGTACTGGTAATGTACAGACCTTTTAATTCTGTGTAAAGGCTTGATTTACAAGGAAGGTGGAAAGCAAGAAGTCTTAAAAATCCAGCTTATCAAACAGCCATTCAAACTGCAAATGATAAAAATCTCAAGCTTTTTGATTGCACATCAAACCACCTGATGTGTGTGTAATAATGTGTAAATAACACTTTTAAATAGGAAATAAAATACTTTACTGTAAGAAAGCCCAAAATATAGCTGACATTTACATATATTGTATAATTTTGAAAAAATTAATTATTCTGTTGTAGATTCTCAGTTCTCATTAAGAATGAGTAGCACAGTTACAGAGATGCTTTGAAGCTTTTGTGGGAGACTTTCACAAGACAAAAGAGAAAAATAAAACTTCCCAAAGTTATTACATCTAAAAGCCACAAGTCATTAAGTAATATTTAAAAGAAAAGAAAAGGAAAGGGGAAAAAAGGTAATATGATTGTGTAAAATGCCAGTGGGAAAAATTTTGAGATCCTGCACCTTAGCAAACACAGATTAGCCTACAAAGTGGGTTCTCCAGTGCACAAACATGTCATGAAAAGCTGTGTGAAATGGCAGTGTGTTTTAATCATGCCCATTCTGAAGAAGAAGAAGCATCTCCTGCATTTGGTGGCTCATGTAGCTGAATGGTGGTTTTATTAACACACAGATCAAAGTAAGAGCTGTGTGAAAAGACATAAAACCTAAGAAAAGAAGAAGAAAACTAATTGCTTCTTTAGATCCATTTTTAAGGGAACATAATTTGGAAAATATCTGGAAATCAATCAGAATTTTAAATGTTAGAATAATGGGACACCTTCAGGTGATTTGAGAAAATAGACATTGTTTTTTTGGAACAGCATATTGTAAAAGTGTTGCAGATTGAATGTAGCTGGAGATGCAATACAGAGGGTATTTGAAGGAGTATATAGAACCAAAACATAGGCTCCATGTAAGACCCCTGAGCAAGGTGCAGAAAGAGCAATCTAATTCACTGTGACAGATGTATATGACACAGAGAATTCTGCCTGTAACTAGGAAAATAATGGATATCTTCTATTATAAACATCTTGGGAGGGTTGTTTTGGGTTTTTTTCAGCCTCAGATCTGAGCCTGTGAACACAGACAAAGTGAGGGAATTTGTTCTTGTAATAAAAGTTCCAGTATCTGACTTCCCATTCATCAACTTCCAGTTAGACAGGAACAGAAGCAAAAGATTCTATGCATTACAAAACAGCATAAAATATTTACAAGTATTTTAAACAAATTTTGTTATTTTTCTTTGATATTATTTAATTCATTGGGTTACTACCTTTTAATGGAACAAGTAAGAATCCTTCAAAAGTATAATCACTGGTATAATCTCTTCCCATTGCCTTCCTTTTCCTCAGGAATAATCATACCCCTATTGTACCTCCCTGCATTGGTGAATCTCTCCACCAAATTTCAGTATAAGCTTTTGCCTCCCCCACCTGTTTCTCCACCATTCCCTACAGGCTATGTTTTTCACCTGAAGTTCCTTGCAGACATAAATGCAAGCACACAGGAGAGTCCAGCTGGCACTGCTGCCCTGAACCACCACCACACTCCCCCAGTCACTCCATGTAATGCAGCAATCAGCACAGAGCAGCCTGGAAAACTATTATGATACAAAATGAACAGCCAGAGGCAAGACAGAAGTCAGTCTCAAGACGAACTGCTCCTGAGCTTTGGATACTTATGCTTTCTTCTCCTTCCATTATTGATGGTTCAATGAAGCACTTGTTTTTGTTATAGTCCATGTACATAAGGCAGAAGAGGCGTTGTTTTTCACTGGTCCAATAACCCCAAAGTTTGAAAATACTGAAGTTGTTTGATGAGATTTAACTTTGATAAAACGCTAATGGTAGAAGCAGACCAGTTGGGCAGCAGGCTTCATGCAGACTATGGGATCGATCCATGGGGCTTTATTTGCCTCTCACTTATACATTTACATTTGGGAGGGGAGGGGGTTGTTGTTGGGGGGATTTTGTTTTGTTTTTATAAACCAACTCTTCACCTTTTTCAGACTCACAGCAATTAACATGTAATTAGCATTTGAGTAGATTCAAGACTTAAATGGGAGAAATTCTGCAACTCTCAGTTTTGTTCAACAGAATGTCAGTGACAGAAATTCTCATCAGTTTCAGTATCATGGGGACTGGCTTCTCCTATCCCCATTCACGTCTTTCATCTAACACACAAAAAAAAATCACAAAATAAATTAATTTCCCTTCATATTTTAAACAGAAGAAAGGGAGTACATTCTACTTCAGGGGCTGCCTTCTGTATAATACTTTAAAAAAGTAAAAACCACCAGCAAAAAAACCCCAACTAAAACTACCTGAAGAGCTCTAGACTGGTTTGGACTACAGAATTACATATAATGCTGAAAAAAGAAACCTTAAGAAAGTAAATCTTCTTGCAGAATCCCTAGGAGATGCCTTCTACTGTAAATATAATTTTCATAGAAGGAAGTAAAATTTATCAAATAACCAGCTGTTGGCCCTGATGGGCCCCTCTAACAGAATTTTTAAAAGCTAGGAAGGTGGAAAAATGTACTAAAATATGGGTTGATCTTGCAAGCCTGAACTAAGCCCTACAGGGAAGAAACTTCAGATCTAACAAAATGATCAAAAGCTACATAGCATAAAAATCTCCAAACAGTAAATGATTCTTCACCATTCCTGGAAATTATCTGTCCTTCCATAATGTTTACTAGCCTTGTGACCCATGGGGGTGTCTTATAGGCTTTTCTCTTGCCATGCAAAGTTTTCCATTTAATTCAGCATTAATAGATTCTGGAAATTTTGAGGCATCTCCCCAGTAATATAAATCCAGAAGGCATAAACATTTGGCTACTATTTTGACTGCAAAACAGTGTATCTGCAGGTGTTCATTTTCTATGTAAAACCTTCTTTTAAGATGAAATTGCCTATATATAAAGCATGCTGAAATGTGAATGTCCTTTCAAAGGCTTGAGTAAAATTAATTCAGTCTTCATGAGCACATGCTACAAATACTTCATTCTGTATCCGTAGGCACAAAGAGGGATACTTTATTTTCCATGTTTTACTACTCAAAATAGATTACTCAGTATTGTCTGAACTTCAGGCTTGACAGGTCTGAAAATTGTTCTTCTAGAGATGAGTGGCGACAGCACACCTTTTTATTCCTCAGGACAAATAGGAAATAGCAGAATCTCTCTTCCTTAAACCTCTTTTAATATCTCACAACTTACTTTCATTTTAATTATAAGAATGCCTTCAGTCAAAATGCTTCTTAGGAAGGTGAAGAGGTATAGCAAAACAGAAGGTTCAGCAACACCTAATCAGTGTTTCACTCTATCAAAAAAAAAAAAAAAAGATCCAAACCAAACCACAAAAAAACCCAAAACCAAACAAAGAAATCACAACAAAAGCATTTTGCGTTTTTAAGCCATCAACACAAGCCTTACTATGTTGTTCCTCTGTATTGCAGTTGTATTCCAAAAGAATCCTGAAGAAAGAAAATGGAAAGAAGAATGATTCTGAGACCCACAAGAAAAAGAGATATAAAAATAAAGAAAGTCTCAAATTTGGTTGGAATATTTACTTAGAATTTTAGAGAAAGAAAGCTCTAATTGTGATTAATCTCATGTATATTTGGATGTGCATCTATCCATAACACTATTCTTTCTTCTAAATACATAGTTTTCTTGCTGATGAATTTTTAAAAATTTATTCTGACTGTCTGCACATTTTGGTTATGGATAGTGCAGGTGTGAGAATAAATACTTCAAAAAATTTATCAAGAAACATCATCATTAATGGCAAGATAAAATCCATATAAAAATTGGCATGCATTTCATATTGCTCTGCCAGTTACTCCATCAATGAGTAAATTTTTTCCAGTATTCACTTAGAATCCCAGAAATATGAATATTTACCACTATAGATAATAAAGTCAAAATGTAAGCAAATAGGAGCAAAAAATTCAAGTACTGAAATGAAAGCACTCTAGCAAATTGACTGGGTTCTACTCACTTTGTAAAGTTTTAAATCCAAAGTATCTATATCATTTTCATAAAACCAGTACACTTTTTTCAAAATCAATGGCTATAACATATACTGGAAAATTACTGGCGACTTTAAACATTGCATAACCTTTGCTAACTTTTCTGGGGGTAAGTGCAATTTCTGTCCTACATCACAACTGGGTTTAAGCAAAATAGACTCTGCAACAAGAAGTGAAGCAGAGACATGTTCTGGATTCATCAGAGCATGGTCCAAAGAAATTAAAAGGGTCACTAACGTTTATACAGTAAAAAATGAAAATTAAAAAATGGAAAATTAATTCATTAAGCTCAATCTTGAATGTCTTGTGAGTTAATAGTATATATTTTATATATTACAGTTGCAAAATTATAACTGGTAAAACAGTCTGTTTGAGAAGTGATATTCTCTCCCTGATAAATTATATTGAGCTATTACTGACTTTTTGTGCTAAGGTGTTAGAGTTTTATGCAACATTGTCTGAATTAGCATAAAAGAGTTTATTACAAGGGTATAATAAAATCTGCTCTGGAGATAATTTCATCCTTTAAAAGTTTGGCTAATCTCTACTGACTTTTTTTTTCTATTTTTTTACAGTGAATACAGACATACAGAATGATGCCTGAGATGGTAGGGTTATTTTCCATGGTTGAAAAGATACTTATATTGTTCTTTCAACTGTTTTTTTCCTACAAAAATAAGTGATGGCTTCCTCAGTTTTTGACTAATGATTTGTGAGAATCTTCTGTTCATGAAAGTGACAGATTTATAGATCTCACAGGCAAAATTTAGCCAGGCAGTTACTATGCAAATTTCTTCAAATTTGCCTGTCATTGTGCCTTAATCTTTACTTTATCTGCTTTATCTGCCAATTTCTGTATAGGAAAAGAAATCTCACAAATCCTGCAAGGAAGAGTGGAACCACAGCCTCATACAAATCTTCCAAGTTCAGCACATACTCTTCCCCATCTTGATCATCCATATGTTATACGATGAAAAAAAAATCAGTGCTTCTCCCAGTCAATTTCTCAACCTTCTTCACTTGTCAGAAGAAGTGCTATTATTATATATAGCACACTAACACCTAGAGATCGCAAGTGAGACAGGAAGTCAGGGTGCAATTTATCTCTCTAAAAGTAGATTACTAGCACAGATTCAAGTGTTTTGCTCTTTGGAAGCTGCTCACCTGAACTCCTCTCTCCCAGCAGCAATGCTTTAACTGTCTTCTCTCATGCAGGCATTGAGATGCCCATAGGAAGATACTGCTTACTTTGCATAGATTCTCCATGCATTTAAAACTTGGCTGAAACTTGTCATAATTCAGCTGTCCCTTACTGACATGCAACAGCTTTATATGATCTTTATACAACCTCTAATGTTTGTAATGCCAGGACCCACCAGCTGGGCATCTCTCAAATAAGACAACTCTCAAGGTGACGGCAATCCCTAAACTACATATGCTCATGCATCTGGCTTGGGGCCTGGTTCTGCAATATTAAGGAAAGAAATTTACTGAACATGGTGGAAACTCCAGAGCAGGTAAAAAAGAGAGAAGCAGGAAAGTCTATTATATAGACTTGATAGGAGAGAGTATTCAGGGAAAGGGGAAGTTTACATTTAGCAATGGACCCAACTGGGCTGATCAGGTCCCAGGACAACTAAAGAAGCCCCATCTAGTGAGCATAAACAGATTAATATAGAGGCAGTAAAGATGAAATGCAATCCACACTCCAAAATACACCCCCATGTTTTCCAAACAACACATTATTTTCATACACCACTTGTGAGGGGAGAAAGAGCATGTGGATATAACACCTCAGGGTACCCTTGCGCCTTGCCTTTAGGTACTATTTCTGCAGGCCAAAAGGCTGAGGGCAGCAGCCACCATAAAGAAGGATGAGGGGAAGCTGAACTAGGGATAACCAGGTGAACAAAACCTGCGTTGGAGCCAGGCAGTGTTCCTGGAGGGGCACAGGTTAATCCACAGCTACAAAAGAGAGTAGTTTTCCAGCACCACAGGCACCAAAGGCAGGTTAGGAGCTACAGAGGCTTATCAGGTACAAGATACTACTGCCACATTCTGCAGCTCTAATCCAGCTCTGATGCAGAAGATGAGAATCCTCTCAGCAAAGGAAAGCACAAGCAGGCAAGTTTAACGGAAATAGAAAAGTATTTTATATGGACTGAAAAGGTGATGCTGGATGTTATACCATAAAAATTAATGAAACAGAAAAATAATGAAAGTTAGAATTGCAAAAGAAAAAAAAATCAAGAATTTATGACTGTCTTGTTTATCTAATTGGTCATTTCCTGTGCTTTCTTCTGGAAGGTGTCTCTCCTGCAGAAGGAGCAGATGGCACCACCCCAGGCACTTTGACGCAGTCTTGGCAGCCCCTGTTCAGGGACAGTGTGAATAAAGAGTTTTCTTTTCTGCCCTTACCTTCCTTGCTTCACAGCCATGCCTTGCAAGCAGAGGTACTAGCAGTAGCATCAGCAAGAGCTGCAGTGGTAGCAAAGATTCCTTCAGAGTTGATGTCTATAGTTTCTATTTGGGACAGTGTCATGAATGTGTTAATAACAGGAATTTCACCAACAGGGCTGAGTTTGTGCAGTGCAGTGCTAAAAACCTTTCTTGTCCCTGACTCCCTGCAGTGAGGCCATGCTGCCTCAAAGAAGATATGGTACACCAGCAATATCAAGCTCCTGGGAAATGAATGTGTGGAATAAAGAACTCCATACAGAGTTTCCATAAAGAAACTCACCCACGTGTGAGTTTCTCTTAGTGTGACCACTGTACTGGGAACACAATATGGTGAACATTGACAGATGGCCTAGGCAGGGACAGGCATCTAGAAATTATAAGCAAATCTTTAAGCTGAACAACTTCCATGGAAGACTTTCCCATGCTGATCTAATTACCTGGCAGAAACACAGAGCAAAAAGGCTGTTCTGCAGCTGTGTTCGTCTCTAGTGGTCAGGGCTCCACTAGTGACAAGTGGAGTGAGCAGGAGAAGTGCCTGTTTGGGAATCTATAGACCACTGGACTGCTCAGGAAATGTGGCTCAGGAGAGTTCCTAGGCTGAGAAGAGACGTGTAGAAATTGGGTACTGATATGCTGAACTCCCACATATCACGTACCTGCCTTTGCATTCTGAGTGATGGAAGGATTTGTGGCAAATGTGAGAATGCTTGGCCTCTCCCCACACCATCCTCAGAAAGGCAGAGAGAAAGTCCAGTATTTTGAAGTGGATGGGGTATTCCTCAGTTTTCAAAGTGCCTCTAGCTGAACTTGGGTGAGGCTCATTTTCTAGTGCAGGACAACTCTGTGACAGATGCTATGAGTGGCACAGTGCTGCCTGATCAAAACTTAACCTGGACTATAACCTAGTGTGTCATCAGTTGGTAAAAGGCCAATTCAGGGGTTTAAAAAAGAGGAAACCAAGAAAAAGAACTTGGGGATGCAGAGAGATGTTGGTATTTCCTCATGTAAGACAAGATTTCACTGTCCGGTCCAAAGAAAGTTGAGTATTACAGCAGGAATAGGTCAAGATTTGCTCTGATCTTTTAGTAAATCACCTCAATAGTACTGCACTTCTTCATAACCTCAGAATGGAAGGGAAAGGCTCCTTCCACTATAAGGTATGGGTCATTTTTCATATGCTTAGTTATGTCAGTTTGGAGGCTTTTGCAAATTTGCTGACCCTCAATTTCTTTCCTAGCCTTTCTCTTTAAACTGTGAAAAGCTGAGAAAATGAAAGCAGTTAGCTCAGCTCTTATTTCTTGTACAGTCCTAGTTGCCACATTTAAGTCCCCTTCTGTCCTGTGCCTTTGGTATTGCTTCATCTCTTCCCCATTCCTCTACACATGGTTATATTTATCTTAGTAAGTGGATTTAGCCCAGTAGGAATAGATTTGTAAAAGAGATTAACTGCTGCTCAGTATCAGGTGTCCAGTGCATGTATTTCACATGGTTGGGGATTTGTACAGGTACCTTGATACAGCACCATGAAGATGAATCACTATAGAGGGCACAGCTTTCCAGACTGACTCCACTGTGTAAACATATCAGAAGAATTCTGGCTCTACAGAAGCTCATTTTTAGGAATTAATTTTAGAATAAATATGGAAGTCTCCTCATAGTCAGATGAATTGTACTCTCAGACAGTCCAGTCTCAGTACAGTCCTTTTTATTTTTTGTACAATGTTTGTGAACATTGCATTAACTCTTTGGAGAGTTAATTCTGTAAAATTCTTATTGTCCTTTCCTCCCCAAAATATCCATATGGGAAGAAAACCATCCCTGATTTCAAAATAATTCTCCACAGCCAGTGAAAGGGATATTAATTTATTTACTGCAAGATGAAAGCAAGGTCTTGCATATCCAAATCACCATTCTCTGCTTCAGAGGATTCTTGAAGAGCAGAATATTGCATGTTCCTTTGTAGTCATGCAGCCTGAGATACTCATGTAATTCCCACCCAGTCAACAAGTGGCTACACCAAGAATTGATGGTTCAATGATGACTCAGGGCATCACTGTAATTTTTAAATGTATACTACAACTTATTAGGTCCATGGTAAGACCCACTCTTTAGTTCAATTTTAGGACTGATTTGGTTGTAAGAGGTTAGGTCACTGACTTGCCAGGTAACATGATCTGTGCATTTTCAACACAAAGCTCCTTTCCTTCTCAAAAACATTTTAAAAAATAGACCTGTGAGTCTACTCTCCTACACAAAAGTCTATTTTTCAATACCATGAAAATGTCCACACATTTCTACCAGTACTCTAGTGGAATGCTAGATTAAATAGAATCTCTGAGGTTTTATTCCAAATAAATATATATTTTAACAGATATTTTATGGTAATAATGCACTTTGTTAAATTGGCAGCCCATTCTCTGTATTTTCCTCATGTAAATTTGTAGATGTCAACATCAGTGTTTCCTGAATGAGGTACAATATGACAAACCATCATCCCAAGCACAGACCTCTTCAAAGTTCCATTTTACTGGGGAATGACCCTGCCCTGAGACTAAAATAACACACAGCACTATTTCTCCTGCAAAATAAAAACTGTGTGACTTTGCTTTGTCCTACATATCAGCCTTGTGGACTGCTCATCACAGATATTTCATACACATTCATCCATCATTCTTGTTTCCTTTCTACAATACTAAATCACACTTTTTATAGTCCACACTTTAGCTGCCAAAAAATCCTAAAATGTACACGAAGCCTGCTTTAAATTATTTAATAAAGCTTCACTTACATAAATCTTATTCTACCTAAAACCCTTTGTGAAAGTACAGATGCTTTACTGGTGAGTGCCCAGCTTTTCCCCTTATCTGATTTTACCAAATGTGATTCAGAGTACTTGAGAGTTCCTCCACAAACAGCATAGCAGAAAGCCTCCCTTTTTGTGGATTTGTATCATGGCCACTTCCTCCATACTTTTAGTATACTCAGCACGATCCTATTGCCCTTGCCTTTGCTTCTTCCTATTTGCCTATTTCTTCTGATGTTTCTACCCCCCAGCTGATGGATTGCCAGCAGGGTTTTGGTTTGGAGCTGTCAAAGGGCTGAGATAATGCCAAGAGTGCACATCTTGCCTGAGCATCTGATTCCTGCCTCTGAAGTGGATAGGACTCTGAATTACAACTGCTCCTCCCTCGGTGCAGACTGCAGAGCACTGGTTCCTCTTCTCTATTTAGCTACTGGTTTTCACAAAACCTTAGCAGCTTCGTGCTATGCAACACTGAGTCTAATTTACAGTAAGTCACTCAGCCAGAAGTTTTCTGAGGGGATAAACAAATACATCTACTCACTACATAAAAATTCATCACTTGAAACACAAAGCAATAAACTAGTCAACATTTTTATTTTAGAAAATACCTCAATGTTCAGTGTTTTTGTTAATAAGAATAATTAAGGAAAACTGTACATAAGAAACTATTAACACTTCTCCATTTGAGATAATTAAATTCTATTTTAACAGTAGTTATTGTTATTTCTGGACAGGTTATAAAGAAATTACTCATAAAAAGTGTTAGATGAAAGGTACTTAAATGGAAATGATTTTACAATTTAATACATTAAACTGAAAAACAGAAGGTTCAGAAAGAAAATGCATCTACTTCATTGGTAGTGACACTATAATTTTCTAAAGTTTTGTTCTTCAGGTAGGAAACAGAAGACATTTTCAACTTGGCTTTATTTCAAATTTCATACATGAGAGCAATCAAGTTAGCTTTCACAGCTTAGTTAGAAAGGTTCAGAGTAATTAACAGAAATATAATTTAAGAAAATTGTACCTTCTTGAGTATCACATTTGCACTGAGACAGCATAACTGCTTCATTCTGGGCTACTGGAAAATTCATGTGTTCCCTAGAATCTAACGTGCTAAGACCTAATGTTCTCTATTTGGAAGGAAAAGGGTAAAGGGCTAAAGAAAAGTTTAAAAAAAATTCAGCTCATTTCTCTGAAGGAACACCTTTTTTACAAGCAAAAAAACCAGCTTCATTTGAAAGAAAAGTGTGTATTTTAGAGAAAACATTAAATGAGTTTGCTGATGCAAAACTCTAGAGTAAGAATTAATGAGGCATCAGTGTGAAAACTCTAGAGTTAGAACTCAAGTAAGAACAGCCATTCATACCTATAATTATAGCTTTATTACTCATTTTAAACATGTTCCAACAAAAACAATTATTTACTCCTGACAAATCTGTAGCTCCAGCCCAGGCAGTGCAAGGATACTACTATGACAACCAATGCAACAATAAAATGGTTGGGAAATCTGAAAAGGCATTACTCCGCACTACTTTGGAGTTCTGTCATTCACATTTTTTTCAATAGATATCCACTTGCAAGTGTTTTATAACCACATAGAATGTTTCGTACCCAAAATGTCGGTACATCCTGGCTATTACATGAGAAAAATACATAAAAATTAGATTTATTAACATTTTGCATACAATCAGCCATTCCTATTTAAAAAAAAACACAGAAGAGCCAGAACTTCTTTCCTTTCTACTATGATCCTCCTAGGACTGATGCTGGGGGCTAACACCATCAGCTGGCTTCGTGCCCCACTAATTCCACCATTAAGAAATTAAAAGACAGAACACACTCTCTCAACATTGCTATAATTAATGAGAATGCAGCAGTTTTGGACGCAAAAGATAGGAACAGCAGCAAGCTTAGGAAAACAAGGCAGCTGTCACTGGTGGCAGTCTAACCTGGGTAAATCATTCCAGAAAGGGGTGGAAAGATTCTTACCAATCACTTTGCGTGCACAAGACCATTGGGGAGCTTTCCTTGCTTGATCCTGAGAGAGGGATCAGACAGTGCAGAGTCAGAGTGACTGTGGGAGGAGGATGGTTTGTCAGCTGTACTATGTATTATTTCCAAACAAGGAGCCTACTTTACTTATTTTTTTCTTAACCATAAGGCAACAAAATTTAATTTTGTCTACACTGCTGAGAAGGTGTGAGCCACTTCAGACTGGAGACTGCAGGATTAATGTTGTCAGCAAACGCATGAAATTGAGGCTAATTTTTTTCATCGGTACATTTTGATTCACTAAATGCTGCTTCTTTATTACAGGATGCACTATAAAGCATTTTTCTGGCACTGAAATGAATCCAGGCTTAATTTGGACAAAAATGGATTGCTAAGCTCAAGCCCAAAAGCAGTGAAAGCTCACCAAGATGCCCATTCTAGGGTGCCAGTTATAGGAGGGTTTTGAGCTCTTTCAGCCAATGCCAAGTTTCCTGCCAAGTTTAATAAGAGTTGCAACACAAAGGACAACCCCCAAAATGAAAGTCCATAATTTGCAAATAGGGCCTTAAGTGTGTTTTATAATTCATGCATTTTCCATTTGGAATGTAGGACAAATTATATTTGCACCACAACCTTCTTTTGGGGCTCACTAAATGCCAAATGGATTGCTTTCATAATAGCTTTCCAATTCGAATGACCAGTCTGTTTCTATGCATTATCTATTTTTGGCTTACGAAGTCCATGAGGAATCATTCTGGGTTGCCAGAATATGGTGTTTACTGTTTTCTCCTTTCAAAACAGTTGCAGAGATATTAACGGACAGAATAAAAGAAAACATAGAATTAATTAAAGCAGTATTACAGCTAATCTGCTCCTCATAATATTGCTAAAAATTGTCTTGCACAAATTCAGATTTATACAACTGAAAGCAAGTCAAAAATCTGTATATTTTCCCATTAAGTTTTAAAGCATTATGGCAGCATTAGGACTCGTACCTCAGACACGAGATCATCCTTTCAATTACATGCAAGCCATTAACTGATTTGAGATCCTATTACTATGCTGTATGAGATAAATACTATTAAATTGCACTTTCCAGTTGTCCCTGTCATACTTCATGATCACTAACAATAATACTGAAAAAGCTTTCAGGAAAACCCCACTCAGGCCATGGTTTCACAGCAGTTCACGCCAGCCATCATGACACTGAATTCCTACACAAGGATGTGAGTCCAGCCCCACCACACCTGATGGTATTGTAGATCACCTCAGGGCAAGCTCATGTATTTGGGAGCTAACTCTACCAAAGAGGAGGTGGGGGAAAAGAGGTTACTTATCAGAGAGGTCATCTCCCTTGATAGGGTAAACCCATGGTCCCACGATGGTGGTGGATGGTGGCAAAGGGTACAGTGGGACTGACTGAAGCTGCCAAGCAACTGCACCCTTAGAGTCCTTGGGGAGAAAAGTGACCTTCAACTTCTTGTCCTGCTGCCACCAATCTCATCTCCTCTCCCTCCAGAAGTCCTTGTTAGTACCTTGATCAAGCTTACGATAAGAAATTATTTTCCTGACAGTTTAGCAATAAAGCAGTAGATTGCATTCTCAAACACCCTCTGCTCGCTACTGATGCTATATTACTGCAGGTTTCTGGGTGAATAATGAGGTGAGAAGCACATAAACCCTAAAACACACAATTATCAGGCACAGCCTGAATTTGTTTCAGTTTGAGGACAAACTACATATGGCTTCATGATAGACCAGGGTTTTGCTTATGTCATACATTATGTAACTGCAGGGAGGTGAAACACCAAGAGTGAGTAGCCTCTGGAACCAAAGTCTGTCTGAGGCTTAACCTCCTCTGTCACTGTGCTCCTTTCTAGCCCCTAGTTACTACCTCTTGCATGGCCCTGTACAAGGTAGCTCACTTAGTCAGGAATTGCCTAATATTGTTGTCCTTGGCGCAGCGGAGACATATCCCAGGAGCTTTTCCATTGATTTGACTGGGCTTTAGATGATCCCTGTAAATACTAAGATAAACTTCTAAAGCAGGCAATTCTAATTATGCCTGGCAGGAAGATTTCCTCTGATATCCAGGCACAACAGTAGCAAGCGTTGGAGAATAAAAGCTGTAAAAGCTTTTTTAAGGAACAATGTCACTGGCTGTATATGTACCAGTATGCAAGATCACAGCCTGATTTGATTTTCCTACATTTATGTCACAGCTTTTACCATCTTGGTATTTTAATTATTAAAACATTTTATTTCTCTTTCTCCTTCTATAGAAAGAGTTGATGGATTTGAAAAACCACATGGGAAAATAAATAAATAATGTATATTATTTATATATAGCAGTACATAGCAGAGAAGTTGTTTTTTTGTTTTAGTACATATCATACATTTGACAAGCCTGGACTTTCTGATAGATTGGACTTCTGAGTGAATTTGGCTGTGATTTTCAGGTTATACCCTGAAAAATATAGAAAACATAGAAAAAGTAGGAAAACAGAACTGCAGCTTTACTTTTAATTTCTTACTTGCTTTCAGTGCTTTGCATTTATGACATAAAACATATTATCACAGTTTTAAATAAGATTTTAATTGAGCTGTAACTTTCATAACAATAATGTACTAAACAATCTAAATGTTAACAAAATGTTTTCTTGTAAACTGCTTCAGGAGCAAGCTGAAAAATTAGTAAAGAATCAGTTGAAAAATTAATAAAGAATCAGTTGAAAAATTAATAAATAATATTCTTGCTGATGAGTTCATAGATAAATACTCACTTCTATTATATATGAAATCCTGTTTCTCAGACAGGACTTTTACCACTGCTCTCATAAATTTCCTGCTCCCAGGATTTCACCCCTTTTTGTTGTTGTGGCAGTGGTCATATATAAACTTGTAAATTGTCTCTTCCCACTGTAAGATCAGCCCATAGTGGGGTGTTCTTATTGGGCGGTTAAGACTGTATCAGTTTTTCAGTAATGTTCATAACATGGTTCAAAGCACTGATTTCTTGACTCTGCAGCCAGTTAGATATATGACTAGTGGTAAACTTGCAACCAGTTACTTTTGCTTTATGATATTGGCTCTGAAACCCAACAGCCTAACTAAAATAATAACACTATTAATTTCACTTTTGCTGTGAAATGCCTGAGCACATGCCAGAGCACATGCTCTGCCCCCTTCCCTCGTGCCTTAGGAGGACCCAGGAGATGAGCTATGAGACAACTCTTCACATTATCATGGGATGTGCACATTCAGCTCCTCCATTTGTCTCAATGTGGCACAGGGTTGATGCTGACACTGCTACAGGGAAGGTGATAGGAGGACAAGATGCAGGTGGGATGCAGGGAAGAAGAGCACAAAAATGCTTTGCAGTGGCAGCTGCCACATCACAAAGCACGCCCTCCTTCCCAGAGCTGGGGCCTCCACCAGAGTACTTCCTTTGCTTTGAAAGGCTCCAAGTAGTTCAGGTGTTTGCTGTTAGCTGCCACATCCACAAGTCCCTTCATCTGACATCAGTGCATGATGAATACAAGATTTTGTGCTTCAAATATTACACTGTAGGGACAACAAAAGTAATTTTAATTTTATCTCAGGCTAGGGGCAGGGAAGAAGAAAAAAAGCACTGCACATCTTGTAGTGCTTTGCTTCATATTTAGTTCAATTAAATCCTACCTCTTATATGTAAATGAAATGGCCAAACAATTTACAGTCTGCTGAACCAATACCCCATGGAGCTTAGGGCCAGCTTGTACACAGGGCTTTGGTAATAACCAGAAGGTTCATTTTGAAGCAGTGCACTGGAATTAGAAATTAATTAAAGGAATGAATTAATACTAACATCAGTAAGCAAAAAGGCAAGAAATAATCAGCAAGTGGCAGAAGGTGAGATACATACAAAGCAAAATGGAAACTGATAACTGCTTACGAAAGAGGCATGTAGTATCCAACCTGGGATACAGTGGCTTACACAAATGCCTAATCCAGGGACATGCCCAGGGCTTGGGAAACGAGACTGGCACCAGGTTGGTGTCACTCCCCTGTGGCACTGTGGTACCCAGAGAGCAGCCCAGCTGCCCAGAGGACAGACTTCCCTCAACATCCCTAAGATTCCTCATTGATGGTTGTTCACCACTGTGTAGGGCTTGAAGCAGGTCTGCACTGCAAAGGAGGAAGAGGTTTGACAACACCTACAGCAAACCTAGACTAATGTCTTTAGTCAGTGTCCAGTGAGGGGTCAGCAGCATGGGCTGGCCCTGCAGATTCGGAGAGATGCTCAGTACTACACTGCCGCCTGAGCTAGGTCACCTCCACTGTCACTGCTGCTCAAACCAGCTCAGCTCTGCCTGCACAGATGGCAGTCATGGCAGTCTCAGCCTGGGCACATTCTTCAAACAAGTCCATGGGTGAATTAGTGCATAAGCTACAAAATAAGATAAACTGGATGGATCCAAAACATCATTGATCTTTTCCCATGACCCAGCCATATTTACCACCCTGTAATGGTTTTAGGGTGAATAAAGTCTACAATGTCTTTTGCATCTCTGATTTTTAAGATTCGGTAATACATAATACATGTCAGAAATAGAAAATACTGAATTATTAGATATGGCATTTAAGGTTTCCTCAGGCTATGTAAAAATTAAATCAAAGTATGCTGTACCTTTCCCACAGTCAGAGCAAAGACCCAAGGCAAAATCACCTCCACTAATCTACTTTTCTATTTCTAGTATGTATTTTACAAATAACTTTTGCCTTATCAATTATTTTACAGATACTAAGGGCAGCCTGTGATGCATTATTGAAAAGAAAGAAGACTGCTCATTTGTAGCCTTATGTATAGAAAGTGCACTGCTTAATTGGATGCTTCTCACAGGCTGCCACAACTCAATTTAGTGAATATTTAATGGCAATATAATGTAGCTATTTTTAACCAATAGCTGACGACTGCAAAAAGAAAGGAAAGCTTCACATATACAGACATTGGAATTCAATACAATTCACTGCAAGAAAAAAAGTCACAAAGCCAAAAATACGAACAATCATCTACAAAACCTGAAAAGTCACTTAAAACTATTATTAAATGCTTCTTTTATTAGCATGAGGATCAGCTATAGGAATATTAATAGTACCAAATAATTCTACAATAGCTCAATTTTAGACTGTGATTTATTAGAATCACATCATGCTTATGTTCCAGTGGTATGATGATTTAATCATTTATCAGACCTTATACATTACAAAATTCATTTAAAATATTTTTTTACCAAAATTAGAACAACCAGAGTCTTATTTCTGCAACCTTTTCATTTGTTTTTCTTCTCCCATTCTCCTGTATTTCATCTTCTTTCCAAGTTGGGTTACTGTAGATCTGGCAATTCTCTTCTGAAACCAGCAATTGGTACCCTACACTGCTGCTAGGGGTGCTCCAGTGCCATGCCTCTACAGCAAACTGCAGTGAGGGATTTCAGAAGGGTAAAAATTCTGACGATTAGGAAATGATTCATATACCAGCATATATTTTCTAATTCTTCATCTGCAGCGATTGGCATAATGTGCCTTGTAGGCATTCATACTAAGGCAAAGGTCTCTCAACAATTAACTTCACAGAACTAATCATGTTCTGTACTATCTCAAACTTTTCAAATTAAATGTAGTTCCTTTGGATCTGTTTGTATCTCTTTTTATCCTTTATTATGAAAAAGCATAATTTAAAGTGCACAGCATACAATCATAGTTACTGGTTTTATACTTCTTCTTTTTTAACATAAACAAACAAATCTTTCCTGTTTGCTGATGCAAAACATTCCTATCATTATTGCTTTGAGAAGAATGATCAAAACTGATTACAGCATTTCAGATGAGGAATTCACTGTATATCCTGATATGTACAGAAGGGATATTTCCACTGAAACATTCATAACTATACATTTTTTCCTTCTTGATTAAATTAACTTAATGCCTGAGACTGGAGAACAGTGGTAGAACTATTTTTCCAGTTTGATTTTTTCTAAACAGTAATAGCATCTGAAAATGTATATTGAACTATTTCTTTCCATTACTATTTTAAGACATTTTAACATTATTTCAGATTACTTCTTTCAGCATGCCTTCTCTTACCTCCATCTCTTGTCTACTCATCAAACTCCATTTGGTCTTCCTGAGTTACTTCTCTGCTTTCTTTGATTTTGCCTAATCAACATAATTATGTATTATCTGTGAAACCTGTTTTCTTACTGTTCATATATTTTTTTCCAGTGATAGATAACTATATTAGGCAACATCACTTCTAGTGTGCCACAAAAGGGCTTCTGCAATGTCCAAAATAATTCAGGAACTATTGCTTTGCAATGTCTTAGCCAGTTTCTTATCCAAGGCAGTCATACACTTCTGATCCTGCACGCAGCTGTTTTCCAGAATAAAATCTTACTAGAAGTTTTGTCAAAGGCTTATGAGTTAACAATTATAGCTGGTAGTTATCCATAGTGCACAGTTTGGATGCTTCAAAAACAATTACTTCTGTAAAGGTATGCTTCCTCTCTCAGGAAGAGTGATGGTTTTCCTCTTGTATTTTATATTCTATCACTGTTTCAAAAGACACGTATGATGATACAAAGAAGGCTCACTGAAATAAAATTTATCTAGTACCTTTAAAATAATTTATTATTTTACTGTCTTAAAAAATCTGTAATAGTTCAGTTTAGTCTGTCTTTCAAATAATTTTTTTATATTTTTCATGATGATTGTTATTAGACTAAAGCATTTTAAAAAAATTCCCACACGGTCTCAGTCACGCTTTCCTGAATTGCAATAGAAGTGTTTCTCTTTTCCTACTATGCATACAACCTGCAGTATTAATTGCAGAGAGCCACAGCTGCAGTTCTTTGGTCCAGTTTTGGACCATTTTCCCCAGAGATGGAGCCATAATAACATGACTCCATACAAAATGCTTCGGAGGCAAATTCAGAAAGAGAGAGAAATTGATGTCTAGCATTTTTCTGAAGGCTTGCTGCACTGCTCCATTTCTGGGTTAACAGCCAGAACTACTCGTCCCACTGGCAGCAAACAGGCTACAAGAGGAACCCTGCTGTCTGGTCAATGTGTTCCCAAGCAGCCATGATGCCAACCTTTTTTTTATATAGAATTGCTATGAAAAGCCATATATGTCTGGGGAAGAGGGGGGATAGGGGAAGGGAGGGGGAGAGTGTAAGCCTATTGTATTAATATAAATCTTATATTAAAATTGTTGTTCTATTTCATTATCTTTCTGTGTTAACAGAAAGGCCAATTATTTAGACCAGTAAACTGACAGGTTTTTGAGAGTCTCTCTACAAAACTCTTAGCTTACTCTTGTTCCTTGATTTTCATGGTATTGCATTTGCTAAAATGGTATATGCTTTTTTAGCTTTTCGAATGGGAAATCTAAAATCTTCCAATTTTGAAAAAATAGCTTTACGGGAGCAAAAGAAGTTCTGAACTAAAAAGGCCAGATTGAAATTAAAAGATCACAGGTCCTGGGATGACAGAATTGAGCAAATGAAAAATAATCTATTGACACAGAAGAATTTTACAGGTCTTGAAAGATTAATATCAATCATCTTAAGACATGCGGAACTTAGCATGTTTAGATAACAATAGACTTATTAGTGGTTTGTTGGCCTGAGAGTCTAGAGAGCTGAATGTCCCTTCAGAGGCAGTCATATACACTTTCCAACATAGTGGTCATGAATACCAGGTAGTTGAATGAAATAATAAAATGTTCTAGATTTCAAAAAAAAAAAAAGCCTATGCTACTATTTTATTGAACACAAAATATCTGGAATAGGTATTATTAATCATAGTTTTTAAAATCTCTTGTCTAAACTCTAAAAAGTGGTAGAGGAGAAAAAGGTTACTGAAAGCAAACAACATTGGGAATCTCTCTATTTTGTACCTTACAGATTGATCAATTTTGCTTTTAGCAAGGTCATGTCTTTAACTTTCAAGTCCTAAGAAACCATACAGTAGAGACATTTAGCAGGTAACACATTAGTTAAATCAGAAGCTCTTTGCAGGAATACAGTGGTCTCTCAGAAGGAAAATTTTAACCACGTTTTCCAACAAACTTAATAAAATGGTCTTACAGGAATTTATTTAAACTTACTTATTTTCTGCAACTTACTTAGGCTTTCCTGTCTTGATTTTATGTAAAGAACTTTCAAAATATTCTTTCAGAATCCTCTCTTATATGCCTTTATATTGTTCATTAGACAGCACTGCAATTCTCTAAAGCATTGAAAATTTAAGAACCGAGGTCTTCTGATGCCCTGGTTGATTAAAAAAATAAAAAAGGCAAACTATATAATACTCTTCTGAACTATTTCTCTGAAGTGTGCTCTAATAGCACAAGAAATTTCCATTCAAACATGATATCTAAAATGCCAATATAGTCCCATATTCCTTTTCTTCTTGCAGAGTTATACTTTTGAAAAGACATAATGAGCCATATATATGTGACTTAGAGCAAATCTTCTTCTTTTGACAATTTTATGGAAATGCAATTATAGTCCTGCAAGTGCAGTCTCTACTTTTCAGTCTGGTTTTAGGATGTGCTTTTTTCTTTTCAGAACAATAGTCTCTTAACTTCATTAAATATTCTTAAAGCACTCAGATGATATTGCACTACAACTTTGGGAACTAAAAGAATCTATCGGTTCACATCCAGAAAGGCGACTTATTATGGATAATTATAAAGGTACAAAATATCAAGGCAACTCATTATAGTGTCAAGACACCATCAATGCATGAACGTCACCATTTTAAAATTAGAAATAAACAGAAATAGGTAGTAACATAAATAACTACTATACAAGCTCTTGACACTTCAAAGGTTTTAAGCTGCTTAGGCTTACAGAGGTTTTAGCTATCACACTCAAACAAGGTCACCACAGACTCCAAGAGCCATAGTTTTTTGGCCAGAGTCAGGGGAAGGGAAGGGAAGGGA
>WBMV01007707.1:250920-288629 GCA_013396655.1 Campylorhamphus procurvoides
TGTTAGTAATAAAAGCACGGTTTTTATTTCTCACAGTCCTGACCCCCTGCAAAGCCCATGTCCCTCACTCCTGCCCCTTCTCTGCAGCCCTGGGCACGCCGAGGGAAGCACTCCTCTGCTGAGCCCGCATCTCCCCGCCTGCAGGGCCAGCTACCCCCGTGCTAGGGCCACCCACCCTCCCTCATCCCACAAGGCTGTTCTTTATCCCGGGAAAGCGCTGCCTTCCCCTGTGGCATTGCCGGGAGGCCACACTTCCCCCTCAAACACCNACTGGGGCGAGAAGACGCCGCCGTACGGGGCCGGGACACCCCTGGGCGGCGGCGCCGGCCCCGGCCCCAACGAGGAGCCCAGCCTGGGGGCGGGCGGCCCCGGCGCCGGTAAGGGGGGGCCCTGCCCGGCCCCCCGACAGCACAGACCCGCCCCCCCCCGGTGTTCTCCTTCGTGCTCCAACAGCAGGGGCCAGCAAATCCCAAAAACTCCTTGAGGCGGGGGGGGAGGAGGGCTGTGCTCCAGGGGCGCCTGTTGCGCCCCAGCAGCTCCGGTCCCAGCTGAGCCCATGGAAACGATATCCTGCGGGAATACTCCGCCCTCTATAAGGGCAGGGAGTGCCCGCGGGTCTCAGCTGTCTGGATTAGTCAGGGTTGGTGGTTCAGACTGTGCCTTCTGGCAGCTTGTTGGGCTGAAAACATGAGCTGCTGATATAAACCCGCGATAGTGAGGGAACTGCGGGACTGGCAGAATTTAAGGAAGCAGCTGTGTTCAAGGCTTTTCCTACAGTAGTCCTCAGAAGTACAGTATCGTTTAGGTCTCTGTGAAATGAATTAAAAACGTAAAGCTTTCTGTATCAAGGCTGCTGGACGTTGTCTTCCTTAATTAAAAGGAGCAATTTATGTACTCTTGAGTATCGAAGTTTTATGAAACAGTAATTTTTATAATTCAGTTCTGTTAGGAGGCAAGTTTTTGTTTGTTTTTGGGAGTTTTTTTTAACCTGTAGTGCAGTGATTTTACTCAGGTTTTACAACGAGAGCAACCCTTAACTGGACTTTTGATCCATGCAAGCACCAGCTAAAGCATTGTTTAAGTATTCTGACGTACTTGAGTCTACCTCTTTTTCCTCCTCTCTGCTCATGGAGAGTATGCTCACTCTGCATTTTGGAGGACTGATATGGAGTTGCTGTAATCACTGAATCCAGCTGCTGCAAGTGGAGAGAGCCTTACCTTTGGCAGGGCTGTCACATCTGTATGAAGCTCCAGTTAATTTACTGGGTCTATACACCCTTTCAGACTGCTTGCACTCTGAAAATTATAGGGCTGAGCATTAATTTTCAGTTGCCTTTACAGTTCTTACACATTTTAGAATCTCTTGGAGTAATTCCCAATGTGCAAATGTCTGTCCAGCAGCAGACAACAGAGAATCGAACTCATTACTCTTGTTGCAGTTTTAACAGTTCTCCAGTAACTAGATTTTTGTGAAAGAGTGGAGGCAAACAACTGGCTTGAAAATCTGCTTTATGTTGATATTTGTTACTTCATCCATGGCTTTTTTATGTTACTTTTCCCAAAATTTCCCCAATTCACTGCTTTAATTTTAGCATTATTTTCATCTCAGATATCTAAATATATGTTTCAGAGTTACTGTAAACTGCCATGCATGCTAAATTTTTCAGTGGTTGATTTGAGTTAGATTTTTTTTTAAATATTCTCTCTTAATGGTCACTTGAGCTTTTTTCCCCTGTAAGATAAGCATAATTTTATACGTAAAAGTACGTACAAACTGAAATGCAGCCCAAAGTGCAAATACCTCTGGGGGAATAATTTTCTTAATATCCTCTGTTGCTGACCTGCCATAAATTTCGTGCTTTAGTACTTGTAATTTTCTGAAGCAAGTACAGGATGAAATTAGTTTTTCAGATCCTGTGCATGGCATTTTCTCCTGTTTTATGATTACTACTGCTGTATAAGCTGGTTTGTTTCTTTCTCTTTCCAGATCAGTTGAACAGATTTGCAGGCTTTGGAATTGGCCTTGCAAGGTAAGAGCTGTATCCAGTGGCAGTGAAATAGTAAAACACTCATTTGTCTTAAATTCTACATCCACTTTTCTGTTGTGTTTTTATGTTGATAGATTTTAGCAGTTGAAATACCTTTCAAAACCTACCATCCAAAATCCATTTAGTTTTCTGTTTTAACTGTTGCTCAAAAAGACTTAATTAGCATGAAGGCCACAAACAGTTTTTCATAAGTTGTGCCCAGGATATTGTTGTACCCTGTCTGAGCCATCTGAAAGTATCATCAGAAAACTTTTTTGACATCTGTCACTTCTATTATGATTTTTAGGTATTGCAAATATTTCCTTAGAAGGTGGAAATGTCTTCAAGTATTATCAAAGTATAGTGGGGTCATAATGTTCATCATAGCCAAGGGGTTTGATAACCATTGTGTTATTTATTATGGTGACAGTGATAGTTGATAGTATTGTTGAGAAAGTTGTAGACTTTAAGATGCTTAACAACAGTTTCAGAGTTTAAATTGTCTACTGTAAGGATGATGACAAGCTTAGGATTTTTTTGTAGGATGCCTGCTCAGTCACACTCTGCTGATTAGGTTTTCCTTGGTCAAACTACTAATGCAGCTTGTGAAAGCGTGGGAGTGGGTTTTTTGTCTTGAAAATGTTTGGATTAAAAAAAAGTTCTACTTCTTGTTGACATATGAGACTTCTCAGAGAAAAGTGTTTCTCTTTGGAATATAAGAATACTTCTACTTACTCAGTTTTGGGCCAACATGGGAAGCTCTGTCAGTTGAGGTTTATACAGTATACTTTTACTTGAAGAGGAGGACCTTTCTTTTAAACTTGATCACCAGCCTGTCCTGCTCCTACCCCTTACTTATGATCCCTGATGCCCATCAGAACCTCTTTTAACCAGCTTGATGTGCTAGAACAGGCAACAGAGTAAGTGAAAGGGCTGGATTATTTTTTCCTGTTTCTGTTAAGAGTTGACTAGCTGCAAAAGCCAGCAGACACTAGTTGATGAAACTACAGTGGGAAGGGATAAAGAGGGAGGACTAGGAATGACCATTTTTGGCAAGTAATGAGTTGCTCAAATTGGATCATCCCATTTCATGAAACTGCTTGTCTTTCTCCCACTGCTTCCCTGGCACTGGCTTAGCTTGCTTATTCAGACTCCTTGATGAGTTTGTTTGTTTGTTAAAATAGAGTTGGCAGAGTGGAAGAGGAAGAACTAATCCTTCTAAATGTGTAAAGAGGAGTTTGATTTCTTTCCAACCTTGTCTAGCAGAAGGACTAGATAAGGTAGTCAGGAGACTACCAGCACAGGAGTGGAGCCATAGGGCAGAAACATGCTGGTCTCATTCAGAAGCAGAGAAATGTGGTGAACTATAGGCTTTGATTTAATTAAGCGTCACAGTTCTCCACATTCTGTGCAGCATGGCCACTGTGACTAAAATGAACATGGAGTTTTTGTGAGGTTAGTTGAGTTGGCTGCAAGGAAGGCTTAGGAGATACCAGCTGAAGTACAGGGAAAGTTTAACCTCTTTTGTCATAGCAAATTACTAATAGCTTAATAATTACAGAACTGCAGGGTCAGTACTTTTTTGTGCCAATTAGTACTTGTTTGTATGGAGTTAAAAAACCTACCCCAGATGATCTTGTAGCTGTTACTTGGGATGTTTACGAAAATCCTGGATGATTTGCTTTTCTAATCCATTCCCCAGGTTTGAACATACAGGTGAGTATTCTGATCACTCAGGTACTCTGAGATGAATAGTTTGTTTGTATGGCTGCAACCAGAAATTGTACTGTGAATGTAAGAGGGCTTTCATATGAAGTTTTGATTGAAATACAGCTGCAGGGAGTGGTGGGAGAGTTGGTTTTGGGCAGTAGCATTTTTGGTGAAAAAATAATCGGCTGATAGTACCAGTCCTCTAGCCCTGCTAAGAGTCTTATACTAATAATGTGGTATATAGAATGAACATAAAACTGGAATCTAATCCTTTCATAATTGTATCTCTGGCCTTTTTTGTTTCTCTGATACTTTGAGGCAGGAGGGCTTAAGAAATTTTGTTGAATGTTTTGGCTGTAAAAATACATATATATATATATATGGTCCTTTTCATAGTGAGTATGTCAGGGGTTTTGTAACTTGCTTGTTTTGTAGTATTGGCAGGATTTCTGGCAACCATCAAAAATGCCCCATTAGTTCCCAAGATAATATATTATTTTTTCCAAATACTGATCTAATGTTGTTAGAGAAAAATAACAAGCCTTTTTTAAGAAATTTATAGTGATTCCCATGCATTAAATACAATTTTCTTTTAAAGCCTCTTTACAGAAAATGTGTTGGCACATCCTTGCATTGTTCTACGTCGTCAGTGTCAGGTATGTCTTTTATGTCACCACTTCCAGTCAGAGCTCTTGTGCACTGTGATATTTCTGTATTTTCTTACTCTGTATGAAGTATGTAGTATAAGGAGTATAAGAAAGCCTCACAATTTTTAGGGAGACACTGCTACATTATACTACATTAACATGTTTTTATTTGTAGAATACATGTTTGCCATTCTGAAATTTAGCTTATCTTGAGAATTCTTAGTCATTTTCAGTTGGGCAGTGGGAAGTGAATTATAGCAAGTAAGTGTTTTGGAGTCTGCAAAGGAACTTTCAGATCTCCACTTACAAGCAGGATGCTTTGTTTCATAGTTTCTGATTTATGCTTGCTTTTATGTTTGCATTTTCAATGTACAATACTTAAAAGTTCTGCATGTTTCCCTAAATTTCAGTGAGAATTTATTCATAATTTTAACCGACCTTTAGGGAGAGAAAGTTCTTATGCTGGAAATGCTTTTATTCTTCAGAGTTGTACCATTTGCAAGTTGTTACTAAAACTGCTGTTATTTGTATTTTTAACAGGTTAACTATCACGCTCGGAATTATCATCTCACTCCATTTACTATTGTCAATATTATGTACTGCATCAATAAGACACAGGTCAGTATTTGGTGGCAGGCTGTATCTGAGCACATACACGATTGAAATCTATAACTCTATGTAGGTGGTCTTTTAAAACATGGTCATTTTAAGAGTTTGTTATTTTTATGGTTGCAGAGATGTTTCAAGAAGATCATTATAAGTCATTGTTTTTTTAAGAAGTACAGTACTTTGTGGGGAAGATTTGCAGATGATAGAAAGCAAAGGGTCCCTGAAACTTAATTTTTTTCATTAGGATTCTAAACAATCATTCATCTTCATGTGGATAAAGATAATATCCAAGCAACTACTTCCAGCAATAATAATTAATTTGCAATTCTGTATGGGAATGGCAATCCTGAAACTCAGATCAGGAGCAGTAAAAAGCGACTTTCTGAAAATCTTATGGATGTACTTTTAGCATCTCAAGGTCATTTTGTCCATAGGAAATGGTGTTTAGTTTATAGTACAGAGTATCAGCAGTGAGAGAGACATCTCCAAAATTGTTAGCCGCTCTTCGATATTATTGAAAACCAAAGTTTCCCCATAGTTGGCAAGTGAGTTGTTACCTGAATTTGGTGATAAAGTTGAATGATAGAATTGTAGCCTTCTGTGATATGAATTTGCCGAAATTTTATAATAATTAGTAAGATTTTTGAGTTTTATGTTCATATTTCAAAACATAGGGTCCAAGAGCTCTCTGGAAAGGAATGGGCAGCACTTTCATTGTTCAGGGCATAACCCTGGGAACAGAAGGCATCATCAGTGAATTTACGCCTTTGCCAAGGTATTGCATTGTTTTTTTACTGCTTCTCACAAATTTGTCACCAGTTTTTTACCTATATTCAAAGTGTTTGAAATGTAAGGCTGTTTGAAACATGTTACTTCATGAGAACAGTCAGGTATGAAATAGGAGTTTACAAGCACGTGTGGTTGTTTTGGGAAAGACAACTTTGTAAGCCATAAATTGCGATAGACTCACTGGGAACTTTGGATGTTTGGTATGTCTGCTTAATGGTCTGGGTGTAGAAATACTGTAGCAAACTAGTCTTTGGTATTATTTGACTGTAATAAAAGAATTCCTAAGTTTTTTCTTGTATTTTGCTTTGTATTGTGTGGTACTAGCAAATACCATATCTAAGGTAAAAATTCCTGGTCTCATTAATATAAATACAAAAAGCATGCACAGCTAAAGAGCCAGCACTGGCATCTTGCTGGACATTGGCACTGTCTTTGGTAGGTGAGAACAGAATGGCCTGCATTAGTAAATGAGAAGACATGGTAAATAAGAGTACATATGACAGGCAGCTTTGTTTTTGGTCCTCCTTTACCAACTTTATTCAGTATTGTCATGGTGAGGGGGCTACAACTAAAAATTACTTAAAAGAGATGTTCACCATTCTACACCACTGTGTCCATCTGCTGCTCTAAAAGTTTAGTAATATCTTTGATTTGTGACTATCTAATTTATGCTTAACTATATCTCCAGGATTGTGGCAAAATATTGTGATATCTTTCTGCTTTGAGGTACAAAGCTGATAAAGAATTTTTGTTTGAAGATATTTATTTTATAATGCTTCAGAGCCAACAGTAAGGGCTGACAACTGTAATAATGTCTATAAACAGTTTGGTTACAGATAGGTTAAGAGAAGCAGGTTGTGTGTTTATTATAAATGATAACTAAAACTTTTAGTGTAATGCAAGACTGACTTTTTCAAAAATTAGGATAAAGATATTTTACTTAAGTTTCAGGGTCCACATGGAAGCCAGTGAAATGATAAAGACCTGTCTTGGAAAATATGTTAGGGAGGCAGGAAAGTAGTCAGGTTTATGGTTTAACTTTTAATGGAGCAGTGAGCTTGAGAATCATGTTAGGTTTCAGAAGAGACAAGTGCCTATTTTGAATGTGTGGACAGAGACCAAGCTTTTAAGGGGCATGGAAACTAACCTGGTTTTAAGACAAGAAATATGGGTAGGCTGAATCAAACTATTCTGATGATGCATGCATCCATATGAAAAAAGGTAAGTCTCTGCATACTCAAAAGGATTAACAAAAGCATTTCATAGTTAAATTGAGTGGAGTAGATATTTAAGGGTTTTGGTCAGCTCTGTCTCATACCGAAGTGAAATTCCCAGGTGTACACTTTCCTCAAAGTGTGGCTTTTTGTCCTAGTTTTTAAATACAGCTGTAGGGTTTGCTTAAGTTCATGAGATGTGATAGTGTTTATATTTTCGTAGTTCTGATAGTTTCTGCTAAATGTGAGGAATGATTTTCTTCCTTTGGGCCAGTTGTTCAGCAGTTTGAAAAGTGAGCTGGTGGTGCTGACAAAAGGAGCAAACCTTTCTGCTGGAACACCTCCTTACTTCCTCAGTGCTGCTCCCATCCTTGTGCCATCACAGTTTGTGAACAGTCAGGAAATGAACTGGACTGGGGAAGTGATTTGGCTAAAATGGTTGTCTTGTTCATGCACCACCCCAGAGTATTTTCTGCTGAGCTCTCTTTTCCTTTTTAATGATGCCATCCATGTTTGGGCTGTCACATGGAGGTGAAGATTATTGCTTACAGCAGCAGTGCCAGCAAGTCTGATTTAAAAGCTTATTTAACTATGTTATCAGGCTCCAAAGGACACAGAGAAGTGAAACATCAATTCCAGTTCCATATCATGGTATCATAAAAGAATGAAGAGGGGCCCAGAAATGGGTGTGAAGGACACAGAGAAGTGAAACATCAATTCCAGTTCCATATCATGGTATCATAAAAGAATGAAGAGGGGCCCAGAAATGGGTGTGAAGGACACAGAGAAGTGAAACATCAATTCCAGTTCCATATCATGGTATCATAAAAGAATGAAGAGGGGCCCAGAAATGGGTGTGAACATTTGAATGTGATTCTGTACTAGACAAACTCATTCTGTAGTTCTTCCACTGCAGGGATTGACAGGTTAAGCTTTCACACATTAGTTTGGCTGGTTTAACTTTCCACATCATTTAAGTATTATGAATCAGTGGATGTGATTCAAGCGTCTGAAATATATGATGTCAAAGCCAATCTTCTGTTCCTGTTTAGTAACTGACCTATTTATTTAGAAAAGTGATAGATACCAGTAGCACAAATTTTTTGAGAAAGAGTAGAGTTGCCTTTCTTGGATTAGAGTTGTGATGGCAGACAGGGACTGAGGGCAACTCCTGGACAAGAATGAAAGATGAACACTTTATAGCTTGTTATTAAAAATACAAAGCTTAGTGTGTCCAACACTTTGGATAGAGGTATCTTTACTCATAGCTGGAGTATTTACCATATGCATGCTAAGTACATTTGGTGTTTGAGTGTTTTCTTGAGCTAGATGGGCTTACATGTTCTGTCAGGTGGAATATAAACATTTGCTGTTCGTATTTTGAAGTGTGTAACTAGAAATACTACTTTAAGGGAATGTTTTTGATGTCACCTTTGTGTTAAACGACAGCTTTTATTTTTTCTTTTATCAGGATATGCCATAGGCTGGTCATAAGTCAAAAAGCTGAAGTTACCTCTGTACAGAATGACTATGCAGCTTGATTTCTTCTTGTCTGACTGTGTCAGAATGTGTTTTACATTTTCAGGAAAGAAACAGCAGGGTAAACATGACCTCAAAGAACAGGAAAAGCATAACCAAACTAAAACATAGTAAAAATTGTATGTTGATTAAAGAAAAGTATTGAGATTTTAAAGTAACCCAGTATTCCCTGAAAATTGCTTTAATAATTAGTACATAAGAATGCAGAATAAATGCAAAATACTAAAGCCAGTTGCTGTAAGAACTACAGACACCTTATTAATAGCTGAAAACTTTTTTGATCAAATGTCTGACAGGCCTGAAAAACTTTTAGAAGTTAAGCATGATTTATTAAACATTTTGCTCTGCCTTTCAAAAATGGGAAAAACTGCAACATAAACCTAAGTGGAACATCAATGTGAAAACTGGATGTTGACACTTGTGGGAGAAATGCTTGAGAATTAGATGTCCTTGTTCATGTTGTGGTAAATACATCTATTTTTAGGGAGCTTTCACATAAATGGAACTTCAAGCAGATGGGTGGGCACCTCTTACTCAAAGCGTGAGTATAGCATGTGTTATACCTTATGTCTCATTATGTAAACGTTAATAATACTAAACATACATTAGTTCAGTCTGCAGCTGTGGCTGCTTGACAGGGTGCTAATGTAATTTTCTAATGTTGATTTTTTGAACAATCTTGATTGCATACATCACTTTCACAGGTTTTCTCATGCTAGATCCCAGTGTCTGTATGGACCTAGCCTGATTGAGAAGATTAAATTCTTCTAGACCTGAATCAGTCTGGTCAATGGAAATAGAATTTAGCAGAACTTCTTACTGAAGTTTTCTCAGCATGTTGATGTGTGTTTTAGTAATGCAGTTATGTTTTGTTAATTTTGTCTCAGGAATAATTTGGTAGCTAATTTTATCAACTTTCATGTTCCTGTTTGGCTAAAATTATGGTATTGTCATGACCTTAATTGTTTTCTTGTTAATTTTTACAGTTTAACACATGTGATAGCAATGCCTTTTTATTCTGCGAGCCTGATTGAAACTGTGCAGGTAATTTATGTATATTTACAACATTTAAAAAGATACTGTGCTTTTCTTTATAGATTAGATTATCTGGAGAACTGAATCTTTGGCTTTGAATTCAAGTTTATGTTGCATGTATTTTGCTTGAGACTGTTATGGGTTGTTAACTGAGATAAAAACCATTTACTATGAAGGGTATGTTAGTGTACTATGTTTACTCTAAATCTAGAATTAGAGAGGACATCTAATATAGGTAGTTGGAATATACTGTGTATGAAATAAGGACTTGTTACATCTGTATGTTATAGGAGATAACCATAAAGAAGTTTTTCTCATACCAAGTTTTTAAAAGACTTCATAGGCAAGTTGTTGCAGTGGCACACTCTTCCCCCCCGCCAACCCATAACAACTATAAAGTTTTTCTAGTAATTCAGGGGGATTTTTTTATGAAATGCTGCACACTACTCTTTCCAGTCTGCTTTCATTCAATCAGCTTTTAAATTTTCATCTAGTTCTTCCTTAGACATGAAAATAAGTATCTGGCCCTGTCACTTAGGATACAGCTTAACTTGTCCTGTAACTGTACAGAGTAACCTGTAGCACTGTGTTGCAGATTGCCTTACAGTGAGGTGTTGCAGCTCTTTCTGGAGGAGAGGCAGGGTTTAGCTACGCAGGAGTAGTCCAGAGTAATTCTTTCACTGATTTCTACATAATGAGTTGCTCTTAATTAACATGGTAGTATCTTTGTGCAGCCAGAGGAACTCTTTCTGTAAAGTGAGCTCTGGTGTGGAGGGTGCAGATAGTCACTTGTCATTCAAAATAATGATTTTCATTCATAACATGAACAAGTTGTAAGTCCTGTTAGGAGTGATTTGCTGGTGTATGTCTCCAAAATGGTGCTTTTTCTTTGGAGAAGGCTGACTTTTACAAATTCTTAGTTTCAGCATGTGCTTTACAGGCACATGCTTAAGGGTCAGAATTCTACTCTGTGCAGAGAATCCAAGCTTAAATGAGTCAGAAGGTACTAGAAAAGCTGTTCTGTCTGAGCTGCATATATTATGGATTAGCAGGACAGGTGACATTAAATGTCTATCCAGGGAGAGGCATAGACAGACTCCCAACAGCAAGCTGGTTTTCTCTAGAGATAGTTTGTATTTAAAAAACGCTGCCTCCTCCTGAAGTATTTTAAAATTACATCTTGAGGGGATCTCTGAGTTTGTGGAAGACTTGGGAGATTTAGCTGGTCTCATACTGGAAAGTGAGTTGGAACTCAAAACTCCCATGATTTCTGGGGAATGGCTCTAACCTGAACATTCCATAATTCCAACTAAAACCAGTGGTAGAACACTGTCAGTGTGTTTCTTGAGTTCATAGCAGGCCGTAGCATGAAATGTTATATTGATGTATTTTACTGCTTGTGTTTTTATCTGAAAGGAGGTACCTTACCTGTATTGCTGGACATGGTTAAGTATTTACCAATAAATTACAAAAGAGAGCATGATTTAGAGCCTGTCTTCGGTTTGTAATATAAGTATACACTTTCTCTGCGAGAAAGCAACTTAACCAAACAGAAAGCCAAAACAGCATCTCTCCCAGCCTTTTAGGCACATGGTCACCTCGGTAAAGAATTGGTTATGAAAATTTCACTGGTATCTGAGGTAATGGTAACATTTGTGAAGATTTTATTTAAGCTGTATTAATTAGTGCAGGGAAGCAACTTGGCTGGCCAGTTTTACATTATATTTCTGTGCTGCAAGAGGACAGTGACCAATAACAAACCACAGAAGTTATAAAGATTGTGGGATTTGCTACTAACAGGTTTATATTGACTTTAATTGTCTTAATTCTGATAAGCCAAAGTGCTCAACAGTATTTTTTACTTCTCCGAGTAAATACATTTCATGAATATAGCTGAAATGGTAGAAATTTGCAGCTCCATATCTGCTTTTGTCATTAACACCTGAGACCTCATGGTGGCGTGTTTGGCTAAAGCAAGCACAGTTTTGAACTGCAGTGACTGGCAACGTGGGGAAGGAGAGGAGTCAGTACAGGTTGTGGTGCTTAACTTGTACTTAAAGTCTGAAACAACATTACGTTCTTAGGTTTTTGAATCAGTTTCTTTCTTGCACAAACTGACCATGCTGACTTTGCAGGCTGTTTAGTCCTTCCTCAGAATACTGAGGAATACTCTGGTGGTTTATCCTGTCATGAGGTTAGGACACAGACCACATGGACTCAGAAACTTGGGCACTCAGGAGAACACCCAAATCTTGTATTTTGGGTATAAACCAAAATGGTGGAATATAATAGACCAAATCATTAAGTGATTTTTATTTTCACTACGTGAACAAAATAATTATCTCTTTACTAACAGCATAGGTAAAGAATACCATTTTCAATGTATATAATGCAATGGAAACATTCAAAGCTTAACCTATTAAAAATCACCTTTCAACTCGAGTTAGAAAAGTCTTTACTATGTACATTCAAGTTCAAAAATTATAGGCATAGTCCATAAAATAGAGGAATTTTGAATTAGATGAATACTTTCTGGCGTTTTTCTCCAGAAGCAGATGTTTTAAGTTCATGGCCTTTTTGCAGACTGATGCTTTCAGATGTCTGCTGAAGGTTGAGTTTCTTCGGTAGAAACAGAAATAACTGCAATATACATTTAAAAATGCCTTTCAAGATGGGTTCATTTTTTAAAAGGAAATTTAATTGAATGCTATCGAGTGTTATAGCAGTTTTATTTATTCAGCTATGTAGACACAGTAGCATAAAAATGTTTAACTCTTTCTTTTTAAAAGTTCATCAGAATGTCAGGATGGTGTTGAAGTGGTCAGCATGAGTTGTAACTACGTCTTTGTGCTTGTAGAGTGAAATAATTCGAGACAATCCTGGCATCCTGGACTGCGTGAAAGAAGGAATCGGCAGAGTTGTAGGCATGGGAGTACCCCATAGCAAGCGTCTTCTCCCTCTGATGGTCTTGACTTTCCCAACTGCTCTACATGGAGTTCTTCACTACATCATCCGTTCCATTGTCCAAAAGTTTGTTTTGTTTGTTCTGAAAAGGGATAATTCCCACAACCTTCCAACTGAGAGCTCCACTGCTGTGCAGAGCATGCTGGATGCGTATTTTCCAGAACTTATTGCTAGCTTTGCTGCTAGCCTTTGTGCTGATGTCATGCTTTACCCACTGGAAACAGTTCTACACCGCCTTCATATTCAGGGGACACGCACAATAATTGACAATACAGACCTTGGCTATGAGGTGCTTCCAATCAATACTCAATATGAGGGAATGAAAGACTGCATAAATACTATAAAACGGGAAGAAGGAATGCAAGGTTTTTATAAAGGGTTTGGAGCTGTTATAGTACAGTATACCTTGCATGCAGCAGTTTTACAGCTCACCAAAATTATTTACTCAACACTGCTTCGAAATGTTTCTTAATCTGTCCAGGTCTGGATCTAGCACAGTGGTCATGGTTGACTTGCTAACCTAGTTCTTTAAAAAGACTTAGAAAATGAACTATGAAGAATCCACTCAGTGGATTCTCCTTACACTGTAAACTTGTTTCAAAAATGGGGATATAGTTTCCGAAGTGTAATTAAATAAGTACTGTTTAAAAATGATAGACACAAATTGAATACATCAGATGCAGTCATAAAAGGGGATCAGATATCAAATGTGATTGCAGCGAGGATTTACCTTTCATCTTACCAGTTCACTAACATAAGGAATGAATATGAATTGTTAATATCTGCTTTATAAGCATCAGATCTGATATTTAATATGGACTGTTAGTCAGTTCAAACCAATTTATTTTCTTAAGTTGCAAGAACTTGCAAGTAGGGGACTGATGGCTTGACTGGTCTTCTAAAAATGTTTCCAACTTCACTGGTAATGGAACTGTGAGTAAAATAGAAACTGTAAAAGTAACTTAAGTAGACTTAAATGTAATTTACAGGTACTTAGACAACTTATTTTGCTGCAGTGTGGCAGAATATGACTAAGAGGAATTTTGCTTTGTACAAGAACAATGAAAAATGGGATTTGGGCAAAGTTGCACAGAATGCAAATTTGACTGTCTTGCAGTTTGTTTGCAAGACTTACAATAACTAAGGTGTGTGAATAAAAGCAAATTAGAAACTGATGTATGCATGTGTAAGTGCCATTTTTAGTTGACTTCCCAGTGATAAATTCAGGGTTTAGTTTCACTGCTACTTCATATGAGAGTAAAATAATCTTACAAGTGTGCGTAGTAGCAGTGGTGTTCAAAGTCTACAGAAAGCTTGAGAAAAACAATTGACCATTCTAGAGTTTCTCCATTGTTAGATCAGAGAGGTGTGTATAAAATTATCTGCTTACTATTTAGCACTGATGTCCTTCATGTAGAATCTCTGCTAGATTAAATATTTTGTGCAGCAGAGTTAAGTCTGTTTAATGTGCAAGCAAATCACTGAAATGTATAATTTTTGCCCTCTTCCCCTTCAGACTCAGCCTGAAAATTATTTCTGATCAGTCGAAATAACTTAGTCCTTCCTGGTTTCATCACTAAATACTGGGAGGGAGGTGGATTTCAGCAAATAAAACAAGCATGTGGAAAGTCACTTTTAAATTGTATGAGAAGCTGTTGCTTTTTTGACATTCATGTGGCAAGTCTGTTTGTGTGAATGCTGTAAATTGTTCTGCATTTTAATCCTTAGTCATTGTGTAGTCATCACTTATGGAAAGTAGTCATGGCAAAATAATGCCAAGATGTTGCTGTTCATAAGTTCTGATTTTAAATCAGATCTGCTTTATTATTAATCTTTCATGTATTTTAAATGCATAAGTGTTGAAATGGAAAGTGTAGTGAACTTGGGAACTGGTTTATTTTGAAATATTGTTAATTGCAAACTTAATGTATAGTGTATGAAATAAAATGAAAACTCACTGTAAGTACTATAAAGTAATTCACCAAAGAGGCATGTAAAGGAATTCTGATTTGTGTGTTATGTTTTACTGTATAGACTTCAAAGTGGCTTTTTCAAGTTCCTCAACTTTCCCAAGTGCAAGAACATGTTGAATTAAACTACATGCAAGATCTTGAGTAAAATATTTAATTCTTGGGTTGGTTTCTTTTAAAGTTTCTGTGAGTATCACGAAAGCCATGTCAGAGAATCATCCAGACTAGAAGGGATCTCAGCAGGTCCCTAGTCCAAATTCCTACTCTAAGCAAGGACAACGTTGGCTTCAGCCCTGATTGTGCAAGGCCCTTCTCTAGTCAAGTTTTTAAATCCAAATTTTAATACATAAAATGGGCCTTTTCAAAGGTGTATAATTCAACTGAAGCCAACTATTACATCATGGTTGTCTTGAGGCAGTAAGTGCGTGCATGTTGGAGACCAATGCTTGGCAAATGTATCTGTTAAATTGGGCAATAACATTTTCTAGGAATAAAATTTTAGGGCATTTCGCCATATGAAATTAAGGATGTGCCTTCATATATTCTACAAGAGGGAAGATGAGTTCTCAGAATGGCACTAGATACTGTGCTATGATATTGTATCAAGCACTTGCTTTAATTGCTAAGAGTTTTACAGTTCTACTCTGTAGTATCAGATCTGTAACTTTGAGCAGGGTGAGAAAGAATGCTGTCAATGTAGAGCAGCTGTTCCATGGTGGAAAAAACATTTGCTTTGGGCTATTCTGTTCTGGTTCTCTTCCCATCAGTTAGAATGAACATGTTTTGATTCTTCTTGTATAGCTTTTTTTATCTTCCAAAAGAAGTAATACAGAGTTCCTATTTTTTTGCCCATGTGAAAATGTGAATCAATGTGGGCTGAAAAAAAAAAAATTCACATTTTTAACCATAAGCATATTGTTAATGTGGTTCTGTTTTTCATGTGGATCATAGATGTAAGTACTCAATTTTTAGCTCACAAGTGATCAGTAGGTGACTTTAGCAAGATGTACTGCTGAAAACTACAAAATTCAGAATTGCTGTAGAAAGAAGGTTGCTCTGGAATATAAAAAATTCTTATGTACTTTCTTCTTCCAGATGCAGACAAATACTTTTTTAGTACCTTGTTTTTCTTCCTACTTTTTTGTTTGTTTGTTTGATTTTTGGTCTTTTTTTTGGTTTGTTTTGTTTTGGCTTTTCTTTTAATATTTTCAGAGAGCTCATTACAAGAAGGTAAATGTTGCTGGAGAAAGACAGACTCTTTAATGTTTCCATCCACTGAAGAATTACTTTGCTTCTTATCCACGTCTCTTAAAAGGAAAGCCTGCAGTAACTGACAGCAGACCAGCAAGAAATTCTGAGCTATGAGGCCTGCTGGAAACAGACAATTATCTGCCTGTGCTGTTTCACACACTGCATTAGAGATCACATGTGGCTTTTAGTTGCGTTACAACACAGCTTTTAGATCTGCTGTTGGTGCCAGTACTCATTCTTCAGCAGTGTTCCAGCTATGTTTATTTTTCTAGCAGATACACTTTGGGGCACACATGAGCTGATTTAGCTCTGGGACCTGTCTGTCGTAACATGACAGACAAGTCCAGCAGATTTTATGGATTTATACAGAATTTGTAAGACTCAAAATTACATGCTTTTCTTAGCTTCTCTAAATTTAGCAGCAAGTTCAAAACAAGTGTATGTAAGGTATTCATCTGATACAGTCATTCAGTGGGCGCATGCCTGCAGCTACAAACACAGAGCAGAATCATAGAATGTTCTGAGTTGGAAGGTACCCAGCCCAAGAATCATCGAAGTCTTACTCCTGTCCATACACAGGACAGCTCTGGAAATCACCATGTGTACCTGCGAGTGTTGTCCAAACACTTCTGGAACTCAGACTTGCTGCTGTGACAACTGTCCTGGGGAGCCTGTTCCAATGCCCAACCAAGGTGAAGAGCCTTTTCCTGACACCCAGCCTAAATTTCCCTGACACAGCTCCATGTCATTCCCTCACATCCTGTCAGTGGTCACCACAGAGGGAAAGATCAGTGCCCCTCCACTGCCTTCATGTGGAAGTTGTACCTGCAATGAGGTCTCCCCTCAGTCTCCTGCTGAACACACCAAGTGCCCTCAGCTCCTCCTCACGTGGCTTCCCCTCAAGGCCCTTCACCATCTTTGTTGCCCTCCTTTGGAGACTTTCTGATAGCTTAGTATCTTTCTTACGTTGTGTTGCCCAAAACTGCCCCAATATTCCAGGTGAGGCCGCCCCAGTGCAGAGCAGAGCGGGACAATCCCCTCCCTCTCCCAGCTGTCAATGCTGTGCCTGATGCCCCCAGGACAGGGTTGGCCCTCCTGGCTGCCAGGGCACTGCTGACTCATTTTCAACTTGCCACTGACCAGGACCCCCAGGATCCTTTCCAAGGGGCTGTTTTGCAGCCTGTCATTGCCCAGTCTGTCTGTACATCTGGGGTTGCCCCATCTCAGGTACAGAATCCAGGACTTGTCCTTGTTAAACTTCATATGGTTGGTGGTGGCCCAGCCATCTGATTTGTCAAGGTCTTCCTGCATGGTCTCCCTGCCTTCCAGGGAGTCAACATTGTTGATGGCAAACTTACTTAGTATCACTCCAAGTCCTGTGTGCAAGTCATTTATGAAGATGTGGAAGGGTTCTGGCCCTGGAATGGAACCCTGTGAAGCCCCACTAGTGACAAGTTGCCAGCCTGATGTCACCCCATTCACTGATAGCCCTTTGTGCTTTGTGCCTGGCCCATGAGCCAGCTGCTCACCCATCACATGATGTGTTTATCCAGCTGTGTGCTGGACATTTTGTCCAGAAGGATGTTGTGAGAGGCAGTATTGACAGCTTTACTGAAATACACAAGAGTTATCTGAACTGGTTTCCCCTGGTTGGCTAGGTGGGTTACCTTGCATAAAAGGAGATCAAGTTTGACAAACAGGACCTTCCCCTCATCAAGCCATGCTGTCTGTGTCCAATGACTGCATTGTCCATCAGGTGTCCAAAAGATTCCTAAAACATCTGAATGATAACTTCATGTGGCAGGTACTAAAGGAGCTGACCGGGAAAGATGCTCTCCTTGATTTGTTGTTCATTAGCAGAAGGTCTTGCAGGCTAATTGGCATTCAATGGCCATCAGTGCTGATCATTTTTTAAGCACCACTGTTCCTAAGGGCATAGGAACAGACAATTCCAAGATGTTGAAAGTCAAGAAGGCAAGGCAGGAGACAGGCTTGGCTGAGCAGGGATCCTCTCCTGGAGCTAAAGCAAAAAGAAGATGTATGCCCAGTGGAAGCAGAGTCTGGTAACATGGGGGGAATACAGAGATGCTGCTCATCCCTGTAGGGGGAAAATTCATGTGTCCGAAGCTCAGTTGAAGCTGAAGTTGCCAGAACTGTGGGGGACAATAGAAGGAGTTTATTTAAATCATTAGTAGTAAAAGGAAGTGCAGAGATAAGATTGACCTCTTACAGGTTGAGGATGGTCACCTCACACACAGGGACAGAAAAAATGCAGAGGTGTTTAAAGATTTCTTTCCCTCTGCTTTCAACACTGATGGGGGGCTAAGGGGAACCCAGTGCCCTGAGCTGGAGGACTATGGCAGCAAGAGTGAAAAATCTCCAGTCAATCCAGCACTCGTGCAGGATCTGCTGCTTCAGCTGGATCCCTGTGAGTCTATGGGGCCTGGTAGGATTCATCCAAGAATACTCAAAGAACTGGCTGATGCCATCATGAGGCCTCTCTTAATTTTTTTGAGAGTCTTGAGAATCTGGAGAGGTCCCAGTTAACTGGGAGCTGGCTAACATCTGAGCTTTCAAGAAGGGCAAGGAAGGTTGACCTTTGAAGCTGCAGGCCTGTCAGTCTCACTTTGGTGCCTGGTAAAATTCTGGAGAAGACCATTCTGTGAGTTACTGAAAACTGCCTGAAGAACATAATCAATGCACATCATGTAAATGAGGCCTGTCTCTCCATTAATCTACAAGTTCTTGCTGAGCGCTAATATTTTTGGGCTAGCAGTGGTCACTGTCTATTTACCTTTCCAGTGATGTCTAAGGAGAAGGGGTCACCCACTACATTTTTTTTTACTAAATGGTTGTTTCTAAGATATTTGAGAGCAGCATATAATGGCAGCATGCCCTCACTTGTATGGGAAGAGAGCTGGTAGGAGAAGGTAAATAAACTATTTGTCTATATTTGTTTCAGAATATGTAATACAAATCTCCAGCAAGGGCAAAAGAAGAGAAGATCTTCATTTAATGAAGAGCTGGGGGCATCTGTGCTTCAAAAGCAAATATGATTTTAAGGAGTTGGCTAAACCTGTATCTTCAGACTCTTTTTGATAGAATAAAGATAATGTCTTCTTTACCTACAGCACTCCAGCCCCTCCACAGACAGCCTGGCAAATTGTGAATAGAATTTAGGGGTGGAAAAGAAAGAATATTGAAAATGGAATGTAGAGATTGTCCAAAACTGCAGATAAACAAAAGGCAATGTTTACTGTCCTCAGTTGCAACAAATTAATAAAATGTAGAAATGCCCAAATGTATTTATGTATGTATTTATGTGAATTTATGGAAAGTTTCATCTGGAAGCCTATTTCTGTTTTTATCTTTCAACTGATGTTTTTAAAGATAAATCAAAATCACAAAATGTTTTAACCCCAGTATACCTTTTTTTCCTCCTGATACTTGGAAACTAACTCAACTAGAAAGCCAGCTATTCTTTCAGTTTTCAAGTAAGGAAAAAAAAGCCTTCTACATCTTTCATTTCAATCAAGGCACCCTTTCAATGGATGCATCATACAGCAGTCTAATATGGTTGTTACAGATGTTTTTTTGTTTGCTTGTTATTATTCAAACTGCTAATGAGTTGGCTGCCATACACATTGCCTGTGGCAGCTTGATCTGGATGAAATACTATATTACTCTCATCTTGTTTTCAAAGTGTAGGGACAGAATGTGACTCACACTCGCCAAAGTAATAAAATCAGACAGGGTGGGTTAGCTGTACCTGAAATTCTGAGTTTTGCTCTTTTTTCACAGCCTGATGTTTGGCACTGAGACAAGTCCAGAACAAAAGGACTTGTTGGACAGGACTTGACTCTGTTCTGCAGAGATTCTTCATATCTTTGCCCAAACTGAACTTTCAGAGGCAACAGGTTTGTAAACCGGTTTTCTTGATTCTTGGTTCTAGGATACCTTCATAAAAGAAAAACAGTAGATTTACTTTTACTGCAGCAGTGAGTCTAACTTCCTGAAGTTTTTGATCTCAGAAATGGGATCCTGGACTTATCTGTGTAATACTGAATCCTTCAAGCACGTTTTGTAGGAGGAAGCACCAATATGCACAGTTGCCTTTGCTCTCAGCTCCTAACTCATATCAGCTCTGTTCAGTACCATTCAAAATTATGTGACACCCTTGATGTCCGTACAGACCAGTGGTGTGTTTATGGTTTCTACAGTACAAGTATCAGACTAAACCAGTTGAAATATACAAGCACAGGTGGAATTTTCAAAGATTCTTACCTGTGGACCAACTTCATGTCTGCAAATGGAGAAGAGGATTCTTGAAACCAAGTATGTGCTTACCTTGACATGAGCACCTTGACAAGGAGGCACATGTCACTTTAACAGTTATTTGAGAACAATGGGGAGAAGGAGACACTTGTCATGTAGCTAAGTGTGTTTCAGGAACTCAAAAAGGCCAACAGAGGGAGTTTTTGAAAGACAGAGGTTTTTTATTTGCATTACAAGCAAATAAAAAAAAATGGCCAAAAGTTTGCTGCCATGCAGATAACTGTTGATGCATTCTAACATTCTAAATTACATTCACTTTGGCTAAGACAGTTTTTTTTTAAAAAAATAAAAAGCAGCTACTCATCACCTTTATAAGGCTTACTTTTATCAAGGAAATGAATGTGTCATGTCCTCTTAGGCCATTTATTGTTATTGATTTGCCAACACAACGTATCCTCACTTTTGTGTCTTTTCATCTAATATGTCTAATAAGTACTCTCTACTAATGGAGTTTCCTCAATGCATTGCTCTTCAATCATCATAGACGCTGCTGATGAGAAAAGGGAAAATAATTGTGCATTTAAATACAGTTTCAACATATGTGGTAAAGCTGAGAGAATTGAGATTATTCAGCCTTGGGAAGAGAAGACTTCAGGGTGACTTAATTGCACCTTCCAGTAACTGAAGGGAGGCTACAAGAAAGATGGAGAGAGATTATTTATGAGAGCATATAGTGACAGGACAAGGGGGAATGGCTTCAAACTGAAGGGGAGTAGGTTTAGATTAAATATTAGGAAGAATTCTTTCCTGTGAGGGTAGTGAGGCACTGGGTACTGAGGTTGCCCAGGGAAGCTGTGGATGCCCCAAGTGTTGAAGGCCAGTTTGGATGGGGCTTTGAGCAACCTGGTCTAGTGGAAAGTGTCTCTGCCATGGCAGGGGATTTGGAGCTCAATGACCTCTAATGTCCCTTTCAGTCTAAACCATTTTATGATTCCATGATTTTTTCTCAGTGAAAGTGATAAGCAGACATCTTAGGACATAAAGGAAAATGCCATTGGCATGTGGCCAGTTAAAAAAAATTTGAACTTCTTAAAACAAGCTGTGTGAGCTTGCCATATTAGTAAATGCAGTAGTAGGAAAACCTTGGAGTGTGCAATACAAAAAGTTGGAACGATATTTAGGGATTAAAGGAGAAGCCCTGTGACTATTTTACTCACTAATGTTTCTGCTTCCACAGTGGGACAATCATCAGCACTGCAGACCTCACATCTGGAGGGGAAAGGGAATAGAAATATGATGGTTCTGTTCTGGTGCATGCCTTCCTCTCTCTTCTCTGTAGCATCAAGTTTTCAGCTATCTGTCAGGTTTCTTTCTGCCCTCTATCAAATAAAATGTCAACAGATACTACTTACATCTTCAAACTCTGCAAATTGTGCAGAGTTGTCAGGCCAGGATTATTTCAGGTGTAATAATCATTATGAGAATGACACTGAGGGCATGAGAGGATTTTCCTGTTACTGTTACAGAGCTGTGTGATGTGGAGGATGCAATGGGATGTGCTAACATTCTCCAAGTGAGGCAGAACTGCCAAAGAAATGAGAATATACCTCTTCTAGAGTTTGTACAAACCCTGTGTTTTCTTCTTTGTCACTCCTGCACACTGTTTATAGACAGGTATTTTGGGCCTGTGTTTTTCATATGACACAGGCACAGTCATTAGTGATGTGGTACATAGGAGTCATCTTTGCTTCTTTTCTCTGTGAATGTGTCCAGGTGTACCATGCCCTGTGGTTTTATGTATACCATAGCTTGATATAGTATTTGTCAATAGCTTGAATTTTTAGGGGGGAAACACTGAAGGCTACATTTTGAGACTTGTAATTAAGATCCCAGGAAAACATCTGTATAGTAAGATTTATTAAACTACTCCTGACTTTTTATACTTTTAGAGGGAGTGTTCTCTACTTGTCAGGAGGCACTTTACACGTAGTAAATTTTCTTCTTTTTTCTAGGGTACTTCTTTTATGCTCTGCCTGACTTCAGAAATCTTTTCAATTTCTGTTTATGTAAAAGCTTGTCTATCTTTTCCTTAGTTATTCCACCTTCTTCTCATCTGTCTTTTCTTTCTCATTGTTTTTTATAGGTGTCTTTTCTGTGTTTGTCCTGTATGTCTCTCCAGTGAAGTACCTAGCCCCTGTTCTCTTCCACGTTCCCTGACCTGAGAGTCGTTCTGGACACTCAGTACTGTGTACAATGCTGCCCAATGCATGCCATAGAGTGCTTGCCAAAATTACCAGTGAGTGACACAAACTGAACTTTGAATTGAAACTGTAAATTATACCCTGCATTGATGAATGCCCAGGGTGATGTATCTTCCCTTGACGCTTCATATGGATGAGACTGAAAGTCCTGTGGCTCAGTTAGACTGAAACGTTGTTCTGTTGGCTGTTCCTGTTATACCTTTACATACATATGTACATACCCGTACATATATATGCCAATGGGTCCATTAGAGCTGTAAAAGAAAATACGTAGCAATAGAGTAACTGTGTAGAGATAGGTGTGCAGATGCTGAAATGTGAAAACTTTGTTTCTCACTCTTGGTTGATATTGAGTCAATTTTCTAATAGGTGCCTGGCTTTCTGTGTTTACAGTGTTCGCCTGCAAATATTTTTACTTCAATAGCTGAAGCAAAAGGAGGGGAAATAACATTCCAAGTACTGGCATATAACCATCACAGGAACAAATTATTTCATGGGGTTATAAAAATCTGGTTGTGGTTTAGAAATATTTGTTGTGCACTCAATGAGGAAGATAAAAGCTGTGATTTGCCAGAAGCTGTTGCACTTAGATTTTACTCCTATGAGCAACAAAAGGAGGAGCAGTTACTTTCTGTGTGACTGCACACATGAAAATCAAGCATATGGTTGAGAGGAACTGGAACATTAAGTATTTTTTTAGTCCCGAGTTGCTTTTTGAGATCTGTGTGACGCTCTTGCAGAGGCATTTTTATTAATGGCTATATTTAGTACAGTCTCTTTTGGCTTACTGCTGCTTGTGTTCTGGACTTTGCTGTCCTCAGTGTCTATTTCTCTTTTTCCCACTAGAGTTCTGAGTTTGTACCTTACAGCTGGCTACTCTTCAAGCACCAGAAGCATTAACGTAGTGCTTCCACTGTTTAATCAAAGCCAGCAACTAAGCCCCACACAGCCATTCTCTCACTTCCTCTGTGGCAGGACGGCAGAGAGAATTGGAAGAGAAAAAGTGAGAAAACTCGTGGGTTGAGGAAAAGATAGTTTAATAGGAAATGCAAAAGCTGTACATGAGAGCAAAGCAAAACAAGGAAGTCATTCACTGCTTCCCATGGGCAGTTCAGCCATGCCCAGGAGAGCAGAGCTCCATCATGGGTTAGGGTGACTAGGGAAGGCAAACACCATCACTCTTCCTTCTTCTCACCAACATTATATGCTGAATATGATGCCATATGGTCTGGAATATACATGGGGTCAGTTGGAGTCACCTGTCTTTGCTGTGTCTCCTCCCAACTACTTGTTGCACCCCTAGCGTGCTCACTGATGGTCCAGGGTGAGCTGTAGAAAAACCCTTGGCTCTGTCTTAGCCCTGCCCAGCAATAACTAAAATCTTCCTTTGTTATCAAAACTGTTTCCAGCACAAAACCAAAACACAGCCGCATACTATCTACTGTGAAAAAAAATATCCTAGCCAAAACCAGCAGGAGTGCTTCACTCATGATTAATCACTGCTGGAGAATTACCCAAGGCTATAATAGTATCATCAAATGAGCTAATAAGGACAAAAAGAGCAACACCATATTGCTGCCACTCTTGTCAGTTTTCTGTTTCTGGTTGATTAAGAAATATCTGACTAATTACATGCAGAAGTGGTGTAGACTTAGTGATTGATTATGTAACAACTTACCAATGGTCAAATTAAGTAATGCAAAATAGATTTCAAGGATTAAAATAGAAGTTGTCCTTATGCAGCAACGATATAACAGGGTGATTTTGAGCTGGGGAAAAAAGGAATGTTGTATTGTTCTGCCTTGTGATGTTACTGTGAGGTTTTCTTTGCAACCAGGACTTGCATGGTGCTGCTTGCTCACTTCTCAAGCTATGCCTATAACTTCTTAGGTCCTCTTCTCTTCCATTCTTTCATTTAATGTGTTCCCATGGATTATATGTATTTGGAGCTTTGGAACAAGTGAGACAGCAGTTTGAAAACAGCAGAGCTGTAATTTCCTTGAAAAACCTATTGAGGCTGTTCAGAACACCACTGACATTTGAAGATGTTAAAATCCACTGATTTTTTGACTTATCGGAAAATATCGGTAGAATGTGTGTTCTCCATTTAGCTTTTCAGCAATCTCCCGCCACCTCACAAGAAAAAAAAAAAGAAGAAAAAATAAGTAAGGCCTTGTTTGGATTCTCCATATAAATAAAATTAGAGAGGATACATGACTTGAAATAGGCTTTTTCTTGCACAAACAAACACAAGTACACACACACAAACCTTTGATGTTTCCAGAGCTTCGAGATCAATGCTCAAAGACAGTAAAGGCTAAATTAAGATCTCCAAAACTAGAATGATGACATTAAAAAAAGATAAATCTCCACTGAAGAGTGCTGGGTATGTGCATGTCATGAAAATCTGGAAACAGTGTATTTTCTCCAATCTTTTGGCCTGCTGTGTTTTACAACAAAGAAGTGAAAGTATTATGTCGAGATATGGCAACACTTGTTTAGACTTCAAGTGTAATAGAAATTTCTGGGAAACCAAAGAATATCCATTGAATATAATACCATTCTGTGGTGGGTTGACCTTGGCTGGCTTAGTGGTGCTTATCTAGCCACTCCGTCGTTCCTCCTTCTGAACAGTATAGGGGAAGCAAAATATGACAAAAAGCTTGTGGGTCACAGGAAGGACAGGAGGATCGCTCACCAGTTGTCATCAAGGGCAAAACAGACTCAGCTTGGAGAAATTAATTTAATTCATTGCTAATTGAACAGAGCAAGGTAATGAGAAATAAGAATGAACCAAAAAACACCTTCTCCCCAGCCTTTCCTTCTTCCCAGGCTCTGCTTCACTCCCAATTTCTCTACCTCCTCCCCTCCAACCACTGCAGCAGGGCAAAGAATAGGGCCTGCAGTCAGTTCATCATGCTCTGTCTCTGTTGCTTCTTTCTCCTCACCCCACTCCCATGCTCCAGCATGGGGGTCCCTTCCATTGTAGATAGTCCTTCATGAACTTATCAAGCATGGGTCCTTCTTATGAGTTCTTCTTGAAGTGCTTCAGAGTGGGAATTTTCCATGGAGTGAAGTCCCTAATGGGTCTCCTACAGGGTCACAGGTCCTGCCAACAAACCTGCAGTTGCATAGGCTCCTGCTTGTGGGCCACAGCCTCTGCCAGGAGCCTCCTCCCATGTGGACTCTCCAGAGTCACAACTTCCTTCATGGTATCTCCATCCACTTCAGTGTGTGGTCCTCCACAGGCTGCACTGTGAATGTTTGCTCCACTGGGGTCCTTCATTGGCTCCAAAGGGACAACCTGTGTCACCATGGTCTTCTCTGCTGTGTCTGAGAGCCAGTTCTTAAATTCATCCTTATCTGTAGCCTGAGTTATGCCCAAAGTTTCTTTGCAGAGTGGGAACAGTGTTTGAGGATTAGAGTCAACTGGTGTGTTCATGCACAAGGCCCTGCAAAAGCTGCCACTTGAAAGAGGTGCCAAATTCTGTTGGTGGTTTTTCTGGCTAATCCTTTTGCATGTCCTTTCAATGATATTCTGAGAAGGGTTTATTTCAGTAATCACACACTTCTAAATGGCCCCTGGTGAACTAGGTACTCAGGTGCTTTATAGAGACACTACCTGTATCCACCTGGCTGCTCAAACTGCATCTCATTTCCCTCCTTTATGGTCCTTTATGCACAATTCATCTTCTCCTGCGTGTCAGGAATGGCTACAAACTTCACAAGGGAGAAGACAGAATTGGAAGTCATGAGTTTCATAGTAAAGTGAAGGGCAAAGATGAATTTGCAAGCAGTTGTGTTGTGGTCATCCTTTAGATGGTCTCAGCGCTCTCAGTTGCTTGCAGAGAGTGTGTCCAAAGGGTTGCTTTGTTGATTTTTGTTATCACAGCTTGCTTTTATGTCCTTGTTTCTTTACTATCCTGATACTGGCTTCCAAAAGGAGTTTGAGACAGCTGCTATGCAATGCTGGTTAGTCACCTGCACCTGAATCATTTCATTTTCTTATTGCTGAAAGCAATATTCAGAACTTAACTGTGGCTGCTGTTCCTTACAGCCAGACATCTCCTCATGATGACCCTCTGCATCAGGAGGCACCAGCACCCAACCATCACTTGACCATGATCCCAAGATAATCAATTTACACTTATCCCCACTCAAAACAGATACTTTTTCCATCTTAACACAGTTTCTGGCCTATAACCACACCTTCAAACATATGTTCAGTGGGGCTTTGGCTTTTCCCCACTAGCCATAGCAACAAACAAAATATGAGTTAGTTAGATGCCAACTAATAATTTTTGTAATGAGTGGGGGATGGAAGCTTCTGAGATTTTTGCCTCTTTTTTTCTTTTCCTTTTTAATACCTAACACCTTGACCAAATCTATGGGCAGCACACCACAGATTTGTAACACAAAAAGGTCACACACTGAAGGTATGTACAGTTATGATACTAAAGCAGGGATGGAGAGTTAAATATTTATAGCCATGGGCTGCAGGAGAATGAATGACAACTACTGCAACAACTACAGCCCTGGGGAAGGACTATTTTGTTGCTCTGGAAACATGGTCAGAGTCAATAACTAGCCAGAGAGCAGAGCTGCCAGCACTCGGGTGGGAGGCAGGCACAGACACAAGAAACAGGAAAGAAAGATTTGTATGGGTCCCTCTTTACCATCATGAGAAGCAGCAGCTGATCAAAAATCTGCAATTCAGAAAGCTTTTCCACCATGGGTGACTGCCTGATACCAAGAGGAATACTCACCACCTGGTAGGTAATGTGTGGCATTTTTAATTTACTGTTTCATTGGAGGGAAAAGTTTTTACTTCTTTATATGGTGGAGGGGGAGAGGCAGGTTATGGGATGTCCTGTATGAAATATCAGTATGATAGCCTGAGTGGAAGTGAGGGAAGTCCAGTTTCAGGTGCAAAAAGGAGTGGCATTTGCTTTTATCTGAGTGTGCAGAGGCACAGTAAGCCAAGGGTAGTTTTGCATCCTGCCTTTCTACTTTTGCCATGATTTTCTTCTCTGGTATCAAGACAAATTCTCCCATTATCTGCTTCCTAAAGTGCCCAGATCAGATTAATGGTTCAAATTCTTATCTTTCCCCTCTTGTATCTTTCCCCTCTATATGTCTGGACAAGCCCTTCTGAAACAAATCTAACTGGTTACTCTTTCACTCTTCTGACCCCTGTCTCCTTCTAGTCCACTGCAAGCATTTATCCTTTCTTTGCACATTGTTTCCCAAATATGTAAGGAAGAGCATCAAAATAAATACCTTCATTCAGATGGATTCTTATAATTTTTCTGAAAGAAAGCTTTAACATTGTGTTTAGCACAATTATGTGCTTCTGTCTTTTTGGCACTGGAATATGCAATGTGGCTGGCTGTTATAATGATACTATACAGGCCCTATTTTTTCCCTGTGTGAGGGTATCACTCAATCACTGCTACAGAGAGATTTTGCCTTTTAGTTTTCTGCTTTGCAACCCATCGAGTGTCTATTTCTGACATGGAAATTTCCTCCAAAGATTGTGGTAGATTAGGTGTTGTCATTTGAAGTGATTCATACGGTTTGCAAAAGCCAAGACCATTAACTCTATTTGTCATTATGTGCTTTTATATTTATTTGTTCAAAACAGATGTTGTCTTTGCTGATCTGTAGGTTCCTGAATTTCCCCTTATAGACTCTTGAAACAAGTGTTAGTGTCACATTTGCCATTTTCTAATCTTCAGGTACCAAAGAATTTTTTGAATGGTGGTGTACTAAAGCCACTTAATTATTTCATTTACTGAATTTCTTTAAATCTCTTGGGATTAAGTGTGGCAGTCTTTTATTTTGTTTGAGGTTTTTTAAGGTCTTTTGTAGCTGCCTCAGTTTGAGATAGTACTTCTGATATATCCACCCCTAGGAAAGAGTTTCTTGAAATGCTGCAAGCCCTCCCACTGTGAGCACATACACAGACAGCTTACCTGTCTTCCGATAAGGCCATGTTTTCTGCTATCTCTTTTACATCCTGCTGATCTGTTAGTGCTGCATGTTCTCTGACAGCCTTCCTATTCCAGGTATATTGAGAGAGTGGCTGATTATTCATTTCTTATGCCCCTTGTGAGAGATATTTCTCTATCTCTCTAGCCCCCTGTCCTTGCTTTTCACATTTCTTCTGTCTCAGTTTATGGTACCTTCTATTCTACTTTGTAATGAAACTAGAGTTTTACAAAAGGTGTTTTTCAACAATTTCCTTTACTGTGCCATTTGATCACATTGTCTTTTTTTTCTTCCATTGAGTTTTTCTTGCTTTATAGCATGTTTCTTCTGTCCTTTTTGCTGGGGACAAGCAGTCACTGGTTGTCTCTAAAAATGTTAGTAACATATGCTCCAGCCTTCTGCTGAGGCCAAGAATGGCAGCCCATTCACCTTCCACATTAATCATTGCCAAAAAAAGGCTTTTAATCTCATTGGATCTGCTTATTCTTTACCCTGAGAATTTTCAGCCTTTCCTGCACACTTTACAACTGTGGTCTCACAATGTGCCATTTGCTGTCTGCAATTGTCCAGTATTATGTCCTCATTGCAAGTTAGTAATTTCAGGTACTCCACCTCACGTGTCTCAGAGTTCTCGCATTCATGTGGAATGTAATTTACTCTGATCCTTCATTTTTCAATCTGTGCCTCATTTACATGGCCATGATCTGGGGAGCAGAATTCCCATGACAGCACCTGTAGGAATGCCTCCTGCCAAGACAGATTCCCTACCACATCTTCCCTGCTCTTCATTCCCAGAAGTCAATTCTGTCACCACTTTCAAATGAGAATGTGTCCAAGAGTTTTCTATGTGCCCACAAATATGTTTATTGGCTGGAAAAATTATGATGGTGGGAGATCAAGGACTTAAGTGAACAGGAAAGTTTTCATGGTGCAAGCAAAGGACTGGGTCTTTCGTTCATGAAGTTCAAATACATTGAAAGCCTAGAGACATGAAACAATGGGATCTCCTGCTCTAGCTCCTACTGTGCACTGCACAGGCGCACATTTAAGATAAACAGTGGGCAGAGAGTAATAATCAAACTCTACCTGCATTTTTTCCACCTAAATTTGCATTTTCTGTGTCATGTATGAATGTACCATGGCATGTTCTTATTATAATTGCAAGTGCTTCACGGTCCTAAGGCAACTAGTGAACACAGAGGAAGAGGATGAGATTGAATAACAGAATATCCATGGAAGAATGTAAAAGACTGAACTGAGAAGGAGAGAATATCTATGACAGAATATTCATGAAAGAATGTCAAGATGGGCCTCTGTAGGCATGCATATATAACTTTTCTTTTGAGTTTTTTAACACCTTAAGACAAACAGAATCATAACAGTAAAGAATAAGAAAGACTTGCTTACATCTCTGATTTTAACATGGGATTTCTGGCCCATAATCAGTGCAAGATCTGTTCATTCAAAACACATTAAAATTACTTGTAAACAGAGTTTTTGAAAGAAAACCTACCAGTAACTACTAGAAATTCTGCAAGTTTGATTAATCTTTAAATGTACATGAAAAAAACACCTTTTGTAATTTATTAAAAAAAAGTCTTTTACAGGATAATTATTTTAATTGCTTGAAAAAAACAAATACTCAGCAGTGTGTTAAACTGTAATAAAGTAGTTTACTGTTCTGAAATAAGTAGATGAAAAAATTAATATGGTGAACAGTTAATAATGTTTTGGTTAATGTGAAGGCAACATGATTTCATGGGTTTCTTAGTGAAGTGCATATGGTTTCTAATGTAAAAATTCAAATCTAGGTGTAACAGAAACCGTCACTATGATATTTGATTTCTAAGAGAATTGACTTATTCCCCAACCCACACCTCCCTCACTGCTGTCAAAGATTGAGTTACCAACATATTGATGCAGATGATATTAAACAAATTAGAAGCTGGCATCACCTGAGAATCAACATAAAGATGATTTTTTCCCTCTAAAAACAGGGAAAAAGGTAAAAAATGTAAAAAAAAAAGAAGTAGAGACTATAAACAAAAACAAATTAAAAAAAATTGGCCACAGTTACTTCATAGTTTTATCAAGAGCCTGGACAAATGAGTTAAATCTTGCCAGCAACATTTTTAGAACTGTAGAGGACTGTTAAGCAATCAGAAAGCTGCATATGAATATTTTGTGCAAGAAGAAGGACTCATTGCAACAATTCTTGCTTCAGTAGGTTAGGAAAAGAAGTTATCCAAGAGCAACTATCCATCCCTTTACAGGACAGGAACAATGCCGTGCTAGTTAGACCTTGAGGGCAATAATAGTAACAAAGAGAACATAAGCCTAATTGTGGGCAAATACAAGGAATTCGTCAGTGTGTAAGCAAGAGCATAACACTGGTAGGTTGAATGCATCTTATACACCTTTGCTTCATGTTTAACCAAGTCAGAATGACGGTGAGAGACTTTGTTGTGCTGAAGGGGTCTGTGTAAGGGTTAAGATGTGACAGTCACCACCCAGAAATGTCAAAAAGGAAAAAGAAAAAAAATAGAGCTTCATAACAGATGATGGCTCTTAAACCAGCCAAAAATCAAATGATCCAGGGTCTATGGGCTGCAGCTGGACTAATTTTCTTCAAAGAAGCAGAGTAATTAATTAGTGTTCTGTGATACAGATATGAATATCAATGACAGTGTTTTTCTGTGTCTGAAATTTAATTTAAGGTCCAGAGGCATGATACACCAGGAGTGTTTCTAGGCTAGGCCGATAGTGATAGGACAAGGGGCAATGGTGTCAAACTGACAGAGGGCAGGGTTAAATTAGATATTAGATTACTGTAAGGGTGGTGAGGCCCTGGCACAGGTTGTCCAGAGGATCTGTAGATGCTCCATCCCTGGAAATGTTTAAGGACAGGCTGGACAGGGCACTGAGCAAACTGGTCTAGTGAAAGGTGTCTCTGGCCATCACAAGGCAGCTGGGAAAAGGTGATCTTTAAGGTCACTTCCACCTCAAGACATTCTATTATTCTAGGAGTAGAATAGACTAGAATAGAATAGAGTAGAATACAATTAGCATATATTTCTGTTAGAATGGACCTACAACAATCATCCAGTCCAACTGCCTGACCACCTCAGGGCTCACCAAAAGTAACAGTATATTATTAAGTACATTGTCCAAATGCCTGTTAAATACTGATAGGCTTGTGGCATCAGCCACCACTCTAGGAAGCCTCTTCTGGGATCTGAGCATCCTTTTGTAAAGAATTGCTTACTAATGTCAAGTCTGAATCTCCCCTGAGACAGCTTTGAACCATTCCAGTGTGTCNCCTCAAGACATTCTATTATTCTAGGAGTAGAATAGACTAGAATAGAATAGAGTAGAATACAATTAGCATATATTTCTGTTAGAATGGACCTACAACAATCATCCAGTCCAACTGCCTGACCACCTCAGGGCTCACCAAAAGTAACAGTATATTATTAAGTACATTGTCCAAATGCCTGTTAAATACTGATAGGCTTGTGGCATCAGCCACCACTCTAGGAAGCCTCTTCTGGGATCTGAGCATCCTTTTGTAAAGAATTGCTTACTAATGTCAAGTCTGAATCTCCCCTGAGACAGCTTTGAACCATTCCAGTGTGTCCCATCTCTGGATCCCAGGGAGAAGAAACCAGCACCTCCCTCTCCATTCCCCCTCTCAGGAAGCTGCAGAGAGCAATGAGGTCACTCCTCAGCCTCCTTTTCTCCAAACCGGACAAACTCAGAGGTCTCAGCTGCCCCTCACAGGACAATCCTTCCAGCACTCCCACCAGCTTCCTTGCCTCCTCTGGGTGCACCCAAGAACTTTCACATCCTTCTTCAATGGTGGGGCCCAGAACCACTCTCAGTGCTCCAGGTGAGATCTCCCCAACACGGAACACAATGGGATATCCCCTCTGTTTCCCATCTGGCTGTGCTGTGGTTGATGCTCCCCACGATGGGGTTTGCCCTCCTGCTGACTGCTGTGGAGCCTGCTGATGATCAGCACCCCAGGCCACTTTCCTGCAGGGCTGCTCTCCAGCCACTCTGCTCCCTGTTTAGGCTTGTGTCTGGTGTTACTCCATCCCAGGTGCAGAATCCAGCATCTGCTCAATAAGTTTCACACTGATGAAGGTTGTCCAGTGGTCCAAACTACATCACTCTGCAAGGCGTTGTCCCTCTACAGTGAACATCACATCCCAGTTTGGTATCACCACCAAACTTACTAATGGTGCATCCAGCTCCTCCATCCAGATAATTAATAAATGTGTTGTGAAGTAAGGCTAGGTTCATATTGGTTGCTCTAACAGCTTTTCACACAGGAGCGTGAGCCAGAACTTACACAGATTGTTATTTTTTTTCTTATTGATGTGAGATGAATTTTTGTATCAGGCTGTAGGAAGAGTAAATGTTGGGTTAAGACAATATAGAATATATTTAACTTTTTGTTTCAACCCTTTGCAGTCTTTGTCCAAAAGTTTATGTGAGACAGGGTACAGCCCTTTCTCCCTCTTCCCCTCCTTCCCTCTTACCGTATTTTATTCACATGAAGCAATTGTGATGGCTCCTAAGCATGTTTGCTTTCATGTTTGCTAAATCCCTTCCCTCCAAGATTTCAGTGTTTAATATTCTATTTCAGTAACTTGCAAAACATTGTTGCAACAGTACGAGAGGTTATTTTAAACTGATGTAAACTAGTAAATTAGTCTTGTTACGTAAGACTTATCTGAGATGACTGCATCTATTGGATCAGTAAGCTGGAGTTAGAAAACCTTCTAAATAAATCTCACACCTTTTTTTGAAAGATAGGAGAGTTACAATTTGAGGAGTTTTGGGGATATTTTGCAATCTTCTTCTTAATTAAAGCTTCATGAAGTCATTATATGTCCTTCAGAAGTGGCTTTTTGTCAGGATTGCATGTTTGCGCTCATGGTATCTAATTAAGCCTGATGTGTTTTCTGTGTAAATTGTGAGGTTGATCTAAAATCAGAAAAGGGATGTAAGCTATAGCTGAAACCCCTCTATTGTTCAATCAGTTTCTTCTGTTTTAATCAAAGATCAGTACTACTTGAGTGTCATTTCTCTGAGTAAGCTTGGGGGGTTATTTTTGTTTAGTCTGCTGGACCTCCAAAAATCCAGCGTGAGGGATTGCATAGATAAACATAATGGTACAATAGAAGGACATTGCTGTAAAGCAAACTACATATACAGTGGAAGAGATAGACACACACACACAGACAGGTCAATAATGTGTGTATAAACCTTGTAATTCTTCCTTTTTGGTCAGAGAGAAGCTTCTTGAATATTACATCACTAAGTACAACAAGTAGGTAGCAGCTAAGATGAAGGAGCTGCTTGCAAGGGGGTTTAAGCCATGAGTTTGAAGTGAAAAATATCAGGAGCAGTGTAAGACTTACAAGCAATGAAAGTGGTTTGGATATTGGGGGCCAATCAGACATTTAAACGTGGATGTCAACCAGCATATGTGGATGTAGTAAATGAACCACAGACACTCATCTGTAAGCCTCGCAGTGTGATTTGGGGAGGTGAGTTTCGAGGGTCATGGTAAGTTAAAGCAGTACAGCCTCCATCCACTCATAGAGGATGTGATTATTATATTGCTACAGCAGTGCAAGCACCATTTGAGCATAAATAACAGAGTGTACTGATGAAGCGGAAGTTTTTTTACACCTGTTGCACCTGTATAAATGCAAGAAACCTCTGCCTGCCTCTGCAATGTTTTTAAGACTGTGTGATTCTTCTCTCAATTCAGTGCTGAACATCAGTATGGCACAAAACTACAGAAGCAGTCCACATAGAGTTTTGTTTCCTAAACATTTGATTAGCTTTATTATTCCTCTCTGGTTGACTTATGGACTTTTTTGTCAAGAATTTGGAGCAAATTTAAGTGTAATTCCAAGGGACATATGTTACACATTAAAAGAGATTAATATGAGTATAACCAGACAAATAAGGGACAGTTGATAAAAAATACATTTAAAATTCTACTCCTTTGGCTGAGAGCCTTGCCATCTGATAATAATAACCATCAGCTTTTGCCCATAAGAACCCTTCAGGTTTTTTGGTGAGTAGCTGACCACAAACACACTTCCCAGTCTCATGGTGTGGCACGCTGGCAATATGAAGTTTTGTTTTGGCATTCATAACATAGCTGTTTTGGGTATTTGGGGAAGATTTTTAGAATTGCTTTGAATTGCCGCATCTGGGATATTGAGCCAGACCTTCAGAAGCCCTTTGCACTCCAGCATTTCAACTATTCCTAACTGTCTCTCTTTGTTCACATTACTTTCTGTGATTTGAACGAAGTGAAAGGATGGCACAGAAAACCCCCACTCTAAACTATGTAGTTATGAAAAATTATTTATTTCATAAAATATGTTTGTGTACACATTTTCAGTGCACAGATAGTTTACTACTTATGGAAAAAGTCTCAATCTCAAAAAATGTAAGAGCTAAGAAAATTTTGCATCTTAATTATCCCGTAAGGACTTGCTTCTTCTTTAGAAGACGTAGTGGGTTTTTGAAAAGATCATTTATAATTTGGACTCATTAGGGCTAAAAATTAGAATAAAGCCACTCAAAAAATCAGAGGAACAATTTAGATGGAGAGATCAATGAGAAATTTTTTTCCTAGTTTTCACCTTTAGTAATACTAAACCAGAAATGGATAAGGGCAGGGAGTTGCCATCATGGGCAAAGCAGTCTTGACTTGGGGGTATCAATTGAATTTATTACCAATCAAATTGGAGTCGAATAATGAGAAATAACAACTAAATCTTAGGAACACCTTCCCCCTGCCCATCCCTCTTTCCCAGACTTAACTCTACTCCTGAATTCCCTACCTCCTTCCTTCCAGTGGCATAGAGAGACGGGGGTTATGATGAGTTCATCACACATCTCTGCTCCTTCCTCCTCATAGGGAGGGACTCCTCACACTCCTAACCTGCTCCAGGGAGGGTCCTTTCCATGGAGCACATGGTCCTTCAGGAATAGGCTGCTCCAGTGTGGGCTCCTCTCCCCACGTGGCCACAAGCCCTGCCAGGATCCTGCTCCAGCANCGAATAATGAGAAATAACAACTAAATCTTAGGAACACCTTCCCCCTGCCCATCCCTCTTTCCCAGACTTAACTCTACTCCTGAATTCCCTACCTCCTTCCTTCCAGTGGCATAGAGAGACGGGGGTTATGATGAGTTCATCACACATCTCTGCTCCTTCCTCCTCATAGGGAGGGACTCCTCACACTCCTAACCTGCTCCAGGGAGGGTCCTTTCCATGGAGCACATGGTCCTTCAGGAATAGGCTGCTCCAGTGTGGGCTCCTCTCCCCACGTGGCCACAAGCCCTGCCAGGATCCTGCTCCAGCAAGGGCTTCCCATGGAGTCCCAGCCTTCTTTGGGCATCCACTTGCTCCAGCATGGGGTCCTCCAGGGTTTTTAGATGGACCTCTGCTCCATCATGGAACACCCCAGACTGCAGGGGCACATCTGCCTCACTGCAGGCTGCACCATGGGCTGCAGGGAAACCTCAGCTCTGGCACCTGCAGCACCTGCTCCCTCTCCTTCTGCACTGTCCTCAGTGTCTGGAAGGCTGTTCCTGTCACATATTCTCACTCCTCTCTCACAGCTGCTGTTCCACAGTAAATTTTCCCCCTTTTTTCTCTCAGATGTGTTGCCACTATGGCTAATGAGTTCAGTCTTGGCCACAGGTGGGTCTGCCTTGGAGCCACCTCAATTTGGCTACACTGGACATGGAGGAAGCTTTGCCCCCTGCAGCTTAACCCTGTGTTACCAAAACCTTGCCTCACAAGCCCAATACAACATGTATATAGAAAAACAAGATTAAAAATATAAAATTAATTCATTATTAATAAATAAATGTATAAATACATATTTCAAGACTTACAGAGCTCAGTATCTGATCAGTTTATACGTTGACACATACTTCAAGGAAAAGAACAAAGGAGAAAACTTCCATTTCAAGTGTCTGACAGGTGGGAATTTTAACACAGGGAAACTCCTTTTTTCAATATTAGCATTTTGTCGTCTAACCTTGCCCTCAAGTCTAAACATTTTGAAATTCATAAGAAGCTTTCCCTGCCCGTACCACACCAAACAGGAAGACAAAATGCCACAGGAATGTATAAGAGTTGACTACTAAGAACTGCCTGTAAAAATGAGTTATAAGGAGACCAGCTTTGTAGTCAGAATTTAACCTGTTATCTTCTCATTGCAAATGCACACGCACAAACGTGGGGCCAAGAAGAAAGGTGCATGGCTGGCACTAAGCATTTTATGGCTGCTGCTGCACAACTGAGAGGTCTGCTGTGCTCGGGACCTGTTTTGGCAGATGATACAGAAGCAAGACCTTGCTGTAGCTAGAGAAGCTCTTAGACCTTCTGTGACCAGCCACAAGATGAAGCCAGTAGTGCTGAGACCAGGTAAATGAGTCTTCAATGCATGATCAAGCTGTAGCTCTTGAGGGACTGGCAAACAGACACTCTACATAAATACGTAAGGGCTTGAAGTTATTCAACACTTAACACAAATCAGTGGGTGGCAACATGCAAATGCGAATAAAACAAGGGTTAGAGTAAGCAGACAGATGTGTGTTGAATGTATATACCAGCAATACAAAAAAAAAATTGCAAGGTGGCAAAAAAAAAGTTAAACAATGCTTTTTACCATCTGGTAAAGTTATGAATATTAATATTGTGCTGGTTTGACCTTGACTGGCCACCAGGTGCTCACCAAACTGCTTTCTCACTCCTACTTCTCAACAGGATTGAGGGGGAGGGGGAAAGGTGACAGAAAGATCATGAGTCAAGGTAAGGACTAGACCTCTTATTAATTACTGTCAAGGGCAAAACAGACTTAAATTAATTTATTGCTAATTAAATAGAGCAGGATAATGAGAAAAAAAAAAAAAGAAGTATTAAAAAACACCTTTCCCTCACCCCTCCCTTTTTTCTGAGCTCAACTTCAAACCTAACTCCTTTATATCCTCCCTCTGAGTGACAGAAGAGGTTGGGAAATTGAGGGTTGCCATCAGTTCATTGCATGTTGTCTGTGCTGCTCCTTGCTCCCCGTGCTCTTTCCTTGTTCTGGCATGGGTTCCATACCATGGGAAACAGTCCTTCTCAACCTACTCCAGTGTAGATCCTCTCCATGGGGTGTGCTTCCTTAGGATCAGACTGCTCCAGCATGAGTCTCCCATGGGATCCTAGGTACTGCCAGTAAACTTGGCCCTGTGTGGGCTCATTCCCAAGGGCTGCAGCTCCTGCCAAGAGCCTGCTCCAGCATGTTCTCCACAGGGTCATAGCTTCTTTCCAGGCACGAGCTGCAGTCTGGATCTCTACTCCATCTTGGTCCTCCATGAGCTGCAAGGGCACAGCTG
>WBMV01007707.1:288900-323387 GCA_013396655.1 Campylorhamphus procurvoides
TCTTATTAATTACTGTCAAGGGCAAAACAGACTTAAATTAATTTATTGCTAATTAAATAGAGCAGGATAAAGAGAAAAAAAAAAAAAGAAGTATTAAAAAACACCTTTCCCTCACCCCTCCCTTTTTTCTGAGCTCAACTTCAAACCTAACTCCTTTATATCCTCCCTCTGAGTGACAGAAGAGGTTGGGAAATTGAGGGTTGCCATCAGTTCATTGCATGTTGTCTGTGCTGCTCCTTGCTCCCCGTGCTCTTTCCTTGTTCTGGCATGGGTTCCATACCATGGGAAACAGTCCTTCTCAACCTACTCCAGTGTAGATCCTCTCCATGGGGTGTGCTTCCTTAGGATCAGACTGCTCCAGCATGAGTCTCCCATGGGATCCTAGGTACTGCCAGTAAACTTGGCCCTGTGTGGGCTCATTCCCAAGGGCTGCAGCTCCTGCCAAGAGCCTGCTCCAGCATGTTCTCCACAGGGTCATAGCTTCTTTCCAGGCACGAGCTGCAGTCTGGATCTCTACTCCATCTTGGTCCTCCATGAGCTGCAAGGGCACAGCTGCCTCACCATGGTCTCCTCCAGAGGCAGCAGGAGAATCTCAACTCTGGCACCTGGAGCATCATCTCCCCCCACTTCTTCACAGATCTTGGGATCTGCTGTTCTGCAGCTTTAGCTTAACCTTTCCTCAGTGTGTTATCCCAGAGGTGCTGGTGCTGGGCTCAGCCTTGGCTAGTGGCAGGTCCATCTTGGACCTGCCTGGCACTGGCTCTGTTGGGAAGCTTGTCACAGAAACCACCCCGATAACCTCCCCACCCCTTACCAAAACCTGGCCATGCAAACAGAGTACAAACTTGCAGGTTTCTTGTCTGAATGTATCTTGCAGGTTTCCCTTCGCAATCAGGGCTGAGAGCTTACAGATGTCATGCCTTGGTGCTGAGAAAGAGCTTTTCCAAGGCAAGTGGTCATTTCTCTTCCTTTATTCATGATATGAGGTGATTTGAGTATGCTGTGATTGGCTGATTTTTTTGCTTTTTTTTTTTCATTTAATTTCCACAGTAGATTATTGTGAACATAAGCATGTGAACAAAGACACTGGTGTCAGGACCTGATCCATTCATATCCAATATTCATGGATATTGGATATTTTTAAACCTGTCAGTGTCCCTTTCTCATTTGCTGAAAATTGTCTAGTGTTAACTGGTGTCTTACAGTACTGGACATGTGCTCAGCTGGATAGCTGCTCTTCCAACAAACTGCCTGGACCTCTCCCACAAAGGTCATGACCCAACCACATTGTCATAGCACCAGCATGTTGACCTTTCTGTTCTTATTCATGTGTATACTCCAGATCTTCTATCTAGCTCTGTAGGCAAAGATTTTTGCCCTACATTGTGATTCACTGAAAATAAATACGAATGTGTCATAGGTCTGTTCTGAGGAAATCACCTCATTATGCAGTTCTCCTAACAAAATCATAAAATCCTTTTTCCTGCTTGATAGTTCATTGGCTTTTTTGTGATTATTAAGACAACAAGACAAATTAGGTAGTATAAACACAGTGTCTGTAGTTAAAAAAAGAAAAGAGTGAGAATCCACGTTCAAAATTAGGGCCAAAGACAAACTATTTTATGTGTGTATAAATATTTGCTGAAAGACTTTCACTTTTGAAATCTCAGATCTAATCTGAGATAAGAAGCTGAAAGGAAAAGCCATGCAGCTGTAATTTCATGTTCCATTGCAAATTGAAAAAAATAAACAAGTTGGGGCTTAGTCAGACTTACTGCTAGTACCAGCTGCTGTGACCTTCTACTAAAACAGGAATGACACATGACATTTTTTTAATTCTGGTGCTGATTACAACTGAGTCAATACATAGCTAGATTCACAGTGGTATTGAATTACCAGATAATTAAATTTCATAGGGAAAGTATACAAGCCAAAAAACAATCAATGCTGACATACTTTAATTGAAGCAATTTAGAAATTCAGCTGCTTTTGAGTTTTAAACATCACTTAAAAGTTACATTAAGAGAAAGTCAGCAGAGTTGATGGAAGATTTCAAAGTGTAGCTCAGACTACCTCAGCTCTGGAAGCAGCATTGAGACCTTTGCAATTTCCACTTTTTATGCTTCTGGATCTCTTTTTCTACATGCACATGTTTGGGTTTTCCCCAGCTTTCCCATGTGGAATAGGAGATGTTGCTCAACAATCTTATCAGAGGACTTCTTGGGTATTGCATGTGGAGAAGTTTATTGTCTCTTTCACATGCCTATTTTATCACATAAATATGCACCCAACTACATCTCATTAATTGATAGAGAAAAGGAATGTTCAGGTAGTTCTCAATGAAGTGGTCTCCAGGCAACCAAGTGACATGATTTCTAAGTGCTGCCAGGCTCCTCCTTGACGCAGATGGAGGGAGGAAAGAGATTGACATAAGTTACCAAACAAGATGGACTTCTTTTGCAGTGGGACAAACACAGAAGTTGGGAATGCCAGTTTTTCCTAGTTCTGACGGAGACAAAAAAGGACAACACAATTTTCCTTGAAACTTCAGTTATGATTTTATCTTTCCACTATGGAATACTCAAATATGAGGCACCACATGTCTTGAATTCTACACATCTATTTGCTTTTGGGTTGCAGCTTAGCAGTCAGTTTGGGTAGTCCCCTCAGTTAAGCACTCTTTACCACACATAGCCAGAAAGATGCAAGCAACAAGCCCCAGGCACTTGAGAGAGCAGAAGAAAGCTGGAGGTTTTAGAAGTCGTCTCAGTAATGCTCTGTGGGGGTTGGTTGCAAAGTCCATGTGAAACTATGATCATTTAAATGACAGAGATCTTTGGTATTCAGTTGTGGGCAATACCTGAAAAATAATTCCTCAACTGTAGGACTTGGCTGAACCATAAACAAGGTGCCCATAGCCTCAGAACTGCAAGAGGAACAAACTGACAAAGCAATTGATGCTTGTTCTCCTGAGGATGTGAGTAATTGTCCCTTCACCACCAGGGCTTTTCAAAGCTTCTCTTCCAAAAACTTGCAGTTAATACCTGGAACTGGTAATTTTGTACAAATAAACATCAGACAGGTCAAACATACTGAGGTGGCAGCAGTAAAAAGGAGGGGCAGTTTGCTTATAGAGCTGGACAAAGTCTGGAGAAAGAGACATATCAATGCACAAGAAATGTTGACTATTTTCTAGGCTGCTACAAAACCCATGTTTGTAAGCAGACTTCCAAAGTAGTTTTGGCTTGGAAAACTTATGTGAGGGGTTGCGATAGAGAGCTTGTTTTCCTGGGTTTTTTCTGTCATAGTCCATCTCTGAGCTACATTTGACAAGAAACATTTGTGTTGTATGCCATTTTGTATAATTTCTGCAGTTGTATTTTCAACAGATTTCATTAAGGAAATCTGAAAAGAAAAATGTCTTTCTGCATTAAGAAACAAATTTAATGAAGCATACATAAGTCATGTTCTGAAAAAAAATATAGCATATTATTTATCCCACTGTTATGGAGTATAACATTTGGTTTACATTAACAAAATAGAAAGTTTAGAAAACAGTTCTCACACATCTGATAATAATTATTAGTGTTGCTGTGATGAGAAGTCCTTGGCTGGAGTTTCAAGGTAGATCTAATCAGCATTTATCTCTTAAAGGGAGCAAGTAATCTCCTCCTCCAAGCTTCATTTTGCTAGAAATCAAACTAGAGAAAGTTCTAATTAGAGGTGCCCCAGAATGTGATGAACCAAAAGAGAAGGTTTTACAGGTAAATCTTTACACCTGCAAGTCACTCCTGACCCACCTATCCTTATATCTTTAGGGATTTTTCCCTTTTACTACAGCTTACCAATGCTTCTTTATGTACTTCCACTGTTTTTGTCTGAGCAGAGTCTGCCTCTGCCACCTCTGTAATATCCCCATGGTTGTGGGACAGTGGTTTGAGCTACTTCCAGGGCTTCACCTCACCAGGCTGTGCAGGTCCTGCTCTCTTGGCTGATCCTCACTGGGCTCAGATTCCCACCTGCTGCCATGGCCCACCAAAATCTGTCTCTACAGAATCAAGACAGACTCCTTATTTATGTGTTTAGGGATTTTACATAGTCATTGAATGAGTTTTGGTGGTTTTTCAGTTCTTGCGGAAAGTGGGGCCATTTCGCCTCAAGTTTGTGCTTCTGAAGAGTGACCCTTTGATGAGACAGAAGTTGTGTAACTTCAGAGTCAGTCATGTGCCTGACTTGTCCCACAGGAAGGTAGAATAATATGCTTCAAAAATCATAAGCCTGAAGAACCAGGTGCCAGGGGGCTCCCCCTTGTGTGTCAAGGAATTCCCTTTGCTCAGGTGTTCTGCTAAATATTCTGGTTCCTCTTCCTTTCTTCCAGACTTTTGCTTACATAGCTGAGAAATACTGATTTTCTAGATGTCAGATGTCTTTTCATTCCCTCTGCTGATGTAATGTTGCCAGGCCAGAGCAGCTTTCACACTCTCAGAGCCTCTCAAAACAAGGGTCCTCCTCTCCTTTTGGGCTGAGCGGAATGACTGTAAGCAGGATTCTGCATATGGCCCACCTGAGTCTGCTGGTCATCTGCTGGCTGCAACTACTTGCTGCAATAGTGAGGAAGGTGGGTTTAAATTGCAGCTGATGAAAACTCAATACTCTGGCCCCTGTGATTTCTCATCTGTTTTACATATTATGCTTGGTTTCTGCACCTTGCAGGGAGGCTGATTTAGTGTTTGCTGTGGTAGTAACTGTAGGACCAAACCCTACCTGGAAAAGGAGGATTGATTTCTTTGTAGATGTGAGTGAGGGTCGGGTACTTTTCTGTTGTCTGAGAAAAAGATGTTCCTGATCCAACACAGAGATCAGATTTTAGATGCCTTTATAGCACAATTTAAAGTGCCTGTGAAGCTTATCAGCTAAATACTGATTTTCTGAACAGCAATGCGTAATGTTTGCATTAAACCAGTTGGGAGCAATGATTTCCCTTCAAATACATACCCCAATGTCGACATTCATCTGCTCACACTTCTTACAATTTGAGTATTATTTCTTCCTCAGGCAGCTTGAAGGTTTTTGAAAATAACTGTTCCTTAAAGGTGTTTGGTTAAATTGCAAAAGTTAACCAATCAAAAATTGGTACAGAGAACTTGCAAAAGAGTAGAGTTGGAGACATGCAGCATCATGAAAACAAACTGGACTTTGCAGGATAAGAAACAATAAGCTCAGTAGACCAGCACAGAACTATCTGGAGAGATGCCTCTGTCTCTTTCTCCTAAGTACAAACTGCAGTGTTGCTAGGTGAGAGGGATAGCTATTTGTTTTGGAACAGGTTATTATGCTTTGTTGATTTACTCTTTGTTTGTTTTTTTAATTAAACAGAGTGTAGATAGTTAAACTAGATTAGTTTAATTTGATCAAAATCATTGAGGATCCAATACTTTCCAAGAGGCCATATATCATCCAAACCATCCAAGAGTCTGGCATGCATGACTCATCTCACCCAGACCCACACACTGTTACAGTGAGTTTTTTCAGAGCAAGGTCTTTTGTTGGTTCTGCTGCCTCTTAATGCAATTATCAATTAAGGAAAGAAAAAAGAAAGAAAGAAAGGAACTGAAAAGGAACAGGCACCATGCAGGAAGCCAATACCCTGGGGACAAATAATGTGGAGAGTATCAGAAGTCAGAAAACCTGGAAGGGAAGGGAGGGGTGAAGTGTTATTTCACATAGAGCATGTAGTAGCACAGCTATCACAAAAATCCAAAGAAATTGTTTGCCTGTTTTTTCTCCTCAGCAAATCAGGCTGCAAATGGGATTTCAGTCTCTTCAATGCACTTGGTTAATCACTCTGTTCCTTGCACTGCAGGAATTAAGGGTATGACTGTTTGGATAATTACTCATAATCTTTTATTTACCTTTAAACTAGGGCAGAAAGCTACATTTTTGCACTGCACATGCACTCATAGGTCCACTTTGACATGGCTTCAATATTGAATAAAAGCTCTAGTGACAAGATTCAAATGTATGAGAAATTCCTTTCGGGAATCCTGAAATGAAACTTAAATAAACTTTGAATGTTTGGGGTTTGGTTTTCATTGGTCTTTTTTTTCTGGTGGTGGCTTTTTTGTTGTTTGGAGGTTCGTTTGTTTGTTCATTTATTTGTTATGAAGGGCTTTGGGTTGTTTTGTTTTGTTGATTTTCTTGTTTAATTCATATATGTTAGCTTGATTTTGAGTAGTAGCAAACTTTTTAACACTAAAATTAGATTTTTTTCTTCATATAATTTATGTCAAAAGCATACGCTGATACCGTCTTGTCAGTTTGTTGCACTCTTCTGATTCTGACTTCCATCACTAGTACAAAAAAAAATATATAAAAATATACACTGAAGAAATGTAAGGTACAGTGTACTCTGAGAAACATGAGATGACAGTGAAAAAGTTAATGTATTTGATTTTAAGGTACCATTATTTTTGGTTATTCTCATACAGAAAAGTCACTCAAGAACTTCTAATAATGCAGAGCACCTTTTTTATTGATTGATTTATTTTAATGCAAAGCTGACTTGCTAAAATTAAGAAATATCTGCTATTAGAGTGCCTCTATTTCTATGTTATGTAACTGAGATGAAAAGTATAGCTTAGGCCAGAAGAGGTAGAATGAACTCTGTTCTGCTTTCATAAATGCACCTACCAGGAATATTTAATATCTAAACATTAGTTTACAGACATTGACATTTACAATCCAGATTATTTTTGGGGTTATTAATGGGATGGCTTAGAACTGGTGACCTGTTTGTTTTAGTTTTAATCTGTGTAGACTTTAGATTCATAGGGAGATTAAGAAGACTTAGCTTTGTTTTACTGAAGGTGTTATAAAAAATGTAAGTTTAAAGAACACTATACCAAAAGATCTTGGTTTTCTTTCAAACTTAAGATATTGCATAAAGTTAGTTAGGGCTAAGACTAGTTATCATATGACTGAGTTTTCTACACAGAGTATAATGTCATGAATGAGTTTTCTACACAAAGTATAATGTCATGAACTATGAAGTATATCATGTAAAGGTACCGCGTATGAAAGCTACAATATATAATCTTTTACATTTTTATGCAGCTAGATTTAAAAGCAACCTATCAAACAATCTAGTCCTTCCTCCTTATTAGGAAACTGAACATTGACAACTGCTCTAAAATCATCAGTAAAAACAACTTGGATCCAAGGGAATAAAGGGGGGGATGTGGGAGGGGGAAGGCAGGGAAAGAATTAGGTAAAAGGAATTGAAAGTCCATGTTATGTTCCAAAAGTAAAAGTATCTCTTTAAATTAAGGTAAGGAAGTGATCTGAGCATTTCATAATAATACATTTAGGCAAGATTGTTTTTCCATGTTCAGGTTAAAACAATCAGTATCGGAATGGACTGTTTCATGTGTTGAATGGCTAACTTCAGTAGGAACGCTCAGAAATGCAGAAGATACTAACAGAAAACTTTTTTACCATGGGAATGATCAAACACTGGAACAGGTTACCCAGAGAGATTGTGGTATCTCTGTTCCTGGAATTATTAGAAGCTCAGATGAACAGAGCCCTGGGCAACATGGTGTAGCTGCACCCACTCTGAGTAGAGAAGTTGGACTAGATGATCTCCAGAACTCCCTGACAGCCTCAGATACTGTATGATTCTGAAATAAATTTTGTTAAGGCCTGACTAGTTTTATTTTCTTATGTACTTTAACAGGGATGAAAAACAACCACAATGGCTTTTTTGGTGCAGCTGTCCTCTTATTTCCATATTCACATTGATTTCTCCATTCCTCAGACTGTTTTATCAGTGTGCGATTTTTTTTTCTGTGCTTAATCACTGATATAGTGCACCTTGTCCCTACTTACCATCTTTTTTGAAACTTTTAATCTGACAGAAATGTTTAATTTACATATTACCCGAATGTGCAGGCATCACAATCCAGGACCTATGGCTGCAATTCTAACAGGAATAGTTACTGATAAAAGGTGACAAGATGATTAAAGCTCTGGAAATATTTTTGTTAAAGGAGTAACAGAAGAAACTTTGACCCTTCTGTCCTGAGAAATGTAATTTAAGAGAGATTTATACACACACACTTTGAAGGGAGAATGTGAATAAAGATGACCTTGATGATTGGTCTTGTCTACAGAAGGAACTAGGACTTATCAAGGGAAGTAACTAAGAGTCAGGTTTAAAGCAAATTAAATGGACGTGATTTCTCATACAGTGGAGGCTGCTCCCCATGATTTCATTCTTAGTCAAAGGATACTGTGAATAATAAAAATTCCTGTTGATTTTAGGGCAGAATGAACAAGTACATTAACAAAAATATCCATTTGGGATTGCTCAATCATAGAAAACCTCCCCAATTCAGAAAACGTCAATGAGTGTCTTACAGGCTTGGCAAGTTTTTATGCTTTCATTTATGGACAGGAGAGACTGTGTATCAAGATAAATGACTCTTTGTTTTGACCCGATCTGGCTACTCTTATATGCCTCTGGATTATACACTGCTATATTCAGATTAGATCACTTTGTATATATCACATACGTAAATTTATCACATATGAGATTTCAAGTGAAATGATCTGTTGTAGAACTTAATAACTATTAATTGAAGTTAAAAAAACCTAATTAGATTGTCCAATTATCAGTAGTTTAAATCACAAATGTATTTTCATTGAAATTGGAAAAAATTATCCTTCAAAATTGCAATAATCTGAGAACAGAAAAATAAATAATTCCAGTGCCTCTGTGATAACATCTTAATTTTTCAATATCCATGGTCAGGTTTAGCTAATATAATGCTATTTTATTTCACTATGAACACTCAGCTGTGTTGAAAATGGTGTGATTGCTCGTTGTCCTTAGAACAGAGGACTTACACATTAAGTGTTTTTATGTGAAGTTAAGCTTCAGAAGTCAATCAACACCTGTCCTAATGTGTGAAAGTTTCCTGTGCATAAATTGACTCTTTCACCAATTAAGGTTTAAGCAATATCTTAAACTGTTCAGTTTCAGCACTTAAGGAACTTACCACCTATAGCAAACACTATATATGTTATATTCAAATTACAGCCTGTCTGTTTCTCACATTCATTCCTTCATGTTCATTCTGAACATGACTTCTGTTCAGAGGAAACACTGTGACTCTATCACATTATAGAATTAGCCAAAGCCAAATGAAGGCATACCTCAGCTATGATAGGTGTGTTTGCTCTCATTTCCTCTCCGTAAAGGGGGCAAACTTCTGTTCCAAGCTTACCTATCATGCCATTACAGAAACAGGGTCTCCCATTTTCTATGATAACTGCAGATGAAGGGCCAATATAAATAATACCAGATTCATTACTTTTGCAAGTTAATTAACCATGAAGTCAAGTGGTGTGAAAGAGTAGTAGTGGATTTTTGCAAGCTTCTGCCTGTCTCCTGTTTTCATCTGGGCCTTTAGACAACAGGTCTGTAGATCAAACTTTTGATGCCTGGAGTTTTACTGGAGTAGAAACTTTCCATGTGTTCAACAACCTTCATACCAAAAGACTAGGCTGAGCTTCAGGTAATATTATATAAATGTGTCTTATATGGGGTAATACTCAGCTTTCTAGAAAATCTATGGGTTTGTAAAACACATTGTAGCCCAAACCTTGTTCCTTCAAAATGCCATTTAAAATGTCATAAAAATGCTTTGTAGGCCATTTGCTAACCAATGACTGAAGTGCAAGTATATGACATTATGAACAGGGAAATTTTTCAAAGCACCAGAATCTGTTCTTGTCTTCAGATGCACCAAATCAAGGCTGAGCTCCTCAAGATGTTGAGTTTCTTTTATCATATTTTATTTCTTTATTGTTTAGCCTAGTGGGACATTGATGTTGACAGGATGTCTGGAATAATAATCATAACCTAATACAAATTGTATACAGTACTAAGTAGGCACTTTATGTTTATATGAGCAAAGACCACAGGAAGGAAAGATGACTCAGATCTGATTTTAGTGTATTTTGCATTTTTGCCAGCAAATTAATGGTGACATTACAAACTCTCAGAGCATTGTAAACTGTTTTTATTGATGTTCTGTATCCAAACCTATCCTTAATAATTTTAGCTTCATAAACGCCTCATCCCATATTGGCACCAACAAATTAAAATGCAGTAACCAGCCAAGTATTTTCAGCACTTGGAAAATAGTTCACAAGTGTCACAAAATTAATTTGTAAAATGATAAAGCAGAAGCAAAAACAATATCCTATCCAATTTTGGCACATTTGAAATAGAGTTTTTTCTGAAGGTATGGTAAAAATTGCCTGTTTCAGGTCAGTCAATTTCCATGTCGCTTTTAATCTTAATTTGTATTATGGGAGTACTCCACAGCCATGGTCAAGCCGAGGGCTCTCCTGGCCTGGATTGTCCAAAAACAGAGAGTAAAAAGCTTGTCTTTTCCTAGGGCATTGGGTGACAGGGTGCCTTTGAGACAAGGAGGACTGCATAAGGCAGGCATTAGCTTCCTAGAGAGCCACCTGCATTATTTTTATCCTGAATGACAAACCCTGGAGTCTGTCTGTATAAATTTAGTAGTTATTGAAGTGAATATCTGAATGATGACAGAAGCATTTCACTTACCTACTAAGATTATTTTGTCCTGAGTGTCATCTGAATTTCTCTACAAATTGTTTATTTTTCATCACTCTGTATCATTTTTACATACTGACTGAGAGGATAAATAATGTGCAACTCATCAGCTGCAAATTCAGTCACAATCCTCCCTTCAATTTATTTTTTAATTTTGTCCTGTTACTGCTTGGTGTGGTCATCTGTATTGATCAGATAAAATTCAATCAAAATTATGCTTTACTTGACCTGCAGATATTGGTCTTCCTTAATGCCAAGGAACATTTGCTCTGAAAACCTTTTATTACCTAAAATAATAGTAAAAAGAAGCTTATTAAAGTAAGCTACTTTCATGATCGTTGATCTCATGTGAAGGTAACTTGGTCCTCATTCTTATATGCCCTGGTGCTTGGAACACAGCTTTGAATTGCACATTGCTCAGCAAACTGTTAGAGCCATTTAGAAAATATTATGGCTAAAATTTAAACACCTGTATGCAATTATTTATTGCAGTTGTCAACAATGTGGACCTTTCACTGACAAAATATTAAGACCTGGAAAAATCACCCACAGGCAATTACAAGCATCCTATCTAAATTTCACCTGAGCATTCCAATTGGATTTTTAGTTTCTCCCCTTTTGAATGAGTGCTCTGAAGAGTTACCATATGCAGGATGAATGTCATATATTCCTCAAGGCAGCTTTTCTCTTTTCCTTTTTCATTTCAGACATTTCCCTCTTGTATATTTTTAATTTGTTTCATGAGTCAAGCAGAAAATTAAAATAGGCAGGACCTTAAGTAGAGTTGAATAAAGGTTGTTTCCTTAGTCTGCATCTGTTATGATCTTGCTTCTCAAAGAGAATGGTACCAACATATACCCTTTACAGGAAAAAAAAGAAGAGCCACAGGATTTTTTTTCTTTCTTTGAGAGAGGGAGAAGGAAAAGAAGTAAGGAATGCTACATAATATGCTTTGAGAAAGACTTTTCACAGGCAGACAGATACATTGCTCTAATTTTCAGAACTTAACAACTAGCAATTAAAGACCTCAGGTAGAGAGATACCTATGATATCTGGTGATATTGCCTAATGAAGGCTCCTCTTTAGGAGTAAGTGTAGATTAGAATTGGTGCATGGATATTAAACAAAGAATATACATGAGCTTCCAAGCAACTGTGTTCCATCCAGGTAGTCAAATCTGCCCATGGAATTAAAAGGGAACTGTCCTATCCGTGGTGCTTCAGTGAAATGTGTTTTCATGCATGTCCTGTAGATATACATTGAGCAAGGTCTGTGTATTTTACTTCTAATTCTTCTAGAAAGAATCCACAAAGTACTTTAAATATTGTTTGTTAATTTTTAGTCTGGTACACATTGCTTCTTTGTGTAGGTAAAGGTATAATGATTACTGTTAAAAATGTAATTTCAAGCATTTTGTCATTTGCTTCTGCACCTTATATATCCACAAGAAATTTGGTTTAGCTTGGGAGGTGAAGAAAAATGCTTTTGATATGCATTAACACTATCATCAATTTACAGCATCACTGCATGCCTTTCCCAGGATTGCAGTAAAATATCTTTCTGTTCCAAAGCGCCAGAAGGAAAAGTAGTGCCCTTCACAGGCATTACTCCCAGGCACTCTGTCTTCCTATGTAAAACTGAACAGAAATGGCAAGGGACATTTCCAGCAACTCTCTTCTGTCCTGTTCTTTCTGCGTGCCAAGGACTAGACACTCCATGGTGCTGGGGAGTCACATTTCAAGGCCTCTGAGACAGAGCTGAAGAGGGAACACCTCATCACAAGGGAATGCTTACTACCTACAACCCAGGCCTGAGCTGAGCAGGAGCCACTTGTTAAAAACACAGAAAGTGCACCACTTGAACTCCCTCCCCACCTCCTTTGTCATGCTGTTTAGAATAGCAGTTTGGGTTTTGGAGAAGCAGCTGGGAAAGTGATAAGTGTGGGTTTACTCTCCCGTCTTCTAGTTAAAAGTCTTCCTTACAAATAAAATTATTCATCCAGCCATTTGAGAACTTGATAGAAGTTTCTTCCTGTGCCTCCTGGTGAAGCCATATGACTGTGCCTCCTGAAACACAACAATGAAGGACCATGGCTCTAGTATATATCAGTTTCATTTGGGAGAGAATGAGTGAGATTTACTTGTTATTCAGACCTAGCCTATTTAGCAGTAGGAGACATATGAAAACAGAAGACAAAATTTCCTATGGTCATCCTTGCACCTTTAAAAAAGTTGCCACCCCACCTATAAACTGTAAGGAGCTGAGAGGCCTAATCTGTGTTAAGTGGGATATATGTACCTTAGTAAGTCAGCACACCTCAGGGAACTTGGCTAAGAGAACATCTTGTCTCTGGATTGAGATGAGTGTTAAGCACGAGTTCAGCCCACAACTGCAATTTCAGCAGGGGGATCTGCACAAAGTCACCACCCCCAGCACTTGTGGAGGATCTTCACTAAAGGTGAAGGTCTAACAGAGTTGAAGTAGCTCAAGGGCAAGGTGTCAGGTGTCTTCTGTTTCAAAATCTTGACTTCAAGAACTTAAATTCTTCCTGTCTCCCATTTTACATATCAGCTCTGTAGACCACAATTTACATTCTAATGTCAGTTCAGTCTTACTCTCCAATGAAGAGAAACTGAGTTCTATCTTTAGCCATGCCTTGGATGAGTGTAACCTTCCAGAAACTCCTCTACACGGGCATTTCTTAAAATATTTGTGTTAGAATTATCAACATGTGACCACTGTTTAAAGTCTGCAGACCTTATGAGTTAATCCTAAACATTAGGATTACACAGAGTTTGTATTTGTATCTTACTGTAAGACAATCCATTTCTTTTGTTTGTTTTGTTGGGTTTTGGGGTTTTTTTTGGCAGGCTTAGTTTTTGTAACTGTTAATGGTCATTTAAGGAGATTTAAACATGAAAACCTGAGCCAAGGCAGCCTCTGGGATACTTCTGAAGCCGATATGAAGACCAGGCAAAATCTGAATCAAAATTAATATACTACTGGTCATACTATGATTACTTTTGAACTGAAATGAACTGGTGAGTCAAAACTAATAGTTTTATTAAATATTCTGGTATTTGCTGGTCAAATTGAACACGCACAAAAAAGAGATATCTAAAGACAGTGTTTATTGTCTTGATATTATATGATAAAACAAATTTACACACAGAATTGCAGTTTCTATTTGCAAATAACAAACACTGTAGACAATACCTGCATTTTGTATTTTTTTTAATTCCCATAATATTTGCTATTTTTGGTTTTTTTCTTTAAATTAAATAAGCAAATCTGGGATTTTAAGATTCCACTTTCATTATTGGAGCAGTGCTCATGATACAGAGAACAGCTTGCAAACACAGACTCAGAGAAATATTAAGGTAAAAGGGACCTCTGGAGGCCGTGTAGTCCAACTGGCTTGCAAGTTAGACCAGGCTGCTTAGGGTTTAGACAGATGGGTTTCCAAAACTCACAGGGATGGAGGTTTTGCAGTATCTGTGCCACATGCCCCAGTGTTCAGTCATTCTCATTCTGAGAAACCTACATTATGATCATGAGGTACAGCAAAAAAATTTGTGTCTTACAGTAAGAGTAATGGTAAATGGAATGGTAAGTGGTATTAATACAAAACTATACTATCCATTTGTTAAAAATTTATTAAAAGAAACAAATAAAAAACCCTCAACCCACACAATCCCACCCCACTCCCCAAAAAAACCCACACCCAAAACACCAGTCATAAAATAAATATTTCTATCTAAAGTAACACACAGGAATGGCAAGGACTTGACTTTCAAAAAGTGCTTGAGAGAAAGGAAATTCGAGGGTAGGAAGTAAGTCTGAAACACTCTCTGTGAACTCTGGTGCACTGAAAGATGTCCAGCGATGAGTCAGCTCCTTCAGGGTGGTAAATGAAGAAACTAAAAAACCGTAAAGAAGAAAATAAGAGTGGGGAGGAGACATATCCGTTTTCACATTCCTAAGCAGCAACAGGACATGCCTTTCACTGAAAAGAACAAGTACAAAAGCTCTCAGAGTTAAAAAATAAATAACAATAAAAACTTACGAGACATTAACTAAAAGAAAGGGGTAATGTTTGTACCTAGTACTCAAGAGATAGGTATGCCCAAGGCTTGATTTCCTCCAAAAGCAAAACTTCTGGTAGATCATAACCTGAACCTTATGCCATTTGCTAGAAGAAAGAATGGGACTAGACCTAAAATTGGAAAAAAAACCCCAACCCTGTGAAATGGCAAATTATTTGGTACACTACATGGCCATTTACTGATGTCACAAAAGATGTAGCCCACAGGAGGGAAGATCACCACACATCTAATGATGACCAAGTAACTTAGATACCAGTGGTACTTAAATAATCTGACAGTCTCTCTTCCAAATCTCCCAGATACGGAGTAAAAAAATCAAAGGTAATTACCCAAAGATATTGGTAAAACCCAGTTACAGCTTTCCCAAATTATATCAACATGGGTTTCTAGAAGCTGTTCACTCTTCTGAGATACTGAAGACTTGGTGGTAAGAATAAAAGTCAGTATGTCGCAACATGGTTGCAGCATTTCAAATGAAATCCCACAAATCCACAGGATGGTTTTGTCTGGAAGCTACTTCTTGGTATCATATCCAGCTGTGCTAGTAGGGTCACCTAGAGCAGGTTGCCAGTGATCATGTCCAGCAGGGTTTTGAATATCTCTGTGAAAGGAGACTCCACAACCTTTCTTGGAAGGAAACTCTCAAAGAGAAAAAAAAAACCCAAAAAACAAACAAACAAACAAACAAAAACAAACAAACAAAAAAACAAAGGATTCTATGCATTCAGATAGAATATCATATGTTTTAATTTTTGACCAATGCATCTTGCCCTGTCAGGGGGGTGTACTGAGAAGAGTCTGACACCCTGTATGCATGTAAAATGTGTGAAGGACAGTTAAACTGGGGAGAATTCAAAGTTAAGCAATCCAAGAAAGAAAAATATGTACATCATTCTGAAGGGATAGAACTCTCAGTAAAAACTGCATCAAAGATTTTCATTTTGCAAGAATATATCATCAAATTGGAGTAACTATATTATTGAGAAAAGTATTCCCATAAGAGTCACCGTCAGCAAAAAGATACAAGTTTCCTGAAAAATAGAAATACCGTATACTAGCCAAATATGAGTCAGGATGTTTCAAATCTACTATGCAAAAACGGCACATATAGGAAATTGTAAGGACCCTTTTTGCAGGAAACTATGCAAATACTACTTTGTTTGGACTCCTATTCTCATTTCCAGGCAACATATCCATAGAAAAACCAATGACGCACAAAGATACCTTAAGAAGTGCTGTGTATTATCAAAGAAAGAATATTAACTTGCCCGTAGTGACATGCAATTTTCCTTGCAAGATGATATCCTTCCTTCCCTGTGGAAGTTCATCTGCTATTCTCTTGTCTTCTCCCTTTGAACAGTATGTTGCTTGTAAGTACAAGCTCAGCTCTCATCTGTGCACCGACAACTCACAGATCTACTTTCTGCTTTCAGTGCCCTTTGGTCCCAAATAAGTTCTTGTCTTGTTTCTCTGATGGCTTCCTGTCATTGTCTTAAATTAACGTGACTAAAAAACTGACTCAGACTTTCTACTGAAGGCCTCCTCAATGTCTTACTTCTCACAGCTGGAGATATCAGCAATGTATTACACAATCATAGAATCATAGATTGTTTTGGGTTGCAAGGAATCTAAAATATCATCTAGTTTCAACCCCCCATGCCATGAGCAGGAACCAGGTTGCTCAATGCCCCATCCAGCTTGGCCTGGAACACCTTCATGGATGGGGCACCCATGGCCTTTCTGGGCAAAATCTGCCTCTTGAGGCTATGCCTACATGGAACTCTCTCCACATCTCTGCTGTCTCTGTAAGGTGTCACATCCATACTGTGTTTAAAGCTTCCAAACTCATATTTGCCAACACCAAGAAGCATCACAATCTGTGTGTCAAGGTGCCATATGGAGCTGCCCAAACCAGTTATGATTTCTGGTTGTACTGGGGCTGGTCCTGCATGAGCTGCTACTTATTCATGGAAACTAATCCACAGGACATGTGCACGCTGCCATGTAGAGCTGTGTTCACTGACCTACACATCACTGCACAGTCTGACATGTTCACATGATTTTTAAAGTGTTACTCTCCCTAATAGTCTATAACACTTTTTAGTGGAGCTGTTATCACATGGACAATGCCCTAAAGTCTTAGCATTTATCTAATGACTATCAACTTTATACCAATTAAGCTGTTTTCCACTACAGAAATATTTACACAAATGCTTGCATGCTTATGCTTTCTTTTCTAATTTAATTAGACTAAGTTTTCTTTACTTGTCCCAGACTACCACAGCTTCTCCCAACATGTATAATGAATTTTTTTACAGAGCATGTAAATCGTTCTCAAAAAGGTTTACATGGGTACTGCTAGAAGGATTTGTTAAAGCAGCTCACTTAAGAGAAAAAAACCCCATCAAATCTTCTTTGTATATTAACCTTCTAAAAAAGCACAGTCAAGAATGGAGAAGGCCTGTTCTGTGTGTAAAAAATGGCTTTGTCATGTAACAAAGAAAGCTTAAGTGTTCTGGGCCACCATGTTACAAATCAAACTTTTTGGCCTATAGTGCAAAAGCCAGAAAATGCCAAGTACAAGTTTGATGAAGGGTCTTTTTATTATTTTTGATGTTATATTGTTCATGAAATCATGGAGAGATTACCTTTACAACACTGAGGAATAAATGCCAAAACCATGTTTCTCCTCGCTGCCTTCCTTAAGAAGAAGAATTCAAATAATACCCAATATTATCTAATATGTGTGACAATAATAAGATTCTAATAGTAATTCTTCTAAAATATCAAAAGGAGAGACACTCAAGACTGATTGTATTCCACAAAGAGTTTGTTGTATCTTGAAATTACTCAGTAGCTGCAGGTCTTTGCCAAGAATTTATTTATTGTTTAAAAATCTTTTTTTTTTCAACATTAAACTTAGCATCCAGAAATCTACAATGCAACTATTTGAAAAGCATCAGCAGGAACCCCTAACGTGGGGGAGAAAAATTAAACCAGAGTTGTCCTACCAGTAGATTTTGGGCTCTGCTCTGGTGAAGTGTGAGGACACTGCTGCCCTCACATCCATCCTGCAACACACCCTTGAGCTTACCCAGGTTTCCTGTTGACCACTGACCCACTGAGGTGCAGCAGTCCCCTGCAACACGGACATGACAGCAGCCTTTGTCTGGGCGTTTCCTGGTGGGAGTTTGGTGCATATTTGATGACATTTGCTGGCATTTTCACTGGTGACATTTGCTGGCATTTTCACTTCAAAGAGGCACAGACGTGTTTGTTTCTTGTGCTTGTTGAATTCTTCCCTGCTGATGTGACTTTGTGGTCTATCTGCCTCTCTCACTGACTCACGGTCTAGGAGAAAGCAACATGCATCACACAGCTATGTTATCACAAATTAGAGTTTACAACATAATACTGACTCATCAATGGGACAAATATCAAAAGTTTTCTCAATCTTTTAAAGTATTTTTTATATTCATGCATATTTTGAGTAAAACATATGTCTGTGGTTTCTTTTGAATCAAACCCATATTTGGCCTTCCTGCCATCAGAGTTTTTTGGCCTTTTACCTGCATCAGAGTTTTTCTCTTTGATTCAAGGCAAGTAATTAATTTTTCATCATTGTACTCCATATTACTAATCATCAAAACCCACAAGACCTAAAGGAAAGACTGAATCCCTCCTGAGTCCTGGGTCCATCCTGCTGACTCACAATGTGTTTGCATCATTTTTGATAACTTGATGTTAAGTAGCACAGTTGCAAGACCAGAGTGATGGCCAACAGCCAGGAGTTCCTGCTAAAAAGCAGAGCTCAGAGGAAATTGTATAAAAATTACAGCTAGCCTTCTGCTGAGGGACTTCCATTTTATTCCCCAAATTTGAAATTCAAAGGTAATTATTTGCCATTCTGTGCCAGTTTTGACTGGGATAGATGTTTGTTTTCTCACCTGTTAGCACGTATGGGACTATGTTTTGGATTTGTGCTGAAAACACAGGGATGTTTTCATTACTGATGAGCAAGGCTTGCATACATTGCTAAGGCCTTTTCTGCCTCTCACACCCACCCAACCACTGCACTAGTGGGCAGGCTGGGGGTGCACAAGGAACTGGGAGAGGACACAGATGGGACAGCTGATCCCAACTGGCCTAAGGGATATTACATATCATATGGCATCACACCTTGTACATAAAGCTGGGGGGAGAAGAAGGAACCAGGGTGGGTGAGAGTTCAAAGTGATGGTGTTTGTCTTCCCAAGTCACTGTCAGATGTGATGGAGCTCTGCTTTCCTGGGGATTGCTGAACACCTGCCTGCCCATGGAATGAATTCCATATTTTGCTTTGCTTGCATGTGCAGCTTTTGCTTTTACCAGCTGTTTTTATCTCAGCCAAGTCATCTTCTCTCTTTTACTCTTCCAATTCTCTCTCCCATCCTGCTGGGAAGGTGTGAGCAATTGGCTGTTTGGGGCTTGATTGATGGCTGGTGTTAAGTCATGACACCCCCAGGCCATCAGCTGGCAATTATTTGCCCAGCAAGGAGGTCAACTTGTTAATGCCATGAACTGCCTTTCCAGCCAGGCAGGACTTCACTCTGCTTTGCCTCCATATGTGTCATTCCTTCCTCAGTCTGCTGCTTTCCTGATAATCACCCCAGGTTTTCTGCTCTCCCACATCCCAGGCCTGCCTATGAAGTCTTGCCTGTGGCAGTGGTTGGAAAACAGCTCTACAGGTCCTTTCTCCCTCCCTCCAAACTTTGGCAGGCTTCCTGATGGGGAAAAAAAAGATGGGGAGTAGAGTGTCATTTCAGCTTTCTCTCATAACAGAAAGCTGACAGGCCTCTCTGGTTTCTCTTGCAGTTGTGAAATAATGTCCATTTCTTTCTGTCCCACTCCTTTGACACCAAAAGGAAGAGAAACAGAAAAATGGCCAGTTTGAGAGACTTTTGCTGAAAAAAGGAAGTCTTGTCCCTTCAAGTAACCTCGGATCCTCCATAGCTCTCAAAAATCAGTCCAATCTATACATGAGATTCTCTCTATTTTCAACTCCTGATTTTTTCCTCGTAGTCAGTGCTGCAGTATACTTGACTAAGGCTTTGAGTTTAAATTCATGCCATCTTTATGTCCTAATAGGAGCTTTATTAGATGCTCCTGCTGTCCCACAAGACTCTCCCTTCACCTTGAGTACATATATGAAATCTCTGCAGGACAGCCACTGATAATAATGCAGTTAAGCCAGACAAGAGCCTTGTAATGCTCCAAGGGATCTGTGTGGATATGATATGTGTGTGCATGTGTGTGTCCTTGTCTGAGTAAACACACATATGCAGGGATACATGTAGAGACAACCTCTGAACACGATGTTGAGAAGAACGGCAGCAATTCATCTTACCAGAACTGCACAGTGTATGACCACTGGGCTGGAAAAGCATGTATGAATTTTTGAAAGGACTTAACCACTGTGACAGCCTCATGAAACCCATGTGGAGCTGCTGCCCAACCTTTTGGTGCAGAAGAAGGATCCAATTATTAGTTTTCTTTCATTCATTGTGAAAAACGATTCAACAAGACCCTACAACTTCTGAACTAAAGGGTATCACACTGTTAGCTCCTTCCTCTCTGAAAGAGAAGTCTTCCATCTAACTCAGTGGTTGATGCCACATTCCTGGAAACATTCAAATTCAGGTTGGACAGGGCTCTGAGCAGCCTGATCTACTTGATGTAGGCAAGGCTCGTTGCAGGCAAGTTGAGCTGGATGATCTTTAAAGGTCCATATCAACCCAAACTATTCTATGATTCTATGAAAAAAGTGCGGGGTTTGCACCTGTAAATCTTCATGAATAACTCCTTAAAGGTAGATAATTCAGCTTCATATACTTTATTAAAGCATAAGGCCTGAAAAGGTCTGTTTCTTGTGCTGTGAGGACCTTAAACAATGCTTAGGTGTCCCTTACTCTTTTTTCTTAGCAGAACATTTTGTGCTGTAACAGCTGTCTTTTCTGTTTGAGAAAATGACAATGAGAAGTGTCACTTGTCAGCAAGAGATACTACAGAAACTTGCCATCAAGTTGTTGCCTTCAGGTTATATATTTGAGGGAGTGGTAGCACTTCTTTTCTTTCTGAAGATATATATTGACTAGTCTGCATTTTAAAAAGGAGATAACATACCCTGGAGAGAAGACTTTTACATACATTTACCCTGTTAGACTTTTCTTGGCATCTTATATCTTCTGTGTTGCTGCCAAACAAAGTTAATAATTTCCTTGTAAAATTTGGCAGTATTTTTCTGTTATTCATAGGAGTGCATCATAAATTGTTTAGCAGAACATATGCAAAATTGCATGAACACACAGAGTTTATGTAAAATTATACCAAGATATGAATAAGGCCATTATCTGAGTCCAAGAATTACTCTTTTTGGCTTCACACAATGCACTTTTTACACAGTGTAATGAGAAGAACACCAGTTCTCCTTGATCTCTTCATAGAACAGGCTCTAGAATTCTCCCAGAGCTAATACTGAGAGAGATCAGAGCAGGGGAGAGGAGTGTTGAGAAGATCTTGGTGTTTGGAAGCCCTGTCCAGGGTCTTCACATCATTGACATGATTTTCAGTTGTCAAAAATAGAGAACTGAAGATCCAAAAACATTACAAAACATTATTCAGTTCCTTGCTATAAAATATTAAGATTTTTGCCTCTCAATATTTACATTCTTTACATAGAACATTGTAATATTTTTGTTTCTGAGCATGACATTTGGCATAACAGGAATTGAGTTCAAATTCATTTGAAACACTTTTGAAAACTAGTTTGAGAGTTGACTTACTGAGAAAGCATTTATTCATTGTCATTACATTCTCCAGGGGCCCATAATGCTGGTGTCACGGTGACCTGGGCTGCACCCAGGCACTGTTTGGACTGTCTTATAGCTCTCCTTGTCCATATTTTGGCAAAATGTTGAAAAATCAAGGCACTTATGTTACCCTCTGTATTTCAATTAGAAACCACTTTCAGAAACTGTGTTGTGAAGTCAGTAATTAAAATATTAAAGTTTAATTTTATATTTGCTGTTCCGACTAAATTTTTTCAAGATAATGCAAATTAAATATTGTTCAGGTTTTAACAGACTACAATATGTTATGTCCTCCTGCCCGATTACAGAAAAAGTGGTCTCTACCTGACTTTGTCTTTTCCAGAAATCTGGTGAAAGTCTTCATGGAGTCACACAGCTTTGCACAGGGTTGGCTTTCTACCTTTCATCTCCAAAAACTTGGAGACATTCGTATCAAATACCAATGTAAGCAGCAGTATAATCTTAGCTACCCAGCTATGAACAGTCATGTCCATTCTAGTGTGGTTCTTTTCATGAAAGGAAAATTTTCATAAGGGCTCATTTCTTTCCCACCTGATTTTAATGCCATCAGCTGCCAAATGTTGAGATACTTGAAATTTAAAAAAAAAAAAATTGTTAGAACTTCATGTAGGTCTTCAATAGTTTTGGACTTTTGCACCTCAAGAATGCTTAGAGCTTTAAGAATGCTTTCTCAGGGTTTAACCAGCATAAAAATTTGTTTGCTTGCCTTTCTCTACTTTACACCTTTTTTCATCTTGTTTTTTTCTTCTTCTTTTTTCAGCAGCAGCTGCCTGCTCTTTCTAAACATTTTGCACTTACTCTGACTGTCCCAGTCAGGTGGGTAGTACCACAGTCCTAATGTTAATTCATTCCCGTTCAGGCATGAGATTTTAATCCATTGGGATTTGTTATTAGCAATCTGAAATACCTGTCTCTGGTGTGTTTCTGAACATGATAGAGAATAGCTTCTTCAAGACTAAGGACAGTCTTCCAGCTCTCAGCAATCTGGGACCTACTTTAATGGTTTCATGATGACTCCACTCCTTACTCAGAGTTTCTGAGATCCCAGCTTTGTCCAAATCCTCCTCTAAAACTACAAACTGATTCACCAAAAAGAGGTTTTAGATAAGGCAGAAAGTCTGATGAGGCTATAATAGGCCACATAAATAATTTATTTCTCATGAAGTTTATATTAAGAAAATAGTCCAGCAATGGGATACTTCAGTTGTTCCAGTGCCACCCTATGAACAATGGAAACATCACATTGGATTATGATGCAAGGACTGAAATTTTAGATACTGTGAATTGTCACCTCTTGAATCAACTTGTCAGAGAACTCTCAAAGAGAAAAACAAAGTTGGATTAGTTATAGAAAATCCAAGCAACCTGGCTCAATCTATGAGCCTTAGACTCCCATAGAACTAACCACAAGATGCTCAAGTGCAGTATTCTTACAGAAGGGGAAGAAAACCTCTATGGAATCAATATTTTATTTAAATAAGCTGGGTGTGGGTGCACTGATCGGCATAAAATAATGAAGCTTGCTAGAAGGAAATTGGAAATAATAGGTCAAAATATAAAACATTTGCAAGCAGCATGGATATCTGTTATTTACTAAATCAAATAAATATTTATGGCAGATCAAGAAGGGCTGTAAAGACATGCGCGCACACACACAAATAGCAACTGTGTTCAACTGCTGAAAGAGAGCTACCAGTTTTGAAATAAGGAATTTTTTAACACAGGGGTCAAGACCAAAGGAAAAGCAGAGACACAAGTGAATTTTTTAAGAATTACAAATGAAACCACTATAAGACAGACAAAGAGCAGAAAACTACCAAAGATATAAAGCTGAGGACTCGACAGACCACAAAAATAAAATAAAATAAAAATTAAAAAAATGAATGCTCTAATAAAAAAAGAATATGCCCAAATCCTCCATAAGATTAAAGTATTGCATGGCTTCATTTTCGGGCAATGAAAAGTCTAAAGAGTTGGCTGAAAATAAAATTTCTCAAAAACTTGCTTTGAATGAGACACTGAGCAACAAAGAATTTTCAGGTCAGGCCAATATTCACCAAGAATTTGAGAAGATCAAGGTGTGAAATAGCTGAGACAGTAGCAGCAGCAGCATAAAACTTCTAGTCAAACAAGCCCTGGCACAGAAGGACTGGCAGGTGGCAAGTGTGGCCCCAGATTCTCAACAGGATTCCAGGAGAGGACCAGAAATCTAACTACTAGTAAGTGTAATAGCAGTGCCAGGTATGTGTGACTACAGCAATGAGAAAGAAAATCTGCAGACAGCAGAGGTGGACATAATACTCAGGAAGAAACAGCATATCCTTTGTAAGAGATATCGTGCATCACCAGCATTACTAGTTACTCTCAAGTCATTGTATGTGTGAGTCAGCTCGTATTTCATAGATGGAATTACAAAAAGCTTTTGGCACAGTCTCTTGTGAGAGTCTCTTAAGGAACTACGCTGTCACAGGAGAGTAAGGCTAACTAACAACCACCTAACATTGAGAAATAAATGCCAGGAATAAACCATGAGGATTCACCATTAAAGGACATTTTCAGTAAGATCTCCCAAGGATTAGTGTTGTCCTTTTCCTATATGACCTAGAAGAAAAAGTTGAACAGCAAGATGGCAACTTTCGGAAATGGTATAATAATAATTGACATTTTTTGGAGCAATTTCTGGCAGCTGGTTTTATTCTTTACTAAAGTTGCAAAGTATGAAGTGATAGAGTGTTAAAACGGCATTCAATAATGATAAATTAAATAGGTGTATGTGGAGAAACTGCCCTACCAGTTTTTTGTAGGTTAGGTATAATTGTTCAAGACATAGATATTAAAGCATTAGTTCACTATGCAGAAGCATTCAGAAAGGCAAATAAAATACTGGAACCCATTAAGAAGGCAAGATTTATGAATAATGTCTTTTAATAGGTCATGTGATTTTAAGCTAAAGCTTTTACTTGGTGTTGTGGCTGCAATATTATTCCTACAATTAGATGCATCAGAAAAGAGTTGAAAACAAACAAAAATTATTCTGCAGTTGTGTGGGTTCACATTCTGCATTAGGAATACAAAGTCCAGTTTTGGTTCCCTCATCTAAATAAAAAAGACAGATGGGAAAAGAGATGGACCCTCTGTAAAAGAAGACTTAACAGTTCCTCCACCTGCAAGACACAACAGTGGATGGAGAAGAGAAAATAAAATAAAATAAAATAAAATTTCCAAGGGGTGGGGAAAAGGGATGACTAGGGAATGTTTCTTATGGCAAGAGACACATGACACTCTCAGACATCAGATTTAAAACAAAAGTAGAAGTGTTTTTCTATTCAAACCATAGTCAGGCTGTAGCATAAATCACCTTGGGAGCCATGGAAACAAAATGTAGAAATTAAATCAGGCAGGGCTTGGAGCAATTCATGCTGGGAGGATCCACTGAGGGATATAGAACATCATGACTGAAAGCTGCCTCTGGCTGAGGGAGTCCTTGAACCATTGATACCAGAAACTGTATTAGTAAGACAAGGCAGCATCCATTTTCTACATGACGTGTTTCTAGCACTCTTTTCCAACATATTAATTACTTGATACAAAATAATAAAATAATTGCAGTATTATGGACCTCAGTCTTGATATTCTGTTCTCCTGGATCTGTTGCAGTCCCATATTGGGTAAAAACAGAGATTAAATTTTGTCTTGGCCCCTTGCTGCCACTCGTCAGTTGTGGGAGGTTGGTAGTGAATCTTTTGACAAAACCACAGTTTTGCTCATGATAGATGTAGTGGGTTTATTTCTGGGGATGCCAGTGCTGTCCTTCCACCTCCACAACTTCTCTGGAGAGCTTCTGATTACAGGAATTTTTCCTCCCCACCTTCTCCAGTTTGGCCGGTACATGTCTTTGCTAAGTCAGGACCAGGCTATCCACTCTCTCCAAATGTCCAGGAATCCCAGGATTCTTTACTATGAAGCACAAAGCCTGGCTCACACTATGCTAACAAGGAGCACATTCCTTAAATGGGGATTTTCCTTGCTACACCTCTTGAACTCTCAAAGGGGGACACACAAAGATTTGATACAAGTAAGAAGCAAAGCAGCCCTCGGGAGTAAGCTAAGAATTCAGACATGGTAATATAAATGCAATCCATTCCCTAAGCGTATTATATACCATTATTTAGAAGTGTATAATCATAAATGAGGAGTGTCAGCATCATAGAACATCATTTTCACATGTGTCTTCCCTTGAACACTCACTTCACGCACTCTTTACTGTTTGGGTTGTGTTACACTAAGCGTTATCTTCCTGTGCAGACTATTTGAGGACATTTATACATTTGTCTTTCCTGACAGTTCTTCTTAAACTTTCATTTTAATAATAGAATTATTTTAGTTTTGAAGACTAAAATGTCAAATCAAATACCCATTTTGAAAATCATAGAGTCATAGAACCCTTTATCTTGGAAAAGACCTCTAAGTTCATTGAGTTCCACTGCTCCAAGTCTACCACTTAGCTACATCCCTAATACCACATCTACACATTTTTTGAACACTTCCAAGGACGGTGATTCCAGCACTTCCCTGGGCAGCCTGTTCTGAAACTAAACCTCTCCTGGTGCAATCTGAAACCATTGCCTCTTATCCAATTGCTTGTTACCTGGGAGAAGAGATTGACACCTGCCTTATTACAACCTCCTTTTAGGTAGTTGTAGAGCCTGAACACCCCCAGCTCCCTCTACTGCTCTTTATCAGACTTGTGTTCCAGACCATTCCTCAGCTCCATTGCCCTTCTCTGAACAAGATCCAGATTTAACAGAAAGAGAAGAAAAAACCCTAGGATTCAGTTGTGGAAAAATGTGGATCAATTCTGAAACTAAGAGAAAAAATGTTTATGAAATTTGTGAAATATCCAGAATTTATTTCTTTTTCTCTAAGGAATTGTAACAGCTGTCCTCTAGCATCCTTGGTATTATAGGGAAGGAAACTGATAAATTAAATATTCATTATTAAAGAACCCTTTAAATTAAACACTGAGCCATAGTTTAAATTTCTGGGTTTAGGATTGAAGCAAAAATGCTATTAAAACTGAGCATGACTCAACAATGTAAGATAAGGAAAAAGAAAAAACAAACATCATAATGCAATTTGTAACCTCAAATGTCATTTTCAATGAGACTTATAATCTCTCAACTGCAAAGTTGAGTCTAGTTTCTGTTGAAAAAGAATGTTGACCATGAATGATCAGAATTCTATCTGATCTTTAAAAGTAGTTTGAATGAATTTTGGTTGTTCAAGTACAAGAACACTGAGGGAAAATAACATCCCTCAAGAGTACAAAAAATGTCTGCAAAGATCAAAGTGTTTAGTTCTTTTTCTCCCAGGTAGGAAAGATATTGACAAATGGCCTTAAGTTCTGTTATGGGTGGTGTAGCACAGACATGAGAAAATATTGTTTGAACAGTAGCACTATACAAACTAGTCTAGAGCAGTCATCATTTTCATAGTTTGATGTGATCAAGCACATGCTGACAGGCCCTCTGTCAGATACAGGGGTAGATACAGATAACTGTACCTTGAGAAATGGTGTAAATTATCATCTCCTGACAGCTGTTCTAGCTTTATGTATTTTTATGAATAAAGAAGCACTGTTATTCTTTGTTTTTCCTTCCAAAGTACTAAGTTTTTCTTTCCCTCATTCACTAACAGCTAATAGATTTGTAGAACCAGCTCCATTTGCCTATCACAATCTCTGCCAATTGTATTTATTTTGGAACCTTATACGTTATGATTTTATTTCTTTTTCAATAATCTTATTCCTTTATACTTGCCCTTAATCACAGTAAGTACTGGCTTCAGAGAGACCAGGGCAGAGTTCTTGCTATAAGTAGTGCTATCAAAAGAGTGGAGATAACCAGCTACTGTCTTTATTCTGCATTGACTTTTCCACTCCAAACAGCTTCTATCCTATCTCTTCCATTAAAATCTTTCTTGACAAAAGTTAACTGTCTTTTTTCTAGGTAAATATTTTATTTTCTATGAGGATACAACAGAGGCTTTCTAAGAGTGGGACAACAGTCTAGGGATTTCCTGAAAATCACTCTTCTAATAGGAAAAATACTTACAGAAGGGAAATACCATAAGTTAACTATCTAATTCCCTTTTGGGTTTGATTATTTATATTATTTCGGATGGTGAAGATCATGTTGGTTTAATCAGACCTGCAGACTGCTCATGTTAATAATGTGTTAAATATGGCTTTGGCTCTAGGCTGGCCCACAGATTCCCTCCATTCCCCACAATTGTGGTCATTCACAACCAGAAAACAGCAATCTCCACAGGTTGCCTTGGGGAGGTACATAAGATGATATTTACTGGAAGATCTGAGCTATTTGGTTTGTAATTTGTTGCTCATCTTTCCTTAACATGTCATCAATAATAACCTGACTCAGAGGCTGGTCAGGTAGGCGGTCTTCTTCCCTCTTTGAACTCATCCAAAACTACATCAAAAAATTTGGAGATTAGGGTTGAATAAACAAGTCTGAGAACACTGGGCTTGAGCTTATATGGCATTGTTGTTTGTGGGCTAAAGTATTTATACAGGAGTTTACCTGTGGTTACAGAATAGAGGACTTTCTCTCCAGGAGCAATGGTCTTAAGTGTTGCTATTTGTAATCTCAATTATTTTAGAAGCCATTTAGTTTCACTGGAGCTTAAATGGCATGCTTTGTTTTTTTGTTTTTTTTTTTTTTAATTTCTCTGCAGTGATCTTTGGAATATCTATAATCAGAGTATTAACACACAGGATGCAGAATTGAAACATCAGATGTAGGAGGTTCAAACTTCTGGTCCCAATTACTTTAAAAAACCATTTGGAGCAACATGTTGCCACGGACTTCACAAACTCACAGATAAGCTGTCTTGTCTAGTTCCAAGAGTTGTGATACTCATAAACTTCTGGTAAAGCAGATGTATCTGGAAACTGATGAAAGGCAATGGTCAGACTTTACAGACTTTTTACTTATTTCTAATATTTGGCATGACACACTTGGATGTCTGTCCCAGTGTAGGAATGGGAGTATGTCTAAAAGTTTACCATGTGGGCTTTCTGCCCAAAATAGCTCTATTCAAGCCAGTGGTTTCTCAGGCGCACCCTTTTTTTCTTCTAAGCTAAAAGCTAAAGCTAGGGTGATACATTTTTCTTTCAGTTAACTCTGTTTACTTCTAAAATCTAAGTAGGGAGAAGTATCCTGGAAAACACTTTTTCATCCTGTCCAGTTTATCTGAAACATATCTGTGGTAAGTTACACACTAAAATAGTATATTTACTTAGTTTTTCTTATACTATAATTCGTGTTTTGGTGTATAAACATAACCTGCACACTCTTAGAGTGGTTTTGTCAACTTTTATCAAACCTAACAAAGCACTTGCCAAAACCACAACAAATACATTGTTGTATCTGAAAGATATAATCTATAATGGAGTCCTTTCTAGAGACCAATGGAGGTTTTCAGCCATTGGAAACATATTGATACCTCTAAGACCAGGGATTTTACTTAGTAAAATGATCATAATTTTACCCTCTAATTTCCTGTTTTAGTTGTGAATTCTCGACCCAATTTATTTTAAAATATTTAAAGAGGCTCAAAAAGCCAAGGTTAGAAAGTTCAGCTTCATGTGATCAGATGGCCAGTTCTGGCAGCATTTACATGCTGTCCCACTCACACACCAGGAGAATAATTTGATGGCCTGGTATTAAGCACTACCTAAAGCCAGTCCATGAAATCAATCCAGCTCCCAGTTTTGAAGCTCACATTCCCTTATATATTTAATGCTGACTGGAAGGTACGTCCAGGAGCACAGTTCTGTGTAAGCTGGGATTAGAATTTGCCACCAGTTCAAAACTGGAAAGAGAAGTCAGAATTCCCCACTGTTCTTGGGGTGGCCTGATCTGCTAGGCTTGCTCAAAGTGTGAACACAGTTTGCTGATCAGGCCAGCATTCAGAGCAAACAAGCATGGTGGGATGACTCAGCCAGCTCAAGTTTTTCAATGGATGGCTATAAACTCTTCAGAAAGGATAGGCGAGGAGGCACAGGCAGTAGGGTAGACCTATCAATTATTGAGTGTTTTTACTGTCTAGAGCTTGACAATGGCGATGAAGGAGTCAATTGGTAATGGGCAAGAGTCAGGAGAAAGAACAAGGGATATCATAAACATGTCATGATCATCCCAAGCAGGATGTAGAGACAGATGAAATATTCTATAAGCAGCTGAGAAGTCTCATGATTGCTAGCCATTGCCTTCCAGGTGAACTTCAACTTTTATTTCTGCTAGAAGTGAAAAACAGTGGATAGGATATGATGTAGGAGGTTTCTGGAGTGTGTGAAAGATAAAGTCCGGACACAGCTGATGAGCTGGATCTGTTGTTTTTGAACAGTCCTCAAGTGCAAAAGGGTCAGTCAAGGCTGGACGGTTTCATAAAGGAAATCTTAAAGGCACAGGAAAAGCCTGTCCTCATGCACTAAAAGATGAACTGGCAGGGAAGACCAGCCTGGCTCAACAGGCTGGAACTCAGGGGGAAAAAAGGAGAACCTTTGGAAGAAGAGGCAGGCAACTCAGGAGATTATGCAGGGAGAACTATAGAAGGGCCATAGCCCAACTGGAACTTAATCTGGTTACCGCAGTAAAAGACAATTAAAAATGTTTCTATAAATACGTTAACAACAACAGGATGGCTAAGGAGACTCTCCATCCTTTATTGGATGTGGTGGGAAATGTAGTGACAAAGGATGAGGAAAAATTTGAGGTGCTTAATCATTCTTTGCCTCAGTCTTTAATACTAAGATCGATTATTCTCAGGATACCCAAATCTCTGACTGGAAGACAGGGAAGAGGAGACAGACAAAGCCCCCGTGACCCCAGGGTAAATTGTCACTTAGACACTTGGACATCCAGACAGGATACACCCAAGGGAACTGAGGGAGACAACAAAAGTGCTCACCAAGCCACTTTTCATCATTTATGAGTAGTCCTGGCTAACAGTGGAGATGACTGAAAGTGAGTAAATTTTACTCCCATCTACATGAAGATCCAGAAGGAGAGTCTGGGTAATTTTTATCAGTCTGACCTCAGTGCCAGAGAAGGTCATGGAGCAGACCATGTTGGGCAACATCATACATCATGTGCAGAATGGCCAGGTGATCAGACAGCATTGGTTTATGAAAGGCAGGTCCTGCCTACTAGCCTTGTCTTCTATGATGGGATGACCCACTTAGTGGATGTGGGAAGGGCTGTGGATGTTATTTACCAAGACTTTAGTAAAGCCTTTAACACTGTTTCCTGCAACATTCTCCTGGAGAAACTGCCTGCTCATGGCTTGGACCAGTACATTTTTGCTGGACAGCAAACTGCCTGAATGGCTAAACCCAAAGAGTGGTGGTGAATGGAGTTACACCCAGTTAGCAGCTGATCACTAGTGCTGTTCCTCAGGGCTCAGTGTTGGGGCCAGTTCTGTTTCATATTTGTGCAGGTTTAGAGGTAAACTGGAGGGAGAAATTAACCCGATTCAAGAGAGATTACAAATCAGAGTTATAATTTACAAAAATATTATAATATATACAATGATACAGAGAAAAAAAATGTTTTTAACCCACAAAAAACAGATGTATAACCCAGAACACGCGAACAGAATGGCATTTGTTAGCCCCTGTGCTGAGCACCACATGGTCCCCCTGAGTGCAAAGTAAAAGGAAAACCTGTTGGTGAGGATGATGGTCACAGTCTAGTTGAGAGTGGTGGTCACAGTCCTGTTGAGGTTCTGGTCCTCTTCTGGATCCAGCAAGTGGTACCAGAGGTTCCCAGACCTCAAGATTATATATGCTCAGGTTTGGGTGGGAATGCTCAATACCTCTCCCAGGGTAAGGAGTTTCATGATGGGTGATTTAACTCTGCGAGTCATGTGATATTTTTGCAATCTTTGATGGTCTGAGTCATTGCAACTGCCTATTGTGCCAGTGCCTAATAGCCCTTTAGCAGACATGGCCCCTCAGGCTGGGTATGACTGTGCTGATGCCTCCCCAGAGGGGAGTTATCATGGCTGAGTCACTGGTGTGAAGACAGACACACCCCCCTGCCTCACAGGGTCCTTTAAGATCCAGCCTGTAGCCTGAGATGTTAGGTGTTCCCTGGGCAGCTGCTGCAAACGATTCATTATTAACAGTTCATGAGAAACAACATAGAGGGTGTAGAATACACAATTTTGGTTATACCCACACAGCGATAAACTGGTCCCAGCTGCTGCAAACAGGACAATACTTTTATCAATAATCTGGACAAGGGGATCAAGCACCCCCTCAGGTAGCTTGCAGGTGCCTCTGACTGGGGCCCAAGTGTCGATCTGCTGAAGGGTAGGAAGGCTCTGCAGGGGGATCTCAACATGCTGGATCAGTAAGTTGAGGCCAGTAGCATGAAGTTCAACAAGGCCAAGTGTCGGCTCCTGCACTTGGGTCACAACAACCCCCTGCAGTGATATAGGGTGGGGACAGAGTGGCTGTAAATCTGCCCAGCAGAAAAGGACCTGGGGATGCTGGTCAGCAGCTGAACATGAGCCAGCAGTGCCCAGGGGGTCAAGAAGGCCAATGGAATTCTGGCTTGGATCAGAAATAATGTGGCCAGCAGGACCACAGCAGTGACCGTCTCCCTGTGCTGGACACTGGTGAAGCCACACCTGGGATCTTGTGTTCAGTTTTGGGTTCCTCTTGACCAGAAAGACATTGAGGTGCTGGAGTGTGTCTAGAGAAGGGTAACAGAGCTGGGGAAGGGTCTGGAGCACTAGCCTTATGAGGAGTGGCTGAGAAAGCTGGGAGTGTTTAGCCTGAAGAAAAGGACACTCATGGGGGATCTTATTGCTCTCTACAAGTCCCTGAAAGAAGGCTGTAGCCGGATGGGAGTCAGCCTCTTCTTCCAGGTAACAAGAAACAGGACAAGAGGAAAAGGACTCAAGCTGTGCCAGAAGAAGTTTAGATTGGAGATGAGGGAAAGCTTCTTCACTGAAAAGATCATCAGACATTTGAACAGGTTTCCCAGGGAGGTGGTAGAACCACCATCCCTGGAGGTATTTGAAAGAGAGGTAGATGTGGCACCTGGGGACATGGTGTAGTGAAGGACTTGTCAGTATCATGTTTATAGTTGGACCCAATGCTCTTAAGGGTCTTTTTCAACCTAAATGATTCTATGTTTCGACAATTCCATGATAAAAAAATTAATATATAGTAATTTCTACCTCCGAGTTTGTTCTCAGAGCAAAACCAGAAGGAGACTTGCTTAAGCATCTTTCTCTGAGATTCAGGAGAAATAAAAGAAAGTTCTTAAACAAATGGAAATCTGGAGGATCCAGGCTTATGCCCTGACCCCTATCATGAAATAAGAGCATTGGCACAAGTACTTTTTTCCTTCATTCCACATCACCTTTCACAGCCTCCAGAAATACATTGCACATACATTCCTTGGAACTGAATAGAACTGCACAAAAGTAGTAACTCATTCTTACCATCTGTGTTTCTTCCCCTAACAGAAAAACACCTTACCATTCAGGCAACAGTTATTACATAAATGAGAAGAATTGAATGTGAATATGCGAAATATCTGCCTTAAGCATTTCTTTGCAAAAAACATCTAAATGTTTTTTAAATAGGAGTTAGATGGAGCTCTGAGCAATCTGGTCTAGGAAAAGTTGTCCCTACCCATGGTAGAGGTGTTGAAAGTAGGCAATCATTAAGGTCCCTTCTAACCCAGGGTGTTCTGTGATTCTCTGCTGATTCTATATACTGTCCAACTCTAGTACAAACATAATAACTTGCAAACTGAGAAATTAGAAAATACTTACAGATAATGATGGTTTGTCCTTCAAAGAAAACTTAACTTTTTGAAAAATATATTTATGTGAAAAGATTGCCACATGTAAACTCATTAAACTCTAGTTTTGGGGAGGTTTCTTTGAAATTATATTTCAAAGAATATAATATATATATATATACAAATATAATATCTTTGTATTTTACTGGAAACAATTACAATACTTACATTTATACTCTACAGTTTATTCTTCCCAGCAAAACCTGCTACTTACTAAACAATATTTTTTAATATTTCTATTTTCTCTTGTCTTTATATAATTTTATTGAATCTGTATATTGCACTTTATTAATGTTTCCTTTGAATTACTTCACCCTATACAACATGATGTTAAACTTTGCATTAATCTTCCCACAGACCATTGTCATGAATGTTTCTGCCAGTTTTTCAATATATTTCTATTTTAAGACCTTGTGTGCATATAACCAGATCAGGGTGAATTTAAGCTTCTATGATCTCTTTTTCAGGTTGCTTTTTGTTTGTTTGGTGGGGTTTTTTCTCCTTTTTAATAGCTTCTTTTAACAAAGATAAAAAGGTTAGGAGAATAATATTTTGAACTTAAAAAGTAAAAGTCCTGTTCTCAACCAAATTCTGACCAAGCTATTTTTGGGTGAATGCGTGAATGCTTGTGTGGCAAACACTGAAGATTGGCACATAGCATATGAAGAACCTTCTTGATGTGGAGTCTCAGACAGCAGGGTCTCCTCCAGTTGCACAAACCGTGGCTCTGCTACTTTTCTGTCTTCTTCCCACAATTAGAAAATCAGAGTGTGACTCTCTTAAAACAATGATGGAACTGAAAGCAAAGATTTTATTTCTTTCACATGGCATAACATATAGTGAATCAAGACTCACAAAATGGAAAGAGGTTAGCAACCTCTCAACTCAGAAGTCACCAAAATGTTTGGTTTTACACAAACATCAGTGCCAGAATGCTTCAAATTCTTTATGGAACAGA
>WBMV01007707.1:335772-464015 GCA_013396655.1 Campylorhamphus procurvoides
CACGCCGACCCCGCGTCCTTCCCGAACCTCGGGGTGGGGGGCTGTGCGGGGAGACCCGCCCTGTCCTCCGAGCATCCCCCCCGAGCATCAGGGCATAGCGGTGCGGGAGCGTGTGCGGGGCCGCGGCGCTCGGGTACCACGGCCCGGAGGGAGGGAGGGAGTGTGGGATGCTGCGGATGCAACAGACCGGGAATGGGCTGGTTCGGCCATGTGCGCAGCGCTGGCCAGTCCGGCACACCCCATCCTTGCAGAAGAGCGCCCGGGTGCTGAAGCTTTTCTTTGCAAGATGAACTAAAGGTCACCTGCAGCAAGGGAAGCTGTGGGTTAGCGTTTGAGGGCTGCACATCTTTTGGGGGGTAGGCGGGGAGACAGGCAGTTGGATCCTCTTAAAACTCCTCTATGGAAGCAGATGGGCATAATTAAGTTCTACAGGGTGAAAAGCCTGTGATATGGACTCATTTCTTGCAGTGCAGAATCACAGAATTTTTAGGGTCGGAAGGGACCTCTGGGCATCATCCAGTACCACTCACTCTGCCAGGGCAGGGTTAGGGTTCCTGCAAGTGGAGCAGGAACTCGTTCGGGTGGTTTTGAATGTGTTCAGAGAAGGAAACTCGACGACCTCCTTGGGCACAGACAAAGCTTATCCAGTGTATGGAAACAGTGGTTGTAAGTGAGCAGCAGAGTGCAGACAGCATGGAACTTCTGCGCCTTTATGGTGCCTTTCAATGTTCACTCCTGTCAAACTCCTTCACAGACTTTGAATTAAAATGGTAATGGTCATCACTGGGCAAAGATGCTTGCAACTAAAGCAAATTTTGTGTGAACAGAAATAAAATTAGAATACAGTGCAGTTGTAGTGAAAATAAAGTAGAAACAGAGATTATGTGGAAACTACGTTGCCCAAGCTCTGCAGGGTGTTTTAACATCGCCTTATTTTCCTTTGCATTAGGGTAAAATACGTCAGGAAGCACAACTTAACTGAGTGGCTTTCTTTTGGCAAATGTACATCCCATCCCTTTTGACCTGCTGTCTGTACATTTTCCACTAGACAACTGTTGTAAACTGAGATGAATAGTTTTTTTGTTTTGTGAGGTATGCAAATTCATCTCATTTAGTGTCATTCCTAGAAGTTTTCATTTCTGTTTATAGCAAATTCATTGCAACCAATCACTAAATATACCTTTTTAACATTTTGATTACAGGTGAAGAAGCTTGGTATTGTTGCTGTGAGTAAGTATGCTCAGATTGTTTGTTCTTCTTATTTGGGACTTTTTTAACATGTTTGACATCCAGTTGATTCTCAACTCCGAAGCAGAAAATAAACTGTATGTACTAATATTTACACTCAAATATGGTGAAAGGAGTCTCAGAAATATAAGATAACAATTTGGAAATAAGTCTGCTGCTGAAACTGTAACCTAGTTCTCTTAGGGCATGCCTTATGAGTTTTCTGTTCTTACCATCTTGGTCTTCCAAGAATGCACCTAGGCCTTAAGGATTGAGCATTGAATGAAGTTCAAGTATTAATTTATTTAATTAACTTCAGATCCCTTTTTTGTTGTTGTTTTTGTGGTTATTAGAAGTCTGGTATAGGAAGAAAGTAATAGATGTAGATGGGAATAGGAAGAACTCTTCAGAGAGTGTTAAGAATTCTTTCTGCTGCTGGATACAAAGGATATAAATTGATAGCTTGACATTCACTTGGCTGTCAGGAGCAAAGCACTCTTGAGTGTCAATAGCAGGGCCCGTGTCCTCCAGCACCATCACCAACAGCCTGGGTGATGAGGCAGCATGCACTCTCAGGATAAGTTTGCAGATGATGCTGACACCCAGAATGCCGGAGTTTCAGTCTGGGGAGCTGTTGCAAAACACTAAGCCTGGGCCAACAGGAACTTTGCCAAGTTCAGTGAGTTTAAGTGCGGAATCCTGCACCTGGGACAGAACAAGCTGGGAACTGACTGGCTGCATGGCATCCTGCTGAAAAGGAGCTGGGGCTGTGCTGGTGCCAGGTTGAATGTGCACCAACAACACAGTAACTGGGAACAAGGCAGGCTGTGTATCAGGCTACATTAGGAATGGGGCCAGGAGACCAGGGAAGGCTGGTACTCTCCTGTACCTCATGCTGGTGAGGCCATACGTGGACTGAAATACCCAGTTATTGTGGTTCTCTGCCTTCCACAGCTCCCCTTCCTCCTGCAGGAGCAATACTGAGGAGCTGAAGAGTGTCAGGGCTTACAGCAAGAGACACTGAAGCTACTGGTTCTGTTTAGTCTTAAGAAGGGAAGATATGGGGTGACCTAGAGGCATCCTGTTACCTGAAGGGTAATTAGATGGCAGGGCTGAATTTGTGGTGGTGATGGTAGACAGAGTAAAAAAGGGCAATGTGCACAGATTGCAGCTTGAGAGGGTCACAGTGGAGGTTAGGATAAACAGCCCTAAGAGGCAGTACAGTGCAGAGCCTGAGCAGAACTCCTCCAGAAGTGTTCAAGACTGAGCTGAGCATAGCTACAGTTAACCAAGCCTAGTACTGGTGATAGTCCAGCTTTGGGAGGAGTTGGTGGGATGTTGAAATAGTTGGTTTCCAAAGGTCCCTTTCAATAGATATTTAGAACATTCAGAGGGATGCACACTGTCTTGAAGAGTAGGGGCTTCTGTATACTACCAAGTTTTTACAGAGACCTCATAAATAAAGTATCTTTCATTAAAAGAGCACCTGTAAACTTGAGAATAAATGTCACACAACCAGGACTAGATATAGTAGACCAAGCGTTCATAATTAACAGCTGTAAACACTGTTTACATTACATTAACATAGCTTCTGTTTTCAGCTTACAAAATCATAAAAATCTTGCATATTCAGTGAGCTACATGTTAGAGAGGCAATCTTCTAAGCTTTTTCAGAAATTGAGATGTTTACATGCAAAATTGTGATTGAAAAAAATCAGAGCAGTGTGTGTCTCTCTCTTTGTGGTGGTGTTGGTTTGTTAATGTTATATGGTTGGTGTTCTGAGTTTTTTAGTTGGGGTCTGCTTTAAACTGTCATAGCCTGAGCAGACTTCAGACAGCTCATGTGGAGTACCAGGTAACCTGGTTGTAAACCTAAGTTGCTTCAGAGGTGCTGTGGGAAGATGTTTAATGTGTTCAAACAAATGAAACCTAAAGTGCAACCTTTTTTATTTTCTTAGTTAATCTTTAGTTTTATCCTTTTGAAGCTGTGTCTGCAATACAGCAAAGGTATTAGTTTCTTTGTGTCTGACAGTAATTCATAGTACAAAGCAATGTTGTGGTGAAAGCTGGTGTGTGACTGTGCAAGTTTGTATCATAGGTGCACTCACGCAGTGATTTTTGATCTGGTGCTTCTCTGCACAATTGTTAAATGCTGGAATTGGCATTTTTATATTCCCCCGTGTTGAGAATATTTTTCCCTAGAGTGTATTTTTCAGTTTTCTACCGTTTGGGACCACCCCAGCAGTTTCTGAGTGTGGTCTGGAGCTTTGACTCTTCTACCTTTTGAGCTAGTGAAGTAGCAGATCCTAATAGCAGATTCTCCTGAACCATTCACGAGGTGGTGATTAAGGTGTATTCTTAGGGCAGTAAATTCCCAGTGTCTTTAGCTGCCATCAGAAAATGGGTGCAGAATTGGGTCACTTCCTAACTTACCCTAATAAGCATTCCTGAGACTTCGATTTATCATCTGTGTTTCCAGCCCTCACAAAGATAACACATCCCTTCACTTACAATGAAAGGTCTGTGATTTATTACTAAGTGTTTTTCAAAAGAACCACCTTGTGATCTACCAATCTGATGATACTTAGGATGTTGTTCCCTGTGTAATGTTTTATGGTAATTTTTGCATTCATCTGAAATGCGTGTGTTTCTCTAAAGTTCAACGTAATGTTCAGCAGAAAAGCTTTCTTGGTGGGTCACCATGCCAAAGAAATACTCTGTTGAGCTTTCCCTTTTGTTACGAACCTGAGACTTGTTCAACTTTTCTTTTATTTGATTAACAGGTAATGCTTTGGCACAAGACATTACATGTTTGGCAGCAGATCGCATGCTGATTTTTGCTTCATACGACAATATTCTCCATGCTTTTGCCAGGAACAAAGAGGTTTTTATTAGTTTACTTATTGCTTAGTAGTACAACACAGCTGTGTAGTGTTTGTGGTTTCAAGACAGTTAATTTTCTACAAATGCCAGTTTCCGTAGATATTTAGTACCTTCAATTTTAGAGAAACAAACTGTAGAATAAAGAATAAAAAGCTCAATACAGGAGAATGTAAGTGCAAATTCTGTAATGGCTGACCTGTATTTTATGTAGTAATTATCATAATTAAGTAGTCATTTAAAGATAAAAAAATATGTTGTTAATTCACATAAGTGAAGTGAATTGAAATTAAATAATTTAAAATATGTAGGTAGAATGTTTTTGCCAACAGTTTTAAATGTCAATATAGTCATCTGTCTTCCACTTCAAGTCATATGGCCTTTCCATGTATTTTATTTAAACTTGTTGCTGCCATATTAGTTATATTCAGGTATTACATTAACATGATATGCTTAATAGCTTACACTGAAAGCATTTCTATTTTGAATTTATAGGTGGTTCATACCTATGAAGGTCACAAGGCAAGGATACACCTTCTCCAGCCTTTTGGTGATCATGTCATCTCTGTGGATGTTGATAATGTTCTTATTGTTTGGAATATACAGTCAGAAGGTAAGACACTTTAATTTTTTTATTACTTCATAGGATAGCATTGTTAAACATTCAGTTAAACATTCAATTTAAAAAGTAGTTTTGTTAAATGAACATATTCAGAAGTAGTTTGTTCTTAATAAAGAATATTTCTAAATGATGGTGCTACTTAATTGTTAATCTCAAGTCCTGATCTTCCAATAATATTTCATGAATGCTTTCTGCATCACATGCAGAGACCCAGGAAGGTTCCACGTAGGTGTAAAGAGATAATGATTATGTGGAAATTACATTTTAGTCTTCCATTATCTGGTAAAGACTGTAATACAGCAGCTTTGACTCTTATCTCTGAAATCCTGTAATTCCTTGATATTTATTAGACTGGGTAATACTGAATTCTAATGAATAATCTTCTGATTATGTCTGCATCTTCTCATGCCATTGTCAAGGGCTTAAGTGCCTCAAACTTCTAGAAATCATTGTCATTGATGTGACCAGTGTTGTTCCTTGGATGTTGTGTCTCAATAGTGGCTCAAAACAGGCTTTAGAGATTTGAAGTTGCTATAACAAACAAAAGGCATGCTAGTCAGATGAGGTGTGTTGCTCAGGCAGGAGCAGGAATCCCTCAGAAAGATATAAATCACTACACTTATGCCAGTACTGTTGTACTAGGTAGGCTTGTAGGGAAAAAATACACCTTCGAGCCAACAGATGTTCCAGAGTAAAGTTGAGCCTGTCCTGTTACACATTAGATAATCCTTTAGTCTGAGAAACACCAGTTAGAGGATTTGTAAAGTAAACATCTGTTCTGCTTTTACATTTGTAAAGCGATGACAAGCCTGCAGATTTATAGGGGTAGCCACATTAACACTGTTTTTTACTTTTTTTTTTCAGAAGAGTATCTTCAAGTGGATTTTGATAAAGCCACTTTTGCAGTTTCTGCAATTCTGCATCCCAGCACCTATTTGAATAAAATTCTCCTTGGGAGTGAACAAGGAAGCTTGCAGCTATGGAATATAAGATCCAAGTAAGGTTCTTGATAACTTGGCTACACTTCATGCTCCAAGTAGCTTGATATGCAACAAATAATACTTTTAAGTATAGTAGATTTAGAACATGGAATCTTTTACTGAATATTGGCACAAGTTTTCAGTTGGTTTATCTCCAGGAACAAAGAATGCTGCTGCTCCCTGAATGCTGATGCCTTTCAGGTTGCGTATTGTTTACTCCCCTTGCAAAATGTCAGGGGTTTTCAGGAATTTTTTTTTTATAGATTTTTTTTTTTTAATTTCTTGGAATCACATAGCTTTCCCATGAAAGCAATTAAAATAATAATAACAAAAGCATGTTCAGGCCTTCTGCATCCTTTCTTTCAAGCTTAATTTTTTGAGTTTTGTGGGTCCAAGGGAATGTTGGCAGGTAATATGAAGGTAATTATTAGCATTTGAGCCTTACACTCTTATAAATAAGAGATGTATAGAGACGCAGTGTTCTCTGAGCACATCCCAGTGGATTGTCCTTCATAATGTCAATATTTCATGTCTGTCAAGATGAGATGCCTTTCTAACTTGTGAAAGTTACTAGTACAGTGAGTTTCCCTGCATGTTGATGTACATACTGCAAATGTTAAGTCAGCTTTTGGAAATCAGTGTTTCATTCTCCTAACTCAGCTTGCATAATTCAGTGTTTATTTTCATAGCCACTGTATACTTTAAATTGTATCACTGAGATTTCTTTTTGTTTCATATTCTGGTGTTTTAGAGATGCCCTATATGCTATATAAATCAGGAAATAGGAGTAACCTAAAAAAAGAAGAAAAGTAAATGTCTTTGCTCACAGAATTTTTACGTCTCTTCAATTTCTGTCGCAGCATCTTGAGATGCAGTACATCCCAGATGACAAAAAGTCTACTTTAAGTGGATTAATTTCTGTGTTAATTGTGTAAAAACTTATGGGACTGTTACTGCTCTCCTCTAGCAGTGTTGCTGAGTTAAGCATTGTGTGTTTTTGGCTATTTGTTCCCTACATAGATTTTTTTTTTTTTGGATAGGAATGGAAAAGCTAGGGGGAAGGGAAAAACAAATGAAAGAGCTGAGGGGAAAGTTTGATAGTGTCTGGCATGAAAGGGACGTGAGAGATGGTAACTTGTCTGGTAGCAGTCTTTTAAGAATGCCAACCTGTACATGTGGTGATGGAATAATTTTTTCATTGTGTCCTTAAATGACATCTTCACAATTTCACCTGTAGTAAGTACTGCATGACTGCCTTGTCTGTGAGCTGTCCTGCTCACATTTTGACTGTTACCATTTCTGAAAGGAGCAGGATGGGCTGTGCTTGTAATGCCCATTACTGTCTTGATTGAGGGAAGTTACCCTGCAGATGAGGAATTTGATTCTATTAGAAGTTGAATCCTGACTGGCTTTTTATGTGGATGTTGAGAATTCTGCAGAGATGTGATCATGGCAGAAATGCATGGGGAGCAGCTGCCATAGAAGGATCTTTCTCCTTGTCCATGTCACGTAATTATGTCACTGTTGTGGGATTAGTGGATGACATTAATTTTTTCAATAAAGTTGAACCATTCCCAACCTTACTAGTATCACAGGCTTGTTTTTTTTTTCCTTTCATCTGATTTATAAGGACAGAAAAATGATTACTTTTCTTAGTAAGTGTATATAAAGTAGCCCTTTGGTCATGGAAGATCCCCAAGGGTTAATTGATTTATGGGTTTTGTGTGTTTATTTTCCAGCAAACTGTTATACTCATTTCCAGGATGGGGCTTCGCAGTTACAACTCTTGCACAAGTTGGTATTTTTGCTAAATTTTATTTTCATACATAACTGGTCAAGAAAAGCAAGCAAAATAACATTGTTAAAAATTACAGCAGTAAAGATGGTTTGTATTTTCTCAGGTATTGTAATAACTCTCACTTGTGTGAAAGCTTGTTATCTTCCTCTTGCTCTTCCTCTAGTCCTACTTGTGTTGCATTTAGCATCTTAACTGTTTAGTGTTCATCACATCTATAGTCTTCACTGAATGTTATAAATTCACAGAAACAGTTTGCAAGATGGATGTGTATCATGCACGTGTAACTTCATGACACTGGTAGTTTTTTGCTAAATTTATTTTGCTTTGGAAGTTGATAAAATGTAGATTTTGCTGAATCAAGAAAAGATTTTCTAATTGTATTTGCTATATTTTTTTCTTAGATATAAATATTAATGAAAACTTATTGGTGGCATTGATGACAGCTTTGAAAATGGTCAGCAGTTGGCCAGGGTAAAACTTGTAAACATGGGGATATGTGGTGGGGGGATGTATAATAGTCTACCAGAGCTACTGGAAAATTAAAGTGATCTGTTTTTCAAAGCTTCTGGAAACCAATAGAGACTAAGCACAAAATCTTGAACCTCTCTTTTTTTTTTTTTTTTTTTCTTTTGGTCAGGGTTTCAGTTTTGCATTACAGTGATGTAGACAGAGAATCTCATGTGAGATGCCTTATTTTTTTTCTTTACTATTTGTCCCAGATTTAGATACGTTGTCTTGAATGTGTTGGTATTAGTAGTCTAGCAGCAAGCTTTTCCTTTCTCATTTTAGTTGCTGTTCAATTTTTCTTGCAGGCTCCAGCAGTGGATGTTGTTGCAGTTGGTCTTGTGTCTGGTCATATCATTGTACATAATATTAAGTTTGATGAAACTCTGATGAAATTTCAACAAGACTGGGGTCCCATCACAGCAATATCTTTTCGTACAGGTAAGCCTTAGCATTTTTTAGTCAAAGTGTGTATAAAATCACTAAAACTAAGTGGGACATAGGAAGAACAATTTTTGATAAAACATTTCGGAATCAAAATTTCTGCTGAGAGTTTTAGCTTTCGAATAATAAAGAGAAGTTAGCAGTAAGTAAGGGAGACCATGCATTTTCATCTTCATTTATAGTGCTGTTTTATAGCATTTTCTTGTGTTCTGACTCAGTCCATGGGAAGAATGGCAGACAGCATTTTTGGAAAGAAAAGTTTGTTTGCTGTGTGACAACAGTTAACACAGTACAGTTAGCTGAGTTAGTGCAGAGTGCTCAGTACACCTTAGTTTGCTGTCCAGACCTACTTCTCAGCAATGTCTTTCCCCCAGACAAAGTTAGAATGTTAATAGCTGGGTGACTACTGAATGGATGTTACTGGGGAATGCTGCTTATTTCCACAGCTTTTTCTTGTCCAGCGAGCATGTAGTAATTATAAAGCTAGTTACTTTAATGTTGATCCTTCCTACACAGCTGCTGATACTGAATCTAGTCTCTCATTGAACAGATACATTTGCAAATCTTACCAGGATATAGATTTATGTAGGCCCTGTTGAGGAAGAACGGTACTGGAGAATATTGTGGAAAGGCTTTTGAGAAGCAGAAAGAGTGGGTTTTTTTGTGTCTCTCTCTTGTGCTTTCAAGCAAAACTTCTGGCGCTAACTGCTGGATTTAGATATTTTCTTGTTATCTGATATGAAAAAAATCCTGGTTTTATTATCAGTGAACTTTGTTTCTTTTCTGATTGAAATGTTAGACTGTTGCAGTTAAAACAGATCTTATTTGTAGCATCGATTTGAGATTTGGGTTTTTTTCTGATTGTAGCCTTTTCTTGCATCAGTTTTAAGATGTGAGAAGTAAATGAGCTGAAGGTCAATAAGCAAACCTTTTAAACTTTTATTTGTGGAACAGATGGACACCCAATAATGGCAGCTGGTAGCCCAGTTGGACACATTGCTTTGTGGGATCTAGAAGAGAAGAAACTGATGTGTCAGATGCAAGATACTCATTCCACAGCAGTAGCTGGCATGTCATTTGTCCCTGGAGAGCCACTTCTTATTACTAATGGTGCTGATAATGCTCTACGGGTAAGTTACAGTGGGTGCTGCTGTCTGCTGTTACCTTTTCCTTCTCTGAGAGAGCTGCAAAGTGTAAATGTTTAGTTTGGATTGAAGTAGTAGTTCTGAAATGAGTCAAATACAACAAAACTTAAGTTGCTGGCTCCTCAGCTGGACTGTAGTTTAAAGTTTAAATGATGCTATTGCTTCATTTACTGCTTCCTGATAGCCTTGAAATAAAAAAGCTTTGGATTGAAAAAAAAGCTCCAATTTTCCAGGACCATACTTTATATTCTGTTACGCTATCTTAAATCTTGGTCAATTTTTTCAATATTTTGGATGGCAAAATTTTGATGATAAAATGATTTGCTGCTGATAAAACTCCCTTGTGCTGCATGTCCTCTGGTGCCATCAGCCTTTGGTGAAGGAGCAGAACGAACAGCACAAAACAATCAGTGCTGTGACAGAAACTCCCTGAGTTTCAGGGACAAGGGTGAAAGCCAGCATGTGAAGTTTGCTGCACCAGCTCCCAGCTAAACCTGTTCCACTGACAAAAGGTGCAGCTATTGGCAGGGCAGTGTTTATCAGCCTTGTTTTTCTGCTTGTTTTGGGATGCAGGTGTGGATTTTTGATGGACCTGGTGGTACAGGTCGTGTGTTGAGAAGCCGAATGGGACACAGTGCACCACCAACAAAAATCAGATACCATGGGCAAAATGGAGAGCAAATTCTTAGTGCAGGTATGAATTCTCATTCTTATTTTTCAGTCTGATTTCTTGCTGTGATAAAGAAAATGTGCAAAGCTAAGTGTCCTTTTTTTATTAATACAACTAGATTATATTTTGTATGTTGTGTATATGCATTTATGAGACATGGTAAGTAGTTAATGTAGACAGTGTTATGTATTACTGTAGCAAACTGTTTCCCTGGAGTAACATATCAGCATGTAAACTGAAAAGTAAAAAGAAGAATAGTATAGGAGCTGGTTTTATCACCTGTATTTATGTGTTTCATAAATAAAAATTGTTTCATTGTCTCCTGAGGAACTCTCAGCTGGTCAAAATGAAAACCTGTAACAACTAAGTTTAAATTTGGTTGTGACGGGGAAAAAATAAGCAGCACAATGCATTTATTAACTGAGAGGAGCCACACTACTTTTCCCACTAGTTTGAGCAAGCTTTGTGGCTTGCATTATCTTTGTAATTTATTGCATCTCAGTTGTGTCTGTAACATGTATATTTTCAAGGTTGCTTCTTACTGAGGTATTAATCTAAAAATGTAAAAAGGCATAATGACTGCATTTCCATATAAACTAGCATATTTAAAAATCTAAAAAGATCTCTCAGGAATTGAAGTGCTAGATCAGACTGTTTTGTACCCCAGAACACTTAAGTAATGGAATAGTAGGGACTCTTCACCTAGTCTTTACTTACTTTCAAGTAATGAATTGCTTCTATGGGCAACATTTGACAACATGACACTACACTTTGATAAATGTTACACCCAATATGGCACAGCAATATTGTGCTAAAACTACTTACTGAAATCTCTTGCTTGTCACCCAACTAGTAAGTTGAATTCAGGTAACAAGTTACTTGACAGTAATTCAGCTCACACTGGAGAAACCACAGTATCTGTTAAGTGTTGCTTAACCAATCTTCATATCTGATATTGTAGTTCACAGTAAAACATATGGAAAGGTCACAGAGGCAACCACTAAAGTCAAAAGCATCTCAGGCTTTGAGGTCTGATAATCTGCAGTGTAAAAAGTCTGACTCTCTACATTCCTTTCTGAAACAGTAGTAAAACTGGGCACCAGAAATGAGGTAGCAATGCTGTGGAGTGCCTTTTAGGTGCTATTAGTTTCCTTAGAGCAGACATCTCCACAAATTACATTCATAATATTTCACTGATCTCACAGATTTATACAGATCCTGCCTTACTTCTCTATCATAGCAGCAAGCAAAGGTTGCTTGAATAGTATAATTGCCAATTGTCTTTCAGATTTTTTAAGTTCACTCTGGCTAATTTTCTCTTTCTTTACTTATTTGGAGTAGTAAAAGTGTTTTATGGTTCTTGTGATTTTTAAAAAATCAACTCAGTGCCTTTTAACACGTGTTGTGCAGTTCCATTTCTTGTTGAATTTTGGTTCTGCCTTGTCCATGTCTCCCCCACAAACTGAACCTGTTTGCTAGTTTCAAATGTGAGCCTTCTGTCCCTGTATTAAATTCCTATCAGTTCTGTGAACATTGGTCACTTAGTAGAGTAGGGAAGTCACATTAATGTCCTGGTTACAGGAAAGGTGCACAACCCAGCTTTTACCATTTTTGTTTAGATTAGCTTACTGACTAACCTAGGTGTAGTTCTTAACCTGTCACAATGTTTATTGGTTAGAAAAAGAGTAAAGGAAGAAATGCTGTAGTTGGTGAAGGGAGTATATGGGGTTAGGGGAAAGCTTTGGGAGTATTATGGAGGTATTTGAAGGATGCAGCACTTTATTTAATGTTCTAATCATTGAAAGCTGGGTACAGCTAGATATTGTGGTGGAGAAAGGAGTTGGGATAGAGAGATTAACATGAAAAAGATGTCCATAAAGAGGTGTCATTCTGATTATGTGTGGGGCAAAGTTGTACGAATGGGATGTAGGCCATAGAAAACCAAGCTCCATTAATTCCGCTGCTTACAGTGTATCTCTGTTTTTTCTTGGACCAGAATTTTTAATGAGTATTCTATTATGGTGTTTGAGGTTGCTTATTGCTTATACTTTTATGTCTCTTGCTCAAAAAGCTTATGCATAAAGCTGATTTTTGCTATTCACTTCTCTCTGCTAATGTTTTGTCAGGTCAAGATGGAACATTGCAGTCCTTTTCAACAGTGCATGAAAAGTTCAATAAAAGTTTAGGGCGTGGTAAGTATTTCAGTCAAAGTGCAAGTATTGGTGAAGAAAAGCTCTGGAAAGTGTTTATGTGAACATTAGCCAGGCTTTGATTTCACTTTAATCATCGTATAAAACCTGGTCACCTCAGTTGTTCTGTAAATTCAGTCCTTCCTGCTGCATACCAAGTGTACTGTTAGATTGGTTTGTACTTAAAGAAAGTAATTTCTGTAGCCTGGCAGTGTATGCTGCTTCACTGTGGGAAACATTATATTAAAATTGTGTAAAGCAGTAGCTGACATTTCAGTGTGCGTAATTGGAAGTTTTTAGTGTATTCCCCTTCAATTGACTACATTCATATTTCATGACTTGAGTTCCTTTGATCTAATGTGGAGTTTAACTTAAACACGTTGCACGCAGTGCTGTGATAAGGAACACACTTGTACAGTTTGGAGAGCCAGGATCAGAAAGACTAAAATAATTCTTAGTTAGTTTTAAATATCTGTCAATGTTGTTATTAAATCTACTATTGTATTTAAATCTACTTGAAAAAGTATATGCAGATTTATTGATTTTAAATATCTATCCTTTGGGCATAAATTTGAAATTCCCAAGTCTTTGGTTATTGAAAGGGCTGGGAGTTGTATGTTGCTTTGTATAGTCGTGTCTGTATGACCATGTTTGCCTGCAATGGGGGAACCTCTGCCTCAGGATTTCAGCACAAGATCCTGGAACGAATAGGTTGAGTAGCACATCTGTGTAAAAAGCTCAGCATCACATGAATTTTGACAGGAACTCTGTTACTCTTCTTAGCTCTTCACACCCTAGGGAACAGCAATGCCGTGTTTATGTAAGCCAGATTTTTCTAAGTTTAATAGGAACATTATGTTTTGTTAACAGTCCTTTTAAAACCATTATTCTCATTTCTAACCGTGAGATTGACACACTTAACTTCTATTTTTAAGGTTCAATTAACAAAAAGAAATCAAAAAAGAAAGGTCTTAAGCTTGACACTATGGCACTTCCACCAATTACGGCCTTTGCTTCAGGTAAGTAGTCTTTGACATACATTATGGAGTAAATATGAATACATTATCATCACGTATTCGTTTTGTCTTTTGATTGTCAAGAACAGCTCATGTTCCAATAAAATCAGATTATTGAGCGTCTGTGGCCTTTTGTGAGCTGTTGAGTGACAGTTTAGAAGTACATTTTATTTGATAAACCTTTCTAATATTTCAAAAAGAGCATTTTATCTCAAATGTCTTTATCTGACTTTTGGCTTGAAAATCTCCTAAATGGAGGCCAAAATCTTTTGGTGTACCTATTATTCAAGGCTGGAGAACCAGCAGGTAGAGGGGTAATGAAAATCTTTGTCAGCTAAGGAAATCTTAGGTACAATGGTTGATTTTGATTCCTCAGTTCTTTCATTTGAGTCACTTTTCAAAGTCAAAGTTGAAGTTAATTTGTTTGTTTGTAATTCAGTACGCAAATAATGAACATAATTTTTTTTTGGTAACAGATTTGCAATTATCTTTGCTGCATCAAAATATTCTTTAAATTAATGACCTCCTCAGACTTGTAGCCAGTTTTGTCTTGAGTGTTAACTATTTTCTATTCTAAGAAGGGTTTCTTGTTTCCTATGTTGAAAGACTTGGATTTACAATTTTCTGTAGCCATTTCACCACATATGGCATTTATATTTGCAGACTTCTGTGATAAAGACTGTCTGTACATACTTGTTGCAAATATCTCTGTGTATATTTTTAAAAGTTATATTTAAATATAATTTACTTAATATTGATTATTTTTAAAACTAATATTAGACCTGCCTGTGTTTGGAGACATAAAGCCCCCATTCATTTAAGTACATTATAGTGTTGTTTCCTTTTTGCTCTATTGTCTTTGCTTGGTAAAGTGAACCAGTTTATATCATGTTTTACTTAGAGCTTCCTGTTTGGAAGCTCAAGAAATACCCAGTTTCAAGCTCTCATTTTTTTTTGTGTACATATTATAGAAAAAAGGCAAATTTGTACATTATTTAGATGCCCACATGTCATATTTGACTAGAAAGTTTGGATACTGAACTTTGGAGAGACACATTTTCCTGGAAAGGCAAAAAGAGTATTTTGCAGTGTAAAGCAGACATAGCTCTTAAACCCAGCTTTAATTTGTGTACAATGGCTTCTGCAGCTTCAACAGCTGAAGAAATAGTTAAGAGACTCAGCTGGAAATGTGTACAGATTGAGCAGTTTAAGCCATTTACGTTGTAATACACTTTTCAAACTGCATAGGCTAAAATTTGCAAAGACATAAAACATCCAAAAGAAGCTTGTGGTTCTGTTAGTAGTTTAGTTACACTACCACATGCACAACAGTTTGCCTGGTGGGTTTTTTTATGTATGGCAGCCTTTTGGCTGTGCAGCAAGAACACTAATTATGAGCTGTTCTCTCTAAAGGTATTTCAAAATTATCTTTTCTAAGATATCAGAAAAGCTTGTTTGACTTTAGAATTACTGTTTCTAAAAGGACTATGTGTTGCATTGCAGAAGTGGCACATCAGAGTGACTGGGATGGCATTATTGCCTGCCATCAAGGGTATATAACCTGTACAACCTGGAACTACCAGAAAACTTCCATGGGAGCTCATAAACTGAAGCCAGAAGAATTCAGCAAACATAAACCTATTGATATATATGCAACAGTAAGTGTATTCAATATGAAGTTTCTTCAACATTACAATGCACGATATTTTGATTTCTGCACAGAAATAATACTTAGAATGAAAAAACACTATCTAGATGTGTTTTAGTTGCTTTGCAAAGTGCTTGCTGCCACCTCACTGTGTTCCACTAGCTGTTTTGTAATGCATATGGTCTTAAGAAAAATGCTGCGTTTGCATTTTTTCCTTAAACATTCAGGTTAAGTGCAGATGCTACTTTCTCACTCAGATAGGTGGTTGGTGTTTACCTTTAGCCTGGCACAGTGATGTAGACTTCACTGTGTGCCTGTGGTGATTAACTTGCTCTTTAGATGCAGTTTGCTGAAGACACTTATTTTTTTTGTGGCCCTGTGGGAAAATGTGTTTCCAAATTGCAGGCACGATATCACCTCTAAAACGCTTTACGACTTGAGTTGAATTCAATGACATTATGTGTAACATGCAGTGAGGACAATACAGATGTTTGCTGAGGTTTACCAGCTTCTTAAACAAGCAGTTACTGTGGCAGCCTTCATGTGCTAGGTATTCAGCAACTCCTGTATCGTGTGGTAAATTGTTTTTCTGACCTTATGCTTAGTAATTAAGTTGCAGATAAAACAAATTCAGTTGTAAATACCCAGTTTTCTTTGGGCTACTGGATCCTTTGGATTGTACCTTTCCATTGTCATCTAGATCACTGTTTACACTCTGTGAACTCACCTCATTTTGGGGTGCAATTGGCGATGTGGGCATTCAAAGAATCACAATGCTTTATCCTAAGGATTGAATTTTTTGATGTTTTATTTATTGATATTATTACATATGACTTCTGATGGATGTCACTAAATTTTCATATCCATGCCTTGCAATATTTATTACCTGTTGACTATTTGCTTATTTTCAGAGCTCCTCCTTCTACCTTTTTGAGATATAAATTGTTGATTCTGTGCAGGTTTCCTTAAGAACTCTAATAAAAATGTATTGGTATTTTGTATTCCTGATATGTTATGTGTCTTCTAACAACTTTGTTAATTGATTTACGCTTAAAGCATTTTTTTCATAGATGCTTTATTTTGCTTTTTTTTTTCATTCCCTTGAAAGGCAGTTGACATTACTTCATGTGGCAACTTCGCTGTAATTGGGATGTCAACTGGACAGGTAGATGTGTACAACATGCAGTCTGGCATTCACAGAGGGCGTTATGGCAAAGAAAAAGGTAAGGATTGCTAGATTTTTAAAATACTGGCTCTTAACAGCAATAGCCTGTTGTTCTGTCATCTAGGATATTTGACATAGATTCTGTTGAATTTGGGAGTCTTTTCAGTGTCTCTTAATTACCCTACATCATCCTGTGTTGCACTGCAGTCAGTTGCACTGATTTGAAGGACAGGATCTGTACTAGTTTCAACAGCTCTGATGTTAGCATGCCCTTGGTTTTAATTAACACAAAATGGTTAGCACAAAAATGAGATCTTCTGGCCTCCACTCTTTTTGAGATGATCACATTCCTTAGCTTCTTGTTACAGGGTTCTGTCTCTGAGATAAATTTTTCCATATGTTTTTTGCTCCCTGCTTGAAAATTAAGGAGTACTTTACATGTGGAAAATTGAAGTCCTAAGCAAGTCCAGTTCTTTACAGAGGGTATTATTTTTAATTATGTCCTGGAGGAATTTCCCTAAGTGATTCAAAAAGTCCCTGAAAGCTCATATTCAGAAGAAGCTCCCCAAAATGAAAGCAGAAATATGAGCTGATATTCAAGTTTAATTGCTCACAACTTTTTACTTTTATTCTATGTGCTTGTTTGAAAACAATTTGGTTTCTCTACAGGTCAAAAAGACAACTTAAAATATTGGATCAGTCCTGTCATGTGGCTTTAGAATTCTTTGTCACTTGCTTACTGGTTGTTCAGTGTAGTAAGGCAAAGACATACAGAACAGTGTTTGGCATTCAGCTGATTTCTATGCTAAGTTTAAATAATATTCTCTTTTCTCTTGGTTTGCAGCACATGAAGGGGCCATTAGAGGGGTAGCAGTGGACGGATTAAACCAGCTGGTTATCACAGCTGGTAGTGAAGGAGTAATTAAATTTTGGAAATTCAAAACTAAAGTTCTAGTTTATTCCACTGAACTTCCTTCTTCTCCAAGTGCAATTCTACTTCACAGAGATAGGTAAGAAACTGAAGCTATTCCATGTGCATATTGTTTTACTGTGCATACTTGTCTAGAATGGCAACCAGTATTCTAGTTAAGTTTATGTGTCTGATGCTTTGAAATACAAGTGACTCCTAGACGCAAAACAAAATGATGACAAGACATTTTATTAAGATGAAGGAATGTAATACTGATATTATTTGAAATTATTTTAGATTAAAAGATACCTGGAACAATTTGAAGATGTTTTTATTTTTTGTCTCTTGAGTATTCACCATCATATGTGTTAATGTTTGTTGGCAGTGGTATTCTGGGAATTGCCTTTGATGACTTCAGTATAAGTGTTTTGGATATTGAAACCAGGAAGATTGTCAGGACATTCTCAGGACACCATGGACGGATTAATGACATGGTAATTGTTAACTCATTTTCTGTAAAGGTGCCATACACAGATACCTAATTAATTTTGAAGATAATGAATTTATCTGCATGTGTTAAGCCACTGAGTATTATATTCAGCTGTGAATTGCAGAGCTGTAGTTCAGCTCTACAGCACTTTTGGCCTTGTTAGTTTTCAAGTTAAAATGTGTAGTGTTGGAATGGTCATCTGTTTTTCATGTACCTTGGGATTTTACTATAACTTTACAACAAGCTCATTTTGGGTCAAACAAAACAAAGCATTAGGAATAATGAAAACCACATTGAGGAGCAAAATTGTGAGTAGTCTGAACTGTGTATTTAGAAAAGATGAGTCAGGTGTCAACAGATCTGAGATGATGCAACACGCTGATAATTCCTTATTTACATCTTATACAATAGTGCTTTGTAGAGTCCATTGAAATAGTTTTTAATTATGAATGTTACTGAATTGAGCGTTTATTGAATTTTTTTCAATTTTATGCTTGCTGGTTTTCCTCATTAACATGAAAGTAAGGACCGAAGTGCTTTGACTAAAAGCCAGATCTATCCTGTATCATATATTTAAATCTTTTCCAAAATACCTTCTGGTTTTGTTCTTTTCTCCTTTTGAACAGTGTGTTGTCAGTTTTGGTTTATGGCCAGACCATTTCATCCTGGTTTTAGGGAGCAATCTAAGCTGGACAGGGCCTCCTGTAGGGACTGACTTGTCAGCTGTGCCATTAAATTGACTTTTTTATTTTAGACTTTCAGTCCTGATGGTCGTTGGCTAATAACTTCATCAATGGACTGTACCATTAAGACTTGGGACCTTCCCTCTGGATGGTGAGTCACTTTGAAAATGTACAGCAGAAATAATAATTCTGTGTCTGATGAGTGGCATAAAGCCTTCTGGCTTGATTATCTGTCACCAACTTGTACTATGTGATATTCCAAGTTGCATGTGGTATAACAAGTCAGTACCCAGTATTTTAGTTGTTCCCAGTGCTAGCAACATGTGCCTTTCCATAGGTCTGCAGAATGACAGTGTCTTGAAGACCTGTTGATGACACCTGGAGTTTGCATGCAGTGTGAATGAATGTTAATTTATTCTTTGTCTGGAAGCAGCACAATAATCCAAAGGGCATGAGATTGCTGAAGCTAAATTGCATTGTGATATGCTAAAGTAGTCCTGGAATCATAGAGGGGTTTCAGTTGGACGTGAGTTTCAGAGATCTAGTCCAGCTACCTTGATGTGGGCAGGGCCTTCTTTCACTAGACCAGGTTACTCAGAGCCCCATCCAACCTGGCCTTGGACATTTCCAGGGATGGGTCATTCACAACGTCTTTGTGCAGCCTGTTCCAGTGCCTCATTATCCTCATCATCAAGAAATTTCTGCCCTGTGTCTGATATAAACCCACCCCCTTTAACATCAAAACTGTTGTCCCTTGTCCTCTCACCATAGGTCCTGTTAAAAAGTCTTTATCTTTCTTATAAGCCCTCTGTAAGCATTGAAAGGCCACGAGGTCATCTCCCCAGAGCCTTCTGTTTCCCAGGGTGAACAGCATCAACCCTCGCAGCTCTTCATCATGTGAAATGTGTTCCAGTCATTTTCCTGGACCTGCTGTAACTTCATGTCTGCCTTGTGCTGAGGGCTCCAGAGTTGGATGCAGTGCTCCAACTGGTCTTGTAAATAGAAGTCTGTTTTCATTTTAGTGACACAGTAAGGCCTTATATCAGTTATATTTTTCATCGCAACTGCCAAAAATACTCTTTTATCATCCACTATGTGTAGTCTTCTCCCAGAATAAAATTTGGCTTAGAAATGGACACGTGCACACAAGAAGTTCAGGAACCCAGAAAAAACAAGCTGAAAAGTAACTTTGAGTTCTGCCAGTACATTCTTTTAACAGCATATCAGATAGACTTTTTTTTTAATTATTATTTTTTACTTTTTTTTTAGTAATTTGGGGTAGTGCTATGCAGTGTGCAGCTCTGGTGGTCTTGGCTGGAACTGAATGGTTTCGCTTGGATTGATTAGTTGACATGGTTTGGTAAATAATTTTGTGTACTGTTAGAAGTTTTACTATCAGGAGTGTGTTGAATATCAACAAATGACGTATTCTTATATGATGAGTGACACTAGTCTAAAATAGGACAGGATGGACATGAAGTGTCATCTTCTATAAATGAGAAGGAAATTAACACTCTGTTTGGACTTAGTCTTTCTAACACACTTTCCCTTCCAGAATAACATACCTACAAAAAATTGCAGCATTAATTAATACTAGTTAGTTATATCTTTCATTTCTTCAATGGCATAGCACTTTGCAGTAAGAATCTATTCATAATGTTTTTAAAAGTATTCTAACCATAGTTGTTGTTTGCATGTAACAAAACTAAATATTTTGTCTCTTCTCTCTGATTGCAAGAAATTTGGGTCAAGCTGAAATCTAGGGAGCTACATTAAAAATTGTGGTTTTGAAAATAATTAGATTAAATTATTCTTCCAAAATGTAGAGTCAAGGTTTTCCCATAACTGTAGGAAGAGGAGTGTATTGACAAGGAGGAATAGCTTTTAATAAAAAGCCTGATGCTTGTTTTACTTCTTCTGTGGCTCATAAATAGAAGAATCAACTTACAAACTCTGTGTTCTAAAACCTCAGCTTTAGTACTATTCTTAAAAAAAGATAGCAAACATGTTTCTGCAATCCTACTTAATGAAAATTACCAAGTGATGTAGATAAATGGTTTGACAGCTCTCAGATGATTATCTGTTTTTACTTGGGAATACTGCTTGTCTGTCTTTATGTAATGTAAGTATTCCTAGTGTATGTTTTTAATGTAGGGTTTTTTGAAATCTGGGAGAAAACTGCCAGTTTATGTAAAGCAGGGCACAAGCAGGAACCTTGGCATTATGCAAATTTTTATTTCTGCAGTGCAGCTTGCAGAGGCACATTAAGGAATTGAGGGTATGAGCTGACTGTTTATATTTTGGATTGAGTACTTGAGGAAGAATGGCATAAGAGACCTCTTGATGTTGTGAGGTCGGCAGTTTTATACCTTCTATTGTCTTAATTTTTGCAGTTAGGCAAGAAATATAAAGGTAGATGCCTTCAGCCCCAAAGGCAGGATTCATTTAGCAGTTACTGTACTTTTTTAATCAAAATTACAAGCATGTTTCTCATAATCGTGTAGCAGATTCATCCCTACTTCCCTAAGGCTGCAATTTTTATTGTGATTTAAATTCAGTAAGTAGAAAAACTTAATTCCATGTTAACTTTGTTTTGCAGTTGTTCTTTATGGTTGATTTATTGAACACAGTTTTTCAGATACTGATAAAAGTTGGGGAAAAAGAGTGGATTTGAAACTGTAAACATTATTTATGGTGAATATTTCTAGCTATTGTGCACTGTGTACAAAAGGTATCAGTGTAACTGGTATGTGTTTGTAATTTATGGTTTTAGTGTTGAAAGTGATGAATGATGTTTCTCTTACCTGAGGTTTGCAACATGTGTCCAACAGTATGCAGAAGGATTAAAATTTTCGGGGGGAAAAATTCAGGGGGGAAAAAGGGCTTTTATTTTTAATACGGTCTGTCAAACCCTCACAAGAGTGCTTAGTATTTAAGAATATAAGTGCCACAGGATTTTGCATTTTAAACTGCTTTGTTACATCGGTATTTTTTCTGTGGTTAATGAACAGACCAGGGCTGTAGAATTAGCTGCTCTCATCACTTCTCACTTTACTTTTGGTCTGTAAACAAGAGCAAAGTATTCAAGCTCTCCATTTGTTCTTCTTGCTTCTCTCTGAGAACTGATTGTCAAATTCAACTTAAAATTTTAAGTTATATTTATACCTTAACAAGTGACAAGCATGAATGAGCCTGGACTGGAGTGAAAGTCTGCTAGGGAATGCATCATTTGGTACTGGTGCCATCATCCAGAACTAGAGTATCAAATAGCCACATACTATTGAGTGTTTTAACCTTGTTTTTACATGGTATTTTTTCAATTTTCTGCAATAGTGAAAGGAATGATCAAGGAGTGCCGTATCAGGCTGAAGATATGGCAGTGCCAACACTGTTGCAGTCAATCAAATTTTGCATTGTACAATTCATTCTTTACTTGAGAAATATTAGGTCCTGGTATTAACCAGATGTATATGAAGTATATTGAGAGAGGGAATTGTCACTCGATGGCAGAGCATTAAAAGATGAGGTCAGAGCAACATGGGGCTGGTTGGAATTTCAAAATTTAAGGCCACTAAGGAGGTTAGTGTTAAGCATAAGAAGTTGAATGTGGCCAAATGGTTCATCACATTTTCCACAGAATGTGGGTGTCTAAAGGCAGCTTCAGCTGATTTTTGAGAATTTTATGGAGTTGAGTGGTTTGTTGCACAGTGGTGTTCACTTGCTAAGTTTATATCATATTGATACTTCTAATACTCTGGTGTGTGTTGGTGCTTCCAGTGTCCTGTTTGCATTCAGCTGTAATGCAGTTATGCATAGATAAACAAGTTCACCTTGCTGAGAACTTCTCTGTTGTGTTTTTCTCCTTAGCCTCATAGACTGTTTTTTGGTGGACTCTGCAGCTGTGAGCCTTACCATGTCCCCTACAGGAGATTTTCTAGCTTCAGCACATGTGGATGATCTTGGAATTTATTTGTGGTGAGTATGTAATACATTTGTTTCTGCACAGAATTTCATATGGAAAACAATTCTTTTAATCACCTTTATTGCAAACTGAGAATTGTTCTTTGAAGTATCATCTCCAGTGTTTTGTCTTCCCTGGTTCTAATTAAAATAGATACTCGGTATTGCTGTGATTTGTAAACCTTGAAATTTCTGCAGGTAAGATGTTTATTCTGATAGTTAGAAACATTTTAAAAAAAGATCACTTTCCTTACTTCTAAGAATTCCTCTTAGGCCATTCCTAAAGCTTTTTTTTTACTTTTTTTTTTTACCCCTTTTGAAATGTCTTTGTTCAAATAGTGTTTCTTTCTGAACTTCTGAGTAGCATTTGAAAATTATTTCTCTTTGCTAGTTATAAATGAGCATAGAAGTAACATCTTTCAGTTCAATTTCCTCATGATAGGAAAGCAAATGACTGCTTAGGTCCAGTCCTGAAGTAATGCACCATTTAAGTGGTTTGGGTTTTTTTTCCCTTTTATTTCATGGATAGATCTTTCAGGTTACATCTGTTGGCTGTAGTTTTGCCTGAGGGATGTTCCATTGTCAGACCTCGCTGAGGTTAAGTAGAAGTACTTGCTTGTGAATAATGACAAGTGCTTTTACCTAGCTCTGGTTTATATTGGCAGAAAAAATAATCTGCCAGAACAACTTGCGTGCATATTCCAAACCTGAAGAGAATTTACTAAGAATACTACCCTGCAAACCTGTGAAAGCAGGATGAGTAATTTATGTTCACATGATGTGTTGTATATAACGTTCATCCTGGAGAGCTCCAGGGAGATCTTAGAGCCCCTTCCAGTGCTGTAAGGGATTCCAAGAGAGCTGGAGAGGGACCTTAGACAAGAGCCTGGAGTGACAGGACAAGAGGGAATGGCTTCAAAACAACAGAGGGCAGGTTTGTATTAAGTATTGGGAAGCAATTGCTGATTGTAAGAGTAGTGGAGTACTGACACTGTTAAATATTTTTTGGCCAGCAGGACCAGGGCAGTGACTGTCCCCCTGTGCTGGGCACTGGTGGGGCCACACCTGGGATCCTGTGTCCAGGTTTGGGCCCCTTGTGACCAGAAAGACATTGAGGTGCTGGAGTGTGTCCAAAGAAGGACAGCAGAGCTGGGGAAGGGTCTGGAGCACAAGTCCTATGAGGAGGGACTGAGGGAGCTGGGGATGTTCAGCCTGGAGAAAAAGAGGCTGTCGGGGGGGGATATTCTTGCACTCTCCAACTCCCTGACAGGAGGTTGTAGCCAGGGGGGAGTTGGGCTCCTTTCCCAGACAACCAGTAATAGGATGAGGGGAAATGGCCACAAGCTGTGCCAGAGGAGGTTCAGGCTGGACATCAGAAAGAATTTATTCACAGAAGGGATGGTTAAGCATTGTAGCAGGCTGCCTAGGGAGGTGATGGAGTCACCATCCCTAGAAGTGTTCAAAAAGTGACTGACTGGATGTGGCACTCAGTGCCATGGTGTAGCTGACAAGGTGGTGATCAGTCAAAGGCTGGACTTGATGATCTTGGAAGTCTTTTCCAAACCTAAATTATTCTGTCATTCTGTACATATTAAGTACAAAACAAACACTTTAGATAGGCAAATTTGAAGTTTCAAGTCAGTGCAGTAGTTGGCAGTGATTGAAGTAGTCACACTTCATAATGCCATGTGTATTAAATATTCTTGGCAGTAATACTTCAGTACAACCTTTATGTTTCAGATTTTCAGGTGATGTCTATTGCTGTGTTCCATTTCTTGCTTATCTGCTGGGAGATGAGAAAAACTAATGTTGACTAGACCCTGGTGAATTGCCATAATGCAGTAGTATTAGACTGCAGTAAAAATCGTGTCTAATGTACTCGTTTCCATTCACCAGAAGATTGTTTTTAAAATGCCTGTCTTATTTTTCAGGTCAAACCGTTCTCTGTATTCACTTGTGTCACTACGGCCCCTTCCTGCAGATTATGAACCTTCTTTGGTGACACGTCCTAGCACCTGCCCTGAGCAAGGTAATCTTCAGATGAAAACATATTTTGTTTTCAGTTTGCTTTTGCATTTCAAATAGAACACGGTTTGCTTCCTCAGTGACAAACTCCTTGTGTCTTAGCATTCTTTCTCTGAACTGTTCCTATTGCTTCACTATTTTTTGCATACTTACTCATATGCTGATACTATTTACTAAAATCTATTTATGTTCCTATGTTCAGACATAAAGAATTACATTGTGATGATCTCAACATCTTCAAGATTTTTTAAGGCAGCAAAACATAGTGCTGTTTGCTGGCTTTCTTTAGTCCCAGACTTGTGTAAATACCTTATGTTGTGATGTTTCTGAGGCCAGTTTGAAGTTAATGTTACTGTCTGGCAGTGGGAAGGAGGCTGTTCTTATTCCTCTTCCCTCACAGCTTGTTTCTCTCCTTGTATGCCACAGTAGATTTACGGCCATGGTTGTCTCCTTGGCAAGAGAATTGGGTTCAGCTGACCCTGCCTGTCTAGATTCCCAGTGAAAGAAAGGGCTAAGCGGCATTTTAGCTACATTCAATAGAAGTGATTGTGCTTCTGAGGTCCTCTAGATGGAGATCTTGTCTGCCTGAGTTTTGCAGTGCCTGCATTTACATCTCTATCTGGAGGAGAAATTGACCTAGCTATTGGCCACTAAAAGAGCAAGGGACTTGCTTCATGATAGCTGCCTTATTAAACACATACTTATTTTAGATACTTAAATCAGGGGGACAGGATTTCATCCAAAATCTCTGAATGTTTTCATCCTGATTCTGGCTGAAAGCTTCAATCCACTTCCGGTCTTCAGAAAATGTAAAGTAAAATGTAAAATGTCCTGCTTAGAGACTCAGGGCTCATGATTTACATTTCTTTGTTGTTGTAGGCTTTTCTATTAGATTCATTGTTTTATCCATATAATATTTTGCAAAAAGAAGGGAGAGTAGAGATGTTTGGTCAAGACCACACAGGAAGTCCAGAGAAAATCTAATGACAGATATTATAACTTTTGTTTTGGGATGCTGTACTTTAGTGCTGAGTTTTTCTTCATTTTTATGTGCCACTTCAATCATACCTATGAAGAGATTGTGATGAAGTTGTGAATATTCTGTGTATTTAAATGGAAAGATTTTATAGCTTTGTAACTTAGAACTAAAATTACTGTGTATATATCTGAAAAGTTAACATAATTTTAACAATAATCCATTGTTCTTTCTTTTAAGAATTTTATAAACTGCTTTTATATAATTTAAGCCAAAGTGAACAAATCAGTCTTTAAAATTTTGTTAATCCAATTCTGCATTTTAGCTATAATTTTTTTAAAATCTAAATGTAATATTTCATAGAGTTAACAAGATTGTTTCTGTATGTTTCTACATTATGCTAACACCTAGATCCATAGCTGTTACACATTTGTTATTCAAAAATTGCAAATTAAATAATAATGTTGGGTTTGATTTTTAAAAAAACTGTGTGGAATATGTAATTCATAAACAATATCTGTTCCTGAAAGATGTGGATGTGTCAGGAGATGAAGAACCATGTGATGAAATGATAGAATATATCTCACCTGAGCAACTGGGAGAGCAGCTGGTGACCCTTTCCTCATTACCAGAATCAAGGTGGAAAAACCTCCTCAGCCTTGATGTTATCAAGGTACTGAAACTGTGCAAAAAAGAAATAGCAAACAACCAGATGTATTTGCCCTTGTTCTATGAGATTCATTACCTATTCACAAAATTTGACCCCTCTTCTCAGGTATTTTTCAAGTTTTTGCTGTAGAAAGCCATATGGTGCTTTTTACAATTCCTGGGGTTTGGGAGAGGGGTTATTTGTGTTCTTAATAGTATCTTCATATTTACTAGTAAAACTTTCACCTATGTTATACTTTTCAGTTAGTCTTTAGAGTTTTTTATAGTATTTTAAAAATAAAGCTCTTGACAAAAAAAATATTACTCCCACATCTTCTTACTATGGTGATGATGATTTTAATTCAAATATCTAATTAACAGAAAAAAAATAAACCAAGAGAGCCACCAAAAGTTCCAAAGTCGGCGCCTTTCTTCATCCCAACTGTTCCTGGTCTTATACCCCGATATGTTCCACCAGAGGAAGAAAATAATGCACAGGTAAAAACAAGAATCAATCTAATTGTGTTTGATTATCTAATATATTTTATAAGAAACCTTAAATGCTTTTTAGTGCTGAGTGAAATTCCTAAGACTTTAGGTGCCAGTTCTACCTCATTCTGTTAATGCTTTTTTATCAAAGTCTTTTATTTGATCAATAGGAAAATAATCTGACTAAGCTGTAAAAATATGTTTTCATATTCATGTACATTTTTTTATACTTTCGTGATGTAGTCAAAGGTAGTGAACCTTGGAGTACTGGCACAGAAATCTGATTTCTACATACACCTTGAAGAAGCCCTGAGCACTAACGAATGTAAGTTAACAAGATATTTCACTAAAAATGTTGATGATAACCATCAGTTGCATTTGCAACCAAACATGTTTTTGCTTCTTCAGTTTTAAAGCAAATGGATGAAAATGTCATGGGTCATTGGGTAGGATTGTAGAAATCCTGAGGAGGAACACTTATGAAGGGAAGGAACGAGTTTGTAAATTGAATTGATTTCTACCATGGAAAGGTCCCAGGAAAAGCAGGAGGAATTCTCTTAACAAAAGTAGCAATTACATTAGATGCACCAGGTGATCCCCAGTTTTGCTTTATGTCAACAAGATTAAAGACCCTCATAAAAGTAGTACCCTGTCTCTTTCAGGGTATTATCACAGTAACAGCTTGAAATCCCAAGTGTATACATTCTTTTTGCCATGACAATGTTATGTTGTTAATAAGAAATTCTGTTAAGCCTAAGAGGGGAAGAAAGTGAAACAAATACAAAGATGTTTCTTACCTTTTTTAGGATGAACTTACAAATAAAGTGCATCTGTCTTATTAGAGATGTACTTCTCTGGTATGTGATGATACAGTAAATTAAAGACAGGAAGGCATTCTGTTGTAAACAAAAAGTAAGGAAACAGTAGGAACTTTAAATTCATAGTCACTGCTTAAGAATTTTGGAATAAACCTGTCTTGTGAAGCATGGGTAAGGCTCTTTGCTGCAAATGTTGCTGGTAACTTGCCCCTCCATGCTTTAACACAGATAAAGCTCCACTTGACCTGCTGAAAAGATTGGGACCATCTAATATTGAGATAGAACTGCGGGGTTTGGCCCCTGAAGGTGGTGGCTCGATGGAGGTGATGCTGAGCTTTTTGAGAATGATTGGGATGATGCTCAAGAAGAAGTACAACTTTGAACTTGCTCAGGCATACCTTGCACTATTTTTAAAGGTATGAATTTTCTTTAAAAATTTTATGTTAGTTCTGTTTAAAATTATGGTTGTGCGTTAAAAGGATATAAATTGTCTGCTTGAAAGAATTATCTGAAGTGATTTTGTTCAGGAATGATTTTAACATGTCTGACTGAATTTATTGGAAGATGTGGCAACTCATTTGGCTACAGTCAAGAAAAACATGCAAAAAAATAGATATTGTGAATAGGACCCTGCCAGACAGATGTTTTGTTCCAGTATTCCTTATTTAAAATTGTTTTTATTTTTTTGTAACATACTTCTTAATGCTTGTTAGTTGTTAAGCTGAGATATGCTGTATCTTAAGTGAGCAAAGAATTTAATGCACACTGGTTGGGGAGTAAGTTAGACATTTTGTTGGAGTTACCACTGCAAGCGCTTTTCATGTCAGTGGGCTGCGTGTCTTCTATTACCTGTTAGGCATCACAGAGCCACTGAAATGATTCCCAGGTCTGTGTGAGTTAGAAAGTTACTGTGATGAAGCAGAGTAACAGTTCCACTTAGAGAGAAAGTGGTTCTGCAGAAGATTGAAACCTTTCTGATGTACAAGTGCTGAAGACACTCTGATTTATGAAACCGTGTGAAAGCAATTAATTACACTTTAATGGTGAAACATTATAAACATTCAGATACGTGTGTTACCAGGGCATCCAAAGCTTCTCTAAGCAACCTGTTCCAGTGACTTACCACACTCATAGCAAGGAATTTCTTCCCAATATCCAAACTAAACCTATTGTCTTTCAGGCTAAAGCTGAATAGCAAGATTTCTAGATTTAAATTGTAGCCTGGAAAATAACTATTCCATCCATTAAGTGGTAATAATTACTAAAAGATCAAAAGGTTTCTTTTCCTTCTGCTTTAACAAGGTTACTGTTTATTACACAAAGAGACATCATCCATCTCTATCATTACAGACTCTGCTGGCATCATTCTTCTTGCTGTATGCAACATGGGTAATTAAAATAATAGTCCTGATTGACCTCAGGACATCTGTCTAACCTTTCTAGCCTAAAGAGGAATTAGTGATGCTGGTCAGAAAGAAAGAGAAGGGTGTGACTAGGATAGATTCAGCAGCCTAGGCAGAACATCTAGCTGGTTTTTTTCTAGAAGATCAATAGCATATTTAAGACATCTAGTATATATGGGAGAAAAATGGCTTGGGAAAAATTAGCAAAACGGAGGAAGCATTCAATGGAGAAAATTAATTGAAGGAAGAGAGTCCTTTCCTTACTTGGGACATTTCCTGAAGGCAAAGTATTGAAACTGAATGAAGGAAATGATCTTTTAATTTTTTTTATTATGTCTCACTAACTGTTTGTTTTCATTTTCAGTTACATCTTAAGATTCTCTCATCCGAGCCAAATCTACTGGAAGAATTATCCAAATTGTCAATGCAGCTTGAGGAAACTTGGATTCATTTGCAGACTCTCTTCAATCAGAGTCTTTGTGTTTTAACATACATGAAAAGTGCTTTGCTGTAAAATATTTAAGGGGTTTTGTCTGCATAAAATTTCCCTTGGAACGATACCACAATTCATTACCAAAAATACTGGATTCCAAAAATTACACTGGGTCTTAGAATCATCGAATCACTAAAGTTGGAAAAGAGTTCCAAGATCATCGAGTCCAGTCTTTGACTGAATACCACCATGTCCACTAAACAATGTCATTAAGTGCCACGTCTACTTGTTTTTTTGAATACTTCCAGGGATGGTGACTCCACCACTTCCCTGAGAAACCTGTTCCAATGCTTCTTCTGATGCTGTGTTTCATACATCTGTGTGTTTTAGAACATGCATAACTGCATGTTTTTGTTCACTTGAGTTGGAGCAAAGTTAACACGTGCAACTATTCATATAGTATTGGTTTTTACTGTCAGTGAACAGACAGTGGAGTTCAAGCCCTGAGCAACCTGGTCTAGTGGAAGGTGTCCCTGCCCATGGCAGGGGTTTGGAACTGGGTGATCTTTAAGGTCCCTTCCAACCCAATCCATTCAATGATTCTATGATTCTGTGGCTATAGATAATGTGGCTAGTTACCTTTGGCTTTCATGGCCAAAACTGTCAATTAGAATGAAAAAATGACTTGAAAACGTAAGAGGTGGGAATGTCATTTCTGTGCAGGAGACCAAAACCTATATTGTGTTTAATAAAGTTACTGTTTTTGCAAAAATAAAGTAAAATGCCTGAATTATTAGCATTTTATTGACATTAGTTTAAAACAATTTAATGTGAAAATTGCATTCCTCTGAGTTAGGGCACTCTTCCTAGGAAGTTCATAAAAGTCAGTCTTCTCACTTTGGCAAGCTGTGTCCTGTAGCTGTAGGCATCAACTTCTGAAGTCGGAGATTTCCAGCTGTACTACAGATTCATGAACTTAAAAAAAAAAAAAAAAAAAACCAGACACAAAACTAAAGAAACAAACAACATCACCAATATTTTATAATCAGTTTTTTTGGGTGCTCAGTTGCTTACAAAAATTGTTTCCTTTCTTAAGGAGAAGAGATTACTGGGATAAAATCTTTGAGTTTGGGAGAATTTTTAATTTAATCAGATGGGGGTTCTACAAATTAATATTTAGGTTTCAAACAATAAGATTTGGATATTTCATGAATGAAATTAAGTTTGCTGTTTGACAGTCCTTCCTCACAGCAAAAGAATCTCCTGAACAAGGCCTTTTCTGTGTTTCACATGCTTCATCTACATACACAGACTGTATTATAGATTAAGTCATACAAATGTATGTAATTTCAGTGGGTAAAATATAAAGATGGGTTCATTGCATTTGGCACAAGACTGAAACAAGAGTGGTTTTGTCATGCTGTATATGTGATTTTGGTTCTTTTTAATGCAAACATATCATAGACCTTGTTTTAGTCATGTGTACTGGAACAAATTATCTGCAAACATGGAATAATCAGATAATCATAGAATGCTTTGGGTTGGAAGGGAACTTAAAGATCATCCAGTTTCAACCCCTCTGCCATGGGCAGACCAGGTTTCTTAGGGCCACATCCAGACTGGCCTTGGACACTTCAGGGATGGGACATCCACAGGTTCTCTGGGCAACCTGTGCCAGTGCCTCACCACCCTCACAGGGAGGAATTTGTTGCTAATGTCCAATCTGAGCCTACTCTTCTTGAGTCTAAAGCCAGCCTTTTCAGATCAGGCCCTTATAGACTCCCTCTCCAGCTGTGTTGTTGGCCCCCTGTAGCTACTGGAAGGCTCCTTTTAAGGTGACTCCACAACCTCCTCTTCTTCAGGCTGAACAATCCCAATTCTCAGCCTTTCCTCATAGGAGAGGTGTTCCATCCCTTTAGTCAGTTTCATGGCTCTCCACTGGACTCTCTTCAACAAGTAATGTTTCCCTCTTTACAGTCAGCGGGAGCTTCACCACACGGCCATGAGTTCTCAAATATGATGGGCAGTGGCTTAGCCATTTCACTCATTAGCTTCTCTGTGTTGGCCTGGCTGTTCTTTCTCCATAACTCTGCCTCACACAAAAGCTTGAAGGGAATAGCAAAATATAGAAGTTTACAGGCTGGCATTCTAACCAGTTAGGACTGGGAGTGTTGAGTCACTGAAAATAATGTACACCTGAGGGTTTTTTTAATGTGGTTTACTACAGAAATTTGAGAAAATCCTTTGTACCATAGAATTATTAGCTTCTGGTGATACAGTTAAGAACCCATTACTCCCAGTTTCTTCAATGGATCTGAAGCAGTCCAAAATCCCTCAAATTGCACTGTAATATGTAATAGACCTCTGAACTTAGAGGTGTTATCATAACTAGTTTAGAAGATCTTAAAGAATAATTTTTTGAATGAAGGCAAAATATTAAGAGATTAGTAAGTCATTAGTTGTGCACCTGCTGCAGTAGAAGAAGCAACAGTGGAAAAAGAACTTTCCTCTTGGACCAGAATAAGGATCTGTCAAGTGTTGTATCCTGTCTCCAGATAGAGCAAGGAATAGATGCAAAGGGTTTAGCAACCTGGTCGTATATAGTGATCCTTTCTCAAGCTCGTCACACCACCTTTCAGCAAACAGCTATTTAGATACTTCATGACCCAGCTGTAGCCCAACAGTTGTGTTTAATGTTCTGTGACAGACCTGTTTGTTCTCTCTGAGTTCATCTAATCTCTTTTAAAACCCATTTATCCTTCACAACATCCTGTAGTAATGGGACCTGCAATTTAATTAACAGAAGTAATATGTTTCTGTTTATATACTCCAGACCTGCTGTCTACTAATGTTGCATACCCTTCCCACTTCTTGAATGTGAGAAATACCAATTTGTATTGTGCTCTAGTCTTCGTGGTTCACAGCCTCTCTACCACAACAGTGGTAAAAGAGTTTCTACTCCTGAAGAAGATACTTCATGTTACTCAAGTGCACTTGTGTATTTTTCACTGGCATACAAGAACCTTTTTGAGCACAGTTGTTTTTATATACAAGATTTATCTACAAAACTTGTAAGAGCTGTAGACATGAGTGGGGTTTTTTTTTCTTTCCTTTTTCATGTTCTACTTGATGTAATCATAAGAAAAATGACATATTCTGGCAGGCAGGCCACCCTTCTGAAAACAGAAGCATCAAGGTAGATTTCATGAACAATATATGTATAACACAGTTGACAAAATATCTGCAGTCTGAACTTATTAAGTGTGTTTACAGTTACATATATCATACACAGATGTGTTTTAAGTCTACCTGGAAGATTTCAATCGTTTTCTTCAGAAAACAGTATTTAGATGTGAGTGTTATCCCACCTTATTCTTTTGTCGTTTTTTCAGCATTCCTAGTCATCACTGCTATTTCAGAGATGTTTGGCTATTCTTAGAGATGAATGTATCACCTGCTACTTCCTGTATTATTTCTTTTCTTGAGGCATTAAGAACAATATCTTGTGATATTAGTCAAAAGTTGTTGATTACAAGTGGTAAGACACATGACAATTGAATTTGAGAGTCTGGGCTTTGTGTTACCCATAAGCACTCAGTTTAACCTGGTGATTTTGTAATGGCACATGTAATAGAATGTGGAAAAATTTTTAGATGGATTAAGGGATGAAGTTATTAACTAGGGTTTTTTTCTAAGCAGGACGACTACTAAGGATTTTACAATTCTTACACAATGCCAAACCCATCTTAAGACAGCTCTCACTAGCAGCTTGCTGTTAAAATTCTCCAATGTTCCTGCATGTCAGAGCACACCTTCCAATTTTGTCTCAAGTCTGTTACTTGCCTGTGCCTGCCTGTGTCCCTGTGCTTCATGTTCACCAGGGTTTCCATGTCTGTTGTGGCTTCTGAGCATAGCTGCTGCTCTTGGCTACTTCTGTACACACCAGTCCTGTCAAGTTAGGTCTCAGTACTTCCACTGTTTTCTTTTGACTGTTATGCTTTCCAAACTGATTTGGTACTCATGGTTGTTTTGATTCTAAATTAGTTGGAGCTTGCTCCCTAAATTTGTTACTGAGTGGTCTCAAACTCTGAACAGTGAATTTTGTGCTTCTCTGAACCATAAGAAGACTTCAATCTTAGCAGTCTTTCCCTTTTCATTCAAATAAAAATAGAGGTATTATGAGGAGAAGCATGCAAGTGTGAAGTGAGAGTAAAGGGATGCAGACGTGTACACATTGCTCAGTAGCCACAGACCACTGACTGGAAGCACTTCAACATTTCATACATTTTAAAATTAACTCTTGCTTCTTCAAAAGAAAAGTTAGGAAAGGTCTCATGTCAGTGCAATTTGTCATGTTGCAAGTGTTGTAGTCCCAGAGTAAGGAAACTGGAAGATGTTAATTTGCATTCTGTGAATTAGAAAAGCCAAAGTGTTTGTTGGCATATTTGAACTCTGATGATGAGCTGAGTTGAAGGAGTTTAACATTGTTTAAAGATCACCAATATAGAAGTATTTTCTGCTGGTTTTGATATCTACTCATGTTTCCTGAGCATGGTATGTTAGTTGTCTCAGCACATCATCAGATGTAGCTTAAGAATTACTTGTTTAATTAAAAAAACTACCTTTTAAGAAAGTCAATAGAGGTGGGGAGTCTAACCAGTGCCTTATTTGATGCTAGTGCAAGAAGTCCTCTTTTCTTTTTGTGAAGCAGTGGTGAAAGAAAAGCAGTGAGGAGAGAAAAGTGGAGGACAAAATAATAGATTCTTCTGGGGTTTGTGTGTTCCATTCTATGGTTCAGTGTTCCCCAGATGAATTGAAGGATTGAGTGAGTTCTCTGATGTTTTGTTGCACATCACAGGGCTTTGCTGTTTAGTGGCAACCTCTGGAAGATGACTTTTCTCCGCTGATGTATGCACCTCTAGTTTGCAAAGCAGTTTGAGTGGCTAAGTGGAATTACATACTATTGCCCTGACCCTCCACTGTGTTAAAGGCTCCATGAGTGTTAGGTTATGGCAGTGTTTAGGGTCATCACTGAAGGATCAGACCACCCTGGTGATTGGCATTTAGCTGAAATCACCTCTAGAATAAATCAGAATAAGGTAGAATAAATCAGAATAAGTTAGAATAAATAAGTTACTTGTAGAATCCTCCCTCAGTTGCTATGTTTGTAAAGGCTATGGGAATAAAAAGAAACTTACCCACTTAACTTAGAAACAGAGGATTCCTTCATCCTGTTATGTTAGGCTGTAGCCAAGCTGCTAATTGCCTTACAGCTACAAAGATGAAGATCTAGCACTTTCTGTCTCTTGAGTTGCCCAATGCTGGTCTCAGAATAAGACATGAATTTAGCAACTCATCCCATCCATCAGCACCCCAAACTGTTTTTGAGGTTTATTGCTTATGGAAATGCTTTGGAAATGTTCCATCTCTTTGACATGGCTGGAACTGAAAAGTCACCAGCCTGTTCTAGTGCAACATGTTCCTTCCTGTCCTCTGTGGCAAAGGTTAAAGCCTGGTTAGATGTGTTTTCAGAGTGTGTCAGATTATGTTTTCTGTTGAACACGGTTTGATCACAGAGGGTTGTGCAGATGGTTGTTCTTCACCTTTGTGATTAACCTTTGTATTTTCCCATTTCTATGGGTTAATGAAAGGATGAGGGACGACTGCCCCATTGTCTTTGAAGAATTCCATTTCAACAAAATAAAGATAAATGTAAGCTATTTCAACAGTGCTTACATCAGTGCTTAATTGAGATGGTTTATTCATGGTGCTAGAGTAAACAGCACCATCTGTACAGAAATCCCTGCAGCTCCCTTCCTGTGGGTGGGGGAGGATGACTACCCACTGGTGCATATGGAAAGGGCAGAAATACTTGATACCTTTATTTTGCTTCAGTCTTCATAGGCAAAGCCTGCTTCCGTTTTCTGTGTACATCATCATCCTTTCTGAAGGGAAAGAGTTGCCAATAACGGGAGAAATGCGTTAGAAAGACTTCAGAGCACAGTCACCTTGTAATCATGGGACTGCACATGTGGGCTTGTGCACAAATGCTCTCCAGTATTACAGCATTGCCCACCAGCTGTAATATGGCATTGTGATTGAGGAGGTCCCTGGCAACTGGACTGAGCCTGTTGTGGCCATTTTTAAAGAAGGTGAACTGGAAGATCTAGGGAAGATCAAACTGGAAGATCCACTGATTGATCCAACTTTCCTCAGTCTCCAAAACAATCACAGAGCATGTGCTGAATGTGCTTTTAGGATCCATTTTCAGTACACAAAGGGCAGGATGAGGAAGAGCAACCTGCAGGGAGTCATGAGGGCAAATCATGCTTGACCAGGTTGGTTGTCTTCTAGGACGAAATAGCCAATTAGGTGGACAAAGGAAAAGCCATGGTTTCGTGATTAAAATTCAGTGCAAGTACAGCAGTCTGTGATTACCTTATCATAGTCAATTAAACATTGTAAATTGCTGTTCTTAAAGCAAACAGGCATGCTTTCAGTGAAGAGCTTGCAAATTATGGTTCTTGTTCATTGCAGCCTGTGTGCCACGCGCCTTTTATACTGTGAGCTGACTTAAGGGTCATATTGGGTCTACAGCACAGAGGTGTGAATTACTTTTGCAGTTTCCCAGTATAATTGGCATTACAGAAATTAATTTAGTCACGTTCTAATTATGCCTAATGCATGATTATTTTGTTTAATATCCCATAGCAAAGAAGCTCAATAAATTAGATGCAGAATGTTGAATAATGCTAATGGCATTCAAGAGATTTGCAATGATGCGTAGTAGAATTAAACTGCCAAAGTGAGCTGAAAGTATTTCAAGTGCATGTCTGACAAGAAAAAGTTATCCTAAAATTGTTTTGTGCCACAACATATTTGACCATTTCATAAATTCTTTTCTTTCACCCATGGAGATTTCATTCTTGTGTACCACCTCTGTATTATGTCCCCTGCTGCAGCTCTAGATCTTTCCTCTTTTTAGAGTAGCTTCCTCAACCTGATTGTTTTATAACCATTTAGTAACACAACTTGTGCCCAAGGAAAGGTCCTTCCTAGGATACAAGGTGCTTTGTCTACGAATAGTGAGAGGCCCAAGAAACCGTGTTGAGAGAGACTGTAAAACCACATAGCCAGCTGAGAAAGAGATACAGAGTGTAGTTGTCTTGGAGTGAAGGTGTATTCATGTATACATGTATTTCTGAAGCAAGACTCTGCTGCCTAGGCTTTGAAAGAGCAGGAGTCTCAAAATTGTGCTAGAAACAGACTGGGATGTATCTTCTGAGGAGCTGGGGACTTACTGTGATTAAATCTCATTCCTTAGCAAGGAAAATGCATGAGGTGACTTAAAGAATCTGTGCAATCAGAAGAAACAAGTCAGTCCTCAGGGAGAGAATGGGGGGAAAAATCAATTAAATATTAGAAGTAAAGTAATGCAGTCAAATTTAATCCTAAAGGATAATGATACTGAAAACAGTACGTGCTAGTGGAGGCTTACCATGTTAGATTATCTGCTTCATGTGTATGAGAATATTTTTCATTGAGCCAAATACCTTGTGTTTGAAACATAAATCTTGATTACAGCATATATGTGTAAACAGACTATTTTGGCATATCTGAGGAGGTGCTGTTCTGTTACATACTGTTGCCTTTCATGATGAAAGGGGAGGCTTTGAAAATCTGGTAAATTTTCTTCAAACAGAACCGTAGTTTAGATACTCATTGCTTATTTATCATCTTGATATATTGGGGGAGGAAATCCTGGAGCCACAGACCTTTACAGAGGTTACCACTAATCTTAGGGTTACTCGCCTTTATCACTCCAGCTCCACTTAAGTCTCTGGACTAAGAAAGACAGATGGAACTCTGAGATTAGCAGAAGTTGGCTCTGTGGGTTGATATTCAACTTAAACATGGACCATGAGCTCCTTGATATGTCTGGTCAGCATAAACAGAGACATAATGTGGTAAGTGTGGCATGAGATGAAAATGGTTCTGATAATACGATGAATCTAATCCCATTTGAATTAATCAGTAAAGAGCTGTGGGTTCATGCCTAGGAGTGGAGTGCCAATCATCAGCCAAAGGCTGATGCTGGAGAAGGAGACAAACACAAAATGTGATTGTAAAAAATTCTTACCATCTCAGAGAGTTCCATCAGTAAGAGAATAGTTACAGCAGCCTCTCTGAACTTCAGCTTTCTACAATAGCCCAGATTTGTTTGTTATTTGGATTGAAATAATTTTTAAATACTGGTTACAGTCCTAACAGAGATGCTATGGTAGAGCTAACTATTAAGCTGTGCTAGCTGTCTGCTTTTAATAACTGTCAGTCCTAAGTGAACTGTCAAGTAAAATGACAGATTCCTGTCGATTAGAGATATCTACAGTGAATCTCTAGTCACTGACAAGAAACAGGCTTCTATGCTACAAGACAGTCTGCTGCATAACAGGAAAAATGTTTTTTGTAATAAGCCATAAATTAATTTTCTGTTGTCCTTCCATAATAAAATAGTATGCTATTTTGAAAAGAGATTGGGATAAAAGCTTTAAAGGAGGCTTTTGCGAAACTTAGGCAAGATTGCTAAGTAAATCCTTAAATCATAGTAAATCAGGATTGAGAACTACATTCAGAAAAGCTGTGTAACTGTGTTCTGTGCATTGGAAAACATTAAATTAAATAATTCACTGCACTTAAATAGAAAAGGACAACTGACAGTTTCAAATGATGCTCCAGCCTCTGTTGTTCTGTTGAAATTAGTCTACATGGCCACAGATTTCACCTCCCACAAATACTAAGCTAACTAGTTATTGGAGACATTAATAGTTAGCAACAGACAAATGAAAACAGATTTTAAAGCTAATAAGATCTAAAGTTTTGTACTGAACAGTATGGTATAAATTTTCTCCTTCTCCAATCAGGTTTTGCTTTTATTCCCAAAAGGCACTTTCAAATTTCTTCTTAGCTGTAATTATTATCCCCCCTCCCCCCCGCCCCCCCAACAGAAAAGCAAAAGTGTACTGGCATTAATTGATGAGCTTTCCAAATATTTCTATCAATTCTTTCTCAGTTTCTGTGAAATTGTTCTTGCAGTATTCACCCCACTGCTTCCATGTATCATCTACAGAAATGTTAAGAGCTGAGTAAAAGGGCATGGACACATCTGGTCAACTCAGCTGTTTCTTACCTATGTTCCATATTTCTAACCAAGATTTTCTACATTGTTTAGTCATGCTTTTTTCCTTTAACTAAAACAAAGGGTATCTTACTAAAATGGCAGGATTGTTCCTCAGATTGTACTAAGTAAAGGAAAAATCTTATTTGTTCCATTAATCTTTTTAATTTGCATTCTCGGATTCAAACCATAACAATTATCCTTTGTTACAGACTGCTTCTATTCCTATTAGAGACTAACTTGAAAGGCAGGTGCCTCTTTTTCCATTGTTATTTCGTTAGCAACCACGTTCTGAAGAGCTAATTCTCTGTCTAAGCAGAACCCACTCATTTTATGATGTTGGTAATAATTTCCACTTCCTCAGTGGGAGGTCCTTTCATCCAAAGACTAAAAGTGCTTGACTTGGATAAATTTATCTTGGCAGCCAACTGAATAGATAAGTGTTATCAGAACAATGTGACTTGTAGGAAAATGGACCATATAGTATAGTACCATGTAGAAATATCTGTATGTTGCCATGTAGAAATGTTGGCTAGAGGTTCAGTTCCCAGCTGTGGCTTCCAGGACTAAATACTTTGCCAGTATCTTGCTATCTGTTGCTTTTTTCATCATGTAGTCTTGACACATCTGTTGTTGCTGAATGCCCTCTAAAAGGTCAGCAGAAGGACCAAAGTCATACAGAGGAATTCCAACTCTTGGCTCCTTGTCCTACCACTCAGTATTAGTCCTGTCTTGAGAAAACTGGGAGTGAAAGAAAAGTGATGAAAATCAAGATTTATGCACTCATATTATGCTGGAGAAGAGCAAACCCCATCTTCCAGTTTCCAGGGTGTGACCTATGGTTTTGAGATCTGACCAATTTTTGTTAAGGTTGCTGCTCAAGCATTTTACCCAGGAATTTCTAATGACTCCACCTATCTCCTCCACCTCCAGCAAAATCCTCCTGTGCTCCCCTGTATGAACTCCAAGCAGAACTTTTAGATTTATAGGGAAAATAGAGTGATATATCACCACTACACAGAATTAACCACCCATTCAAATACTTGCTGCATTATTCTACTTCAACTCAAAACAGTTTCTCCCTATCAAGAATAAAAGAATACTAAATGGTCAAGTCTGGCTTCTAGTAAGACTGGATCATATTATAGTTTTCATATTCACAATTGGAGAGATAGCAATCTCTGGGTTTTATTCTGCCCAGAAATGCAATGAATGAGGAACTGTTCTGTAAATTCAAATCACTTCACTCATGTGAGTCATGGTGTTGTCATGTGAGTACTGATAAATTGAGTTATAATGTTGTTAAAAACTGTCCTCTATCTTTCTCCTTTTTCCCTACGAAGATGACTATCTGTATAGCCAAGTGATAGTAAAGAATGTGTTGATCTCACTCAGCCATTTCACTCTTTTTTTACATACGATGAAAAGGAAGTTTACATTTAAATTATATGGATGGCTGAACATGAAATGTAGCCATGCATTTACAGCACCACAGAACCATTGAGGTTGGAAGAGATCTTCAAGATCATCTGGTCCAACTATCAAACCAGCGCCACCATAAACACCTCTAAACCATATCCCAGGTGCCACATTCAGAAGCCTCTTGAACACTTCCTGATCCAGTGACTCCACCACCTCCCTGGGAAATCTATTCTGATCACTCTCTCAGTGAATATTCTTTTTTCATATCCAGTCTGAACTTCCCCTACTGCAACTTAACGCCATTTCTTCTCCTTCTTTTTCTCTGAGAAATTCTCCTGCTATGTGGGACTGCTGAAGGGTGATGGGTTTGACTCACAGTAAGACATTTGCACTGCTAATTTGTTAATGTATACATTTGTTAATGTATATATCCTGTAGCCCACAAGTTTGCAACTCCATGTGGTGACTCGCTATGGCCTGAGGGTTGCAAAGAAGTCTGACACGGGGTTTTGATGCCATTCAGTACATGTGTGATTGAAGTTATATGCAATTAAACTCAGAAACTCAGGTGCAATGTCAGGACACCTTAATAATGCCTCACAATACTAGATCCACAGATAATGAATGTCCTGAAAACCAAGTATATCAAACAGTCAGGCATGTGACAAGGGCATGTTCTTGTCATATTCTCACCTTTTTGTTGTTCTTCCATGTACATCTACAACCCTTCATTATATGGACCTCAGGGATATGATTTATGGCCTCCAAAGCAAATAATCAGGGTCCCACAGCACAGGAAAGGAAGTAGCTCTCTGTAGTTCCCTACAAATATCTGAAAGGAGGTTGTGGTGAGGTGGGAGTTGGTCTCTTCTGTCAGAGGCTTCAGAAGTCCCCACATAGCAGATTTTCTTGGAGGACGTTTTTCTGTGCTGTGATGAACTGAAAAGTCATTTATGAAAATAGCCTATAGGAAAAGCATCATAAGATCATATTTTTATCTGACCTGCTGTCTAAGTTTTGTTTTATGCTGAGTTAACAAATGTGAAACTTCTATGTAACAACAAATAGAACTCTGATAGATCTGACTGAAGCGGCCAAAAAGGATTGCAAAGAAAAGTGAAACACAGCAAACATATCTGCTACTTCCTCTGAAACACTTTGTCAGCCTTTACTAATTTGAAATTAGTGGACTATCTGAGGAAAAGTGGTTTCTGACTGCTCTGGGATATCACAGAGTGGATTTTTCTTTCATAAATCTGCCTGGCTTCTTTTGAATCTCTCTAAATTTTTGGCATCTGCAGGATCCAATGGCAAGGAGTTCCACAGCTTACCTACTCACAGCTACCTCCTCTTGCTTGTTTGAGGCTGGCTTCTTTCTAACTCTATCTTACTTCCCTTAGTTCTGTCATAGAAAAAAAAAAAACAGCAAGCAATTAATCCTTATCAGTTCTGGGTTCTTCCCCATCCCCATCTTGATTTTCTAGGTCTTCAGTTTGGGTAAAGTTAAAATGAAAACGGTTGCAGAGCTGACCTTGTTCTGGGAAGGACTTCTAGTTAAGCAATGCAGAGGTAAGTATGTATAAACACTGAACAGTGTAGGTACTCTCTTTTAGAAAATGAATAATAATTTGTATAATTGCTTTATATTTTGAATGCCTTCATAGAGAACCATGAAGATTGGTTATTTCTTGAGCTGTGGGCAGCTTGGGATAACTGTAAACATCAGAGAGTAAGGTGCTGGCTGCATCATTCCCTTAGTTAGCTAATGGTGTTTTAATCTGGAAAGAAAACACAGGCAAACCTTTTGGAACCCCTATACTGGTTTTTAAGTATATCTTTTTTTAAAAAAAATCACGAAGTAGCAAAGGACAAGCAAAGTGAAGGTAACTAATTTAACTTCTTGTTTACAGATACTTCATGAACTAATTACTACTTCTGCAATAAAAAAGAAAAGCTGATTATTTTGTTAGCAATATACTCTAGCTTGTCAAACTCTAAAATCTCAATTCCATTTCATTACAGGGAAGACCATTTCAGAATAACATTGGTTTTCCTTGGAAGTTTTATGTTAAACAGTGTTTTGGACGAGATCCAGGCCCGAGAGGACAAGTCTTCAAGTTCTGCTGACCCTCTAAAATGTGGAAACTGTGCTTTGACAGGTGCTTTTCAATGTATGGCCCCATTAGCAGTAATGATGGACAGCCCCACTTGGGATGTCATGACCCAACCACTCTTTCTGTCCCTCATTGTAGAGCAGTAAGCTGGCAGCTGGTGAAGTATGTTTGGCCATGGAGCATCTTTGTTGCAAAAGTATGACCTGGTATTTAACACTTAAACAGGCAGAAAAATCACTGAGACTATAAATAGTTTATTGTGTTCTTTCTTTTGCATACACATTTAAAGGTTTTTATAATTTAATGGGATCACTTACATTATTTGCAAACTCAGTAGCTTCTCTGGGACTCTGTACAAACTTTAAAAAGCATATTCAATGTTAATGTTCAAGTACTGTAAAGTGGATGCTGGTTATTGATAAATTATATGTGACATTTATTATGCTAGATTCTGTGCTGACCCAGAGCTAATGGAAATTACAGAGTATGCCCTGTATTTATTCCCATTAGGGATACTTGTTCTTGGTATAACTTCAGGCTGCTCTTGTCTTATCTGTTTTTCTGTTTGGTGGTTTGAATCACCTGAAGTATTTCTAATTCCCACAGTCAGTTCCACTTTTGTAAGGACAAATACACTAGACCAGGATAACAAGAAGGAACAAAGCTGAAAGAAGGCAAAACTTGCTGTTAAGACGGGCTGTGGAAAAAAAAAAAAAAAGCAGAATTTTCTTGTGTGACATGAGAAACTGGAACAGAAAGATATAAGTTCTTTTCTCAGATCTGTCACCATCTCTCAGTGCCTATAAATAAATCAATAATGTATTCTTGAGTTTCTTCATCAATGAATCAATGCCTCAGTGTGTTGCTGTCACCAGGAATCCAAGGGAATTTTGCTTTTTTTAAATGAGCAAAACAAATGTGCCAGACTAGAAGAGTACATCCTGCTCAACATGCAGGCACCTAAAGGTTGTGGCCTGCTCTGTGCCCAAGTGTCATAGTGTGCTTATACACGTCTTTTTAGAGCAGTTTCATTGAGCTCTTGCAAAATCTTTCCAGCAGTTGGCCTTTGATAGCTGTCAGAATGATTGAGTAATGTGGATGCCTTCCAAGGCTCATTCTTTTCCCAGTAACCTAGATTGTTTCAGATTTGAGTGTGTCATAGAGAATAACATTCTCCAGGAATGTCTGTTACAGGAACTGGTGGAAACATCACTGGACCTGACTCAAACCAGACAAGCATACGATCTGTTGCAAATTTATACTGGCAGCTCTTGATTATAAGTGTCAAATTTAGTCATATTAAGATTCCTGAATGATTTCGGTGTTTGGCCTTTTGCATTATGGCAAGATTAAAAATCTGATGGTAGGTGGTAAAAGAATTGCCATCCCATGCACCTGGGAAGAACACATAAGAATGTTGAAATTCTACAAGGACATAACAATGGCATATTGGTGGTCAGCCCCGTCCAGTGAATGGAGCATTTGTCATCCTCGTGGTGAGTGAGAGGTGTGAGGAGTGCGTTCATAGGCCCTGAATGGACTCAGAGGCAGAAACAGGTAATTTTGATGTTTGATGACTTGAAATAGTGGAGTTGCACTCAGAGAAACAGTCTGAAAGGGAAGTTATTTCTATCAGCACCACCCTGGGTAGGGCTACATTGTAATAGTTGAAGCCCAGGAACAGACCTTAAATTAATTGAGACGTGAATAGTTTGGGTTACCTGTAGAGGTAGGTAGTATCCAAAAGTAGTACCTGGGAAGAATGCAAGACTGAGGGACAGTCTGTTTTGTGGCCAGGGAGATCAGGGCCACAGATGAGACCCAGATGGTAGACAGATGTTGTAGCCATCTAGCAGCAGGCAGCAGTAGGCACAGTTTTGTTGAAAGAAGGTACTTAAAAGTAGGGTTGTCCAGAAAGTGCTCTCATGAGTAGAAATCAGGCATTAAAAATCCCATCCAATTTGTAAACCATGTGCTAAAATGACTCTCCACAAGCTTCACTCTTTCTGGACACACAAAGTGGTGGGTTGCTCTCCTGTTTCCCCATCTGTTATGAAGGTTTTGGGTCTTACAGTAAGAGCTCTCTGCCACCTTACCCATTTCTGCTTTACATCATTATTAAAACAGGCTCTTGAATATTTGCCCACCGCACTCAATCACTGTGCAGTGTCCTTACATTTAGTACCTCCAGTACAGGAGAGACTCAGGGACAAAATTCATGTACTTTGGTTGAGATGTGGTTAGTCTGATCAGGACCAATTACTTAGTCTTGAAAAAGTCCAGACACTCTTCCACTGTGGTTAGCATCATCATGCTGTAATAACGGTATTTTTATTACACTTTATAGCTATGTGAAGGAATTGGATTTCCTTGTAAAAGCTAATGACTTCATCATTGCTGAGATACTGTCTGAGAAAGAAAGAGAAAATCTGATGTAGGATATGGTGGACCTTAAGGTCAAGCATCATCTGTGATACTGAATGAAAAAAAACCTACTCACTCACAAAGCTGATGTTAAAAAGTGACTTTATAACGGCAGAAAGAAGCCTGGAGTGCTCGAACTAGAAAATGCAATCTCTTTAGCAGTCGTTTGTGCTTGGTTACCTAATCCAAGATCCATCAGTTAATAGGATACTGCCATTCATTGCAATAGGAGATAGCAGAGGGAAGAAATGTGGGCATACTCCCCCAGTGAAGGCTATTGAGATTTATAAAACAATTGTTGAATTTTTTTTCTTCATTCTTGCATTCAAGATGTTAACTTTTCTCTTGTTTTCTCTCCCATAAATATAATTCATAACAATTAAATTTCCTTTTCTTTTTTATTTTAATTTACTCTTTGAAATGGAACATTGAATTTGGCTACAGTCTAGTGACAGCTTCTGGGTCTGTAGAAAAAAGACAAAGTATCATAAGAGTCAATTGTTCTGGTAATTAAAAGTTTTTGTACCTAGATTTTAATAATGCTCTGTATGCTGTCTGCTGTGTGTTAGCTGACTCTCATTATGTGTTCACATATTAAAATCTGCCCAAGATTTGTTTTTAAACTGAGGGAGAGCATCACTTTTTAGATTTACTTTAGATCTTCAAATTAAGGGACCCTAACTAGATGTGTACTAACTCATTGTGTTCTCTGCCTTCAGCTTTTTTAGGCTAGGAAACATGTTTGACAACTCTGCTACCTCATGGTCTTAAATAATTTGGGGTAATTTCACATGGTAAATTATTTGGTGCCTGCTGGGAATAAAATTCCATTCTAGCTAATGCTGTTACAGAATGAGCATGTACAATCTTGGTAATAGCAATGATGTGAGCACTAAGTGTGAGTATTACAGTTTTTGAGAAAGTTAAAAAGGCTTGGGATGCAATCATGCAAATTCATTGAAGATTTCCATATTTTAATGATAAAACATATGTGACAATTTGATCAAGAAACTCTGGATGGGGAAGGGGGATGGGGTTGGGTAAAGAGCACGTTGATAGCATCTAACTAGTGATACCCTCCTTATGTTGCCAGGAAGCAACAGGTATTTTTGATCTATCATTTAAGGAGAAAATGAGATACCACTCAAAGATAATTTTCTAACTCACATGTATTCCTTAGTATCCTTCTTCCATCTACTAGTTTGCATTCTGGTTATAAAATTCTTGGATACATTGGAAGAACACTGAGGGCAAGACCGGCATGGGGAACATACTGTCAGGCAGTGAAAGTTGTCTGAAGGTACTGACACCCAAGAAGCTTAAATATGGTCTATCATCGTGTCTGCTTAGTTTCACAAATGAGGTCACTCATTAATATTTCTCCCCTACACTACAGAGCATGACAGCAGTCAGCACCTGTGTCTATCTGTATTCCACCAAAAAAAGCACTCCTTCACACTGCGAGGATTAGTGGTTTTCTATCACTTGAAATTATGTTCCTTTTGCCTCCTCAGCCAATTTCCAATTTGTACATATTTACTCTGCAGAGCAGTAGCCTTTTAGACTAAACTGTAGTCAGCATGTACTGGATACACCACACTAAATTTGGCATTGAGGCACAGGAATCCTTATTTTCAGTACTAAGTATAAAAGACCCAGCTCCAGAAACAGCTTTTTATTTGTCAAGTGATTATGCTTTTCATGGGAAAAATGAAACCTCCCTGTACTTTCAAGTATGTGAACTATTCTGATTGTTCATAGATTTATTTCAATGCATTAGACTACTATGAAGTAACTAATTCTTGTCATGGAGAACATCCATCTAGCAAACATACCGTAACATGCAGAGCTAGTCCCTGAAGTCCTTCCTCTCTGAAATTTATATCAGCTCCTGCTGCTGCTGTCCTGCTTAGGGGATGACAGTGCTTTCAGTTTAAAATAAGCATATTTTAAAAATTCAATATGTAAACATGATCGTGGCAGAAAATTGTAGTATGTATGGAAGACTTAGGCAGAGGGTCTCATTTTCTTGGTTTTTGGGCTTTTTTTAAAAAGTAAACACGTCTGAACCTTTACTTATTTGTTTAAACTAAGAAAACTTGATAGAGGCTGCTGATTGTGGATGACACCTTCCTGTAGTCTATGAGAAAAGTTTACAGTTTGTGTAGTTGCTGTTTTAAACAATCTGCATTTTCTAGGAAGTTGACAGGAAAGGCTAGATGACCCAGTGGCATGGAACTAAGGCTATCCTTCAAAATTTGAAAAATCTAGTGCTGTGGTTATGACCTAGGCTTGTATTAACCACTCCACTTAGTCTTTTATTTGGTTCAGCAAGGTGTGCATGTGGGCTTAATTTCCAGTAAAATCAATTACATGAGTTGAACTCCATTTTTTATGCCTTGCTAAGTGAAGGTATTAGATCTAGAATGAGAGCCTGTTTTCCAGGATGAGTATGCAGGGGAAGTGAAGTGGAGCTGGAAAGAGGAGAACTTGCTCTATTCTTGGTGTGGTACAGGGTAATTAGGCAGCTATAATCAGCCAGAAAGAACTCAAGCATCCAAATGCCTGTTCCTGCATTAAAGACTTCAGAGAAGCATTTCTTGTAAGAGCAGTTCATGACAAAAATTGCCTTTGACCACAGAAGAGGGAATCTCATAGTGCAGGTGCGCTCCCAAAGTCCCATATATTGTGTCATGATCCAAATTCAACTGAAACCAAATCATGTTGTTTGAGCAGATTAGTACAGTCTCCTGTGCCCTGACCAGAGTGAAAGCAGATAAGCTTGTTTACAAGAGCTGGTCACATGTGCCTGTGTTTGGGAACCTGTGCATGGTCTGTGTGAAAACCATCCACAGATGTCATTTTGGTGTTAGTTCATGGCAACCAGTTCCACTGACGTGAGTGGGACCAGGCATTCAGCCCCCTGCTTGCCTATCTGATTTGTCACAGGAACATATCAAAAATAGGATGTTCAAAAAGTGCTCTTTGTCTCTGTTCTGTGTTGTTAGTCTGGCTGTCATACCTTCATTCTGCTTTTCTCATTTGCAGACCTTGGCACTGTCTATTTCTAGATGCATCATTGTAGTAGAAAGTTTGTACTTTTGTTGTGGTGATGACTTTCTAGTTCAGTTTGAGAAAAAGAGAATGGTATTGCTCTGAAACTCTATCACTAGTCTGGTATCAGTAGGGTAACCTGTCTCCTTGAAAATACATGTCTTTGTGAGTTGATTTCCAGAAGAAAAGCATTGCCTTATGTGGTCTTAATTCAAGAGCTGGTCTTGGTGTTTTTGTGTGTGTTTTTTTTTTTTGAATTGAGAACAAAATTTGGATTGAAATTATTTGGATTTACCAAGATCTAGAAACAATAATAAAGTCCTGCAGAAGTGTGCTATCAGCACCTCTTTTAACCAGAAAAATGTTTTTCCTCTGGTGGAGCATCAGGTCAAAGTGAGACTATTGAAGACTGGTACAAGGAGAAATATACTATTTAAATGTTGACTTTTGAGAGCAAAGTCTCTCATTGGCGTCAGTGGGTCTCAGATCTTCCTGTAGGAACTTCAAGATTTGTCTCAGAAATATTGTACAATTTTAGGGGCAGGGCAACAGAAAAAATTATAAGTGACCTGTGTAGTTTCTGAAGTATTGTAACAGTTTCTTACTTAAAAAGTCCTCCTACTTAATAAAGTACATTAAGAAAAGGAATATTTGTGGATGTAGTATTTATTGTGATGCTACAGCCATGACTATTCTCTCATCCTGTGACAAGGTGTTAAACTAGCTGTGCTGCCCTTAAACGCTAAATGTCATCGCTCCTGGAAAACCTTCACACCTTCCCAGCACTTACATTCACGCTTTCTTTTATTTCTCCCTCCTTCAATGTTGCAGTGGCTGATGCAGGCTGGCTTAGTCTCTCTTGTCATGAGCTGCTAAATGGCTTTCCAAACAGGGAAGAACTACTCAAGAAAATGGTTGCTAGTGCTACCCAAAAGCATGATATGTTTTGTCATGTTAGACAGCATGACTCTGAAAAATGTAGAAAGCCATAGCCAAGATAAATGTACCAAACAGCTGATTCTTCACCTTTCTGTCTTTTAGGCTCTACATTGCTAGAAACTAAGAAGTTTGGGGTTTTGTTTCACTTCAGTTGGTTTGTTTGAAGTTGGTTTTTTTCTGTTTGTTTGTGTGGGTGGGTTTTGGGGTTTTTTTTGTTTGTTTGTTTTTTGTTTTGCTTTTTGTTTCTTCTTGTTGTTGGGTTTTTTGTTTGCTTCTTTGTTTCTTTGGTTAATTGTTTCTTCTTGTTGTTGGGTTTTTTGTTTGCTTCTTTGTTTCTTTGGTTAATTGTTTTGTTGTTTTTGTTGTCTGTGCTGCTGCTGCTTGTCTGTCATAGAACTGGGGACTCTATTAACCAATAGGTTCTTCAAAGTTAAACAAAAAGGGCTTGATAAGAATGCAGTGTACTCAGAGCTAAAAGCAGTAAATCTGTATGAAAAAGAAACCAATCCCTGGAAGCAATCAAATGTTCTGTGTAGGTACTTTGGAAGTTAAATATTTTGCTTCAAAACTGACTTTTGTGTCTGTAAAAGTTCTGTTGAAAAAGATAACGCTAACTGAGTGAAAGGAAGTATTTTGGTTACTAGAAATAAGTCATTTGCAGTTTACCGCACAACTCCAAAAATACTGATTATATGTTGCCTTAAATAAGTTTGTGTGGGATTTGTCCAACCAACCAGGGAGCCTCTTGCAGGGCCGTTCTCAGACAAAGACAAAACACACACACAAGTCTCCACTCTCATAAGGAGCAGAGAGGCTCTGCTGTTTGCTCTCATTTCGGCCTGAAAGCATTTCTTTTCATACCCAGTCAGCAAAACCTAATGAGCTCTGCTATTCCCCAGTTCACTTTGATAGCTCACATTTCCTTTCCTATATGAGTTAAGATGCTTATCTATGTAACTGCTGACATTTTGTAACAGTGTCTGCTACAACTCCTAGGGAAACGTGAAAGTGGCAAGTGAAATGGAAGCAGTCTGATATGATTATTTTCTAGAAACCTTGTGTAAGAAAAGGCAAGGTTATCTGCCTAACATATAGATATAGCAGCATCAGAGCACTTTTCATCTGGTGTTTCAAAACTCCCATCTTTTTCCAAATCAGTTGTTCAACTGTAGACCATGAAAGGGGACTGGGGACAATCTGGTGGCAATCTTAAATGTCCTGTAAGGTGGCTGCTAGTATGCTTAGACTTCATTGGCATTGCATAAGTATAAACAAATTCAACATTACTTTCTGATCAACCATTAAAAGCCTACAAATAAATCTTTAATCTGTAATAATAAAAAAAAAGTATCAAAAGCCTCTATCTAAGAAACAAAGCATTGAGGAACATACCACAAGAATAACTTCAAGAGAGCTTAATACTTTGGTTGGTTTGTTTCTATATACTTGTTGATGATTTTAATATTGTCTTTCTGCACAGGAGGTCTATGGAAGCAGGAGGAATTGTTTCTGAGTACAAAAGCTTTCCACACACCTACAGCAACTATGTGCAGATCAGCACTCAAATTATACTTGAATTTTTACATATATGTATCTTGTTGTGTACTCCTGTGAAGGATGAAAGGTCATTTATATCCTCTGAGTGAACTTAACTTTACTGTGAAGACTGGCCCAATGCAGGGTTGTTTTAATACATTTTGAACATAAGCAAAAAATAGACAGATTCATTTGAACACTGTATATCCATGATCATCCAGAATTTTGATTTAGTGAAGAGTTCTTCATTGAAATCAGTATTTAGTATTTTACTAATTCCATTTAAGTTCAGATTTTAAAAAAAATATGTAATATTACTTGAGGAAATCAGAATGCCCCCAAATATGTCTAAAATTTTCCTGACAACAAAAGGAATTTATCAGTCTTTGCAAAGTGATTTATACAAGTCAGATGCTGCCAAAGCTTTCAGATACACTACATAAATGAAGACTCTAAACTATGGTAAGGGTACTTTACAATTCCAAACTACTGAGTGAGAAAAAGACAAGAACTGTTTGCAAAAGCGTTGAAACTCTGTTACATGTTTTGTTTTCTTCTGACTTACTGAATTGAGTTTGAGTGGGAGGGTTTTGACAGCCAGCCAGTTCCAAGGAAGACCCATCACTGGCCAAGGCCAAGTGAGAGGCAGCACCTTTGGGATAACAGAGTTAAGAAGGAGGTGGTGGTGGCGTGGTGGTGGGGAAACCTGCATGACAGCGACAGAATTCCAAGGAGAGGAGTGAGAATAAGTGAGAGAAAGAGCCCTGCAGACCCCAGGTCAGTGCAGAAGGAGGGTGGGGAGATGCTGCAGGCACTGAAGCAGGTTCTCCTGCAGTTCATGGTGAAGACCGTGGTGAGGCAGCTCTGCCACCACAGCTCATGGAGGTTCATGCTGGAACAGAGATCCACATGCAGCACATGGAGATCCACAGGAGAGCAGGTGCATGTGCCCAAAAGAGGTTATAACTTCATGTGAAGCCTCTGCTGAACAGGCTCCTGGAGCCCACACTGGAGCAGGCTGCTGGCAGGATTTTATGACCCTCTGTGGTACCCACACTGGGACAGTCTGTTCCTGAAGGACTGCAATGCATGGAAGGGCCTCAGACTGGAGTACCTTGTGAAAAACTGCAGGCTGTGGGTGGGACATATGTTGGAGAAGTTCCTGGAGGGCTGTCTCACATGGGAAGGGATCCCATGATGGAGTAGGGGAAGAGTGTGAAGAGTCCTCCCCTTGAAAGAGGGCAGAGACATACCATGAACTGACTGCAGCCCCCATTTCCCACCCTCCTCCACCACTGGTGGGGAAGAGATAGGGAAAATTGGAAGCTAAGCCCTGGAAGAAGGGAGGGGTNCTCTGCCACCACAGCTCATGGAGGTTCATGCTGGAACAGAGATCCACATGCAGCACATGGAGATCCACAGGAGAGCAGGTGCATGTGCCCAAAAGAGGTTATAACTTCATGTGAAGCCTCTGCTGAACAGGCTCCTGGAGCCCACACTGGAGCAGGCTGCTGGCAGGATTTTATGACCCTCTGTGGTACCCACACTGGGACAGTCTGTTCCTGAAGGACTGCAATGCATGGAAGGGCCTCAGACTGGAGTACCTTGTGAAAAACTGCAGGCTGTGGGTGGGACATATGTTGGAGAAGTTCCTGGAGGGCTGTCTCACATGGGAAGGGATCCCATGATGGAGTAGGGGAAGAGTGTGAAGAGTCCTCCCCTTGAAAGAGGGCAGAGACATACCATGAACTGACTGCAGCCCCCATTTCCCACCCTCCTCCACCACTGGTGGGGAAGAGATAGGGAAAATTGGAAGCTAAGCCCTGGAAGAAGGGAGGGGTGGGATCAGAGGAGGGTGTTTTAAGTTGAATCCCTTTTGGCTGTGATGGTAACCACTGAGTGATTTCTCCATGCCCTTATCTTGCCCAAAGAGCCTTTTATTTTCTCTCCCCTTCCCAGCTGAGGAGGAGAGCAATAGAGCAGCTTGTGTGGGCACCTGGTAACCAGCCAGGGTCAACCCACCACACCCACGGAGTTCTTACTGGGACACAGAGGTGGAGATTCTGAAATACCCCCTCTACAAATGGTATTCAGTCAGTTTTACTGGAAATTCTACCAGCTTCCTTTGTATTCTACATTTAATCTTGTTCAATTTATTGGAAAAATGGTAGTTGAAGGGGCAAGTATAATAATAGAATAGTACATTTGTTCAGTCCACAAATCATCATTGTGATCATCATTGTTAATTTCCACTACTGTAATTAATGAATGGTACAGATTTAACAAACTAGTGAAGCTAAAAGAGAATTTAAACAAAATTATTTTCATGAAGTGCAAATAAAACTCTTATCTTGTGCTTGGAAATGCACAATTTTATTGATGTAGCTGGTTTAAATATATATATATATTTATATGTCATCCAGAGAAGAAATTACAGTGCTGTGACTTAGATACACTAAATTCTGTTTTGCCTTGGAGGGATTTAGATTTTTTTGTTTTACAAGATGTGGCATATATTCTATGAAAGTATAATCTCATATGGTCTTGAGTCATGACTGAATTCATTAGGTATTTCCAATGTTTCCAAGATTTTTATGAAAACTGCAGAAGTTATCTATGCCATATAAATATACTCCTGCACTTCTGTTTAGTGGGTTTGATGATACTGAGTTGCTGAACAGTGCTGAGACCTTACAGTTCATCAGCAATTTAGTGTAAGGTATCCCTGTATACACTCTTCCATTACAGTCATTACTCTTGAATTGTAATAAATACAGGGCAAAAATCTTTATGTGGATGCTTAACAGATGAGGTGCTGAAAGGCCTCCTTTTACCTAACAGTAAGCTGTTCTTGTGCCTCAGAGTTAAATTAATTGCAGTATATTTTCAAGAATCAAAAACGGAAAAATCCAGTGATGATATGCAGAAAGATGATCACAGAAGCTTCAGGTCTGTCACTTGAAATGATTATCCTCATGAAGACCAAAAGTGCAGTCCACTACTGGACCAAACCAAGTAATGAAATGGTTAACCTTTGGTTTTTAATTGGATGATGTTGGGATATCTGGATTTCTTTTTTTTTTTTTCCACAGAAATTGATCTTTTCTAGAAGCCCTTGAGCTAACACACAGCAAGTCTGTTATCATCCCTATTGGGCAGGGCACTCAAACAGATTAGATTGCACTTGCACAAGACGATATCTGGATGCTTAATCAGAACAGTGTACAAAACAGCATCAACAAACTACAGCCATTTCCTTGCTCATAAAAGCTGCAATTTTCCTGAATTTAAAAACGGGAAGCATCCTAGTCAAAAATCACTGAAGTAAATGAGGATGGCTATTTTTCCTCTTCTGTACCATACCCTGGGTACAAACTGTGTTTCCCACTGTTGTCACTGACACTCAAGTCCCAGAAAACCCACTCACAACTACACTGCACTTAAGAGCCCTCTCAACTTGTAACCACTCAAATACGCGGCAAATGAGTGAAACAGAGAAGATCTGTCCCATACTGGATAGCAGCAGTCAGAATAGGTGGCCATAATTGTTTTTCACAGCATAGCGGGATTTAATTTATTTTGTTTGGGATCAGGGAGTTTGCAAAATAATACCACTGGAAAGGCAATATTTACTAGCTAACCTAGTAGGGATGGACCTTGAATTCTCTAGCTTTAAGACTGCAGCCATGGCTATTAACTTCTTGATAATGTTCAGCTACTGAACTTGCTTTACTGCTAGGCAAGGTACTGAGGTGCTGGCAGTGAAGAGTTTGCTTTACACCTGTTTTAGTAATCTTGCAGTGCTGAATCTGCATATAACTATAAAGGAAAACCAAGCAAACAGCTTAGACAGCTTCTCTCTGCTGGACAATGTGACAGAGAGGGATCTGCTGAATTTTTAACTGGATTTTGGTTACAAATCAGCAAAAGGAGGTGTACACCCTCTGAGTAACTTTTAAAATGAGGTAAGTGGCAGCTGTTCCCCTTCAAATGATTCCTTAATGTTTTCTTTGACACTGGACAAAACATAAATTTCAGGAAATAGAAAGAAAAAAAAAACTTTCTAAAAGCATAGTTTCTTATTTCTTCAGTTCATTGCATACCCAAATAAGCTGCTAATGCTTTCATGCCCAAACCTCCTTCTACCCTTCCTCCAAAATGACTGATTTACTACTGAAATAAGATTGGATTCTAGCCTACCCTGGGGAAGTGAGTTTGCTTCATATGCATAGCCATTTCTCTGAAATTGCAAGCTATGCCTTCCTCTTAGAGTTTTTATATAATTTCCTGTATGCAGATGTGTTCTTCCAAATATCAAAACAATGAAATTGTCTTTTCTTTCTTGAAAGTGAAAGAAACTATATTAACATTGTCAGCTTTTTTTTTTAAGAGTATTTGTCTGTGACTAGGACTCTACATATGTTTTACTAACACTGTTTTTCAACTTTATGTTGAAAGGCTGACATCACCTTAAACCTGGCAGAAAACTTTGCATTCTTACTTTTGCACTTTAAAGTTCATTTCATGGGTTACTTTTCTTTTTTTTTTTTTTGTAGGAGGGTGTGCTGAGGCAAGGATTCTTTTTCCCTGTGATAGAGGGAGTTTAAAACTCAAATTTAAAAACTGCATAATAGCATTCAGGGAGGGAGTTGAGGGGCAGGGGGGAGGGGGAAAGTTCCATATTAGAAAGAAGGAAGCACTTTATTGTGGAGAAATTTCTAAAGTTGCTAATAAGGGCATAGAACCTCCTTCTGGATTTTGTTTGAGCAGGGATTAGAGAGGCAATAGAAGATAAGTAGGCTTCACTCAGGAAGGGCTATGTGTAACTTCTGTGACTCCTACTAGGCAACTTCTGGTTTGTGAAGCTTGTCCTCAAAGGGTTGGTTTATTTGGGTTTAATGACTCATAGACTTGTGGATCAGCTTTAGTGTTTTGATTTTTTTTATGTGAACCAATGCTGTTTGATCCTGCAAAACGAAAGGGAATGCTTCAAGTATCCTCCCACATTCTAGAAATCAAATGATTTATTGAATCACTTAAAGAGGGACAGGAAAGATAAGTGCTGTGACTATATTGCAAAGATAACTGTTCTGCGTATATTTCTGCAATGACTATAAAATGACCCTATTGATAACTGCAGCCCACATAATGTGGTTCAGAGATGGATGAATCACATTGTTTTCTAACAGTTTATCTTCAGGCAATCACTTTTTTTTAATCCCCATTTGCATATTTGCTTTTCCCAGTCATTTGCAAAAAAAAAGTTGTCTTGACTTCAAAATGTGTGAGTACTTTGAGGCAAAAGGACACGTTGCTATTGCCCTTCACCTCTATTGTCACCCTACAAAGGATCTCTCTGTTTCTCTTGTTTGTTTTCTTGCATAAACACACTGCACCAATACCATTATTATCCTGGCCTCTCCTGGCACTGTGTTCATTCTTGCCTGATTTAAACTCTTTACATACACAGCTGATGAAAGAGTCCATCTTCACCCAGCAGCTCAATAAATCATGCAGTAGACTTCAATTTACATATAAAACAGCATGAAAGATGATAAGTTAAGAGACTGTGGTGAACTTTTTCAATATAAGTCATAAGGCTTCCTCTACACAAATAGAAAAAAGGAAATTAGCAGAAGGTTTTGGTATTTCTAATTGACAGAGATTCAATAGAAGCTTGCGTAGTCATCCAGAGGTGCTGGAAGTTGAGTGCAAGATGAAAGATGTTTCAGAAAATAAAATGTAATACAAGGCCTTGTATTCAGCAGGGAAAATCAATGGGAGGTGAGGGAAGTGAAAGCTTTGGGGATTTGCCCTGATCTGAACTTCTTTGACTTATATGAGACATGATTTGAGTAACTTCTGCTTCAGAAGACCTAATATGCACTACACATACAGCAGATAAGCATCAGGTCTAGTGTGAGCGCAAATGTGGAATCCATACTGGATCATTCATATAAAGAGGGAAGCTCTAGTACATGAAAGTTATTTTGAATGAAATGTTCCTTAATGAGGACAGTATCTGACACTTTTCTTCTTATAGATAATACTACCTTTTCTACCATAGGTGTGGACACATTTTACCTTCAATAAGAAGATGTTGCATTTTGTCCAGGCAGAAATATTAGCATAAGCTTGTAAGGGACTAACATGGTGCTATTGCAAATGATGCCCACAAACTGGAAACTACTTAATCAAAATTCTGGACGGAATTTGCTTTATCTTGAGCTTCTACTCAAGGTCTAGCTGTTAGAATTGCTGGAAAATTTCAGAAAACAAGTTTAGAAAGTTCTTATCCTGTACTTATTTTTCAATTTAACCTTGTAAAGTATGGACTGCTTATACCTGATGCAGTGAAGTCTATACAAAAGGACAAGACCATTCACAAAACAGGATTTCAGCAACCAGAAGGGCAGAAAGGTTACTGATTCCACACCTCCACCAAGACACTAAATTAAAATCCTGCTTTGGGGGTTAAATTTTGGGGTGTAGATGGTTGGACATCTGCTGCATGTATGTTTTGTTCATTTAAACTTCCTCCTCCTTGACCTGCCTTTTTTCTTTGAGTTTGTAACTTGGGTTTGTTGGCAGGAAAATGGTATTTGTAGCTTAGTATCAAAATGTCATACATAGTGTGCCACAAATACATAGATTAAGCTTTATTAGTGTCTCAGTTTCAAGTCCAGCAATTATGATGCAAATCTTCACATAGATCTCAGTGGATCACCATGCATTTGAAATGCTGCCTTCAGTTTCTTGGAGACTGAAAGGCATTTCTTTGATAGTTAGACACATTGTGCAGCCTGAAGACTTTCTTTAATTCCATACAGATATAATTGGATATTGTTATTTTAATTTTTGAAGGAAGTGGATATTCTGAAGAATAAGGTCCAGCCAGTTTTCAAGTATAGGTTGGCAGCATGGTGCAGTGCTGCTCACTTTGGTTCTGAGTTTTAAGGAAAGTAAAATGCCTTTCACCTAGATAACCATGTTTTTTTTAAAAAAAAAATTAATAATCAATTGGTGCTATATCTTTTATTAAGGAATACTTAGAAGCTCATGGTAACCATATCTAGATCATCAGAGATGCAAATCTGATTACATGTACTGGGATAAACATAGTCTTACTAAAATATTTTTCACAAAATCCCACCACAACAGAAATATTCCTGCCATTTGGCTTTAGAATATATTAGGCATCTGACTAAACAAAAATATCATGTGAAATACTACCATCTTCTATGTGTGCTAATTTGCCATCTTGTGTGTGTGTGTGTGTGATTTACTTCATGAGTGACAACTTCTTCCAGGAGATGCTGTTGACAAATATGAGTAAGAGGGAAAAACTGTCACCTATCAACCAAAAATTTGTGAAGAAAAGTTCTGCACTGACCAGCAGTGATATGAGTAACAGTGAAAAGGCTGTGTGCCTGCTGCTCTGGTGCTGATCTCAGCCCTGTGGCAGTCGGTGCTCTGGGCATGAAACTCATCCCAAAGAAAGTTTGGGGTTTCTGACAAACCAGGTTGGATGGAACTTGGTTTGCAAATCAGGACTTTGAGTTACTTTCTCCTGACTTTCAAATATGAATTTGAAAATGATAAAATCTCAAATCATGATGGGGATCTACATTTTAATTTTATAATGGCAATAAGTAAACTTGAAAAGAAAGGGCTTTATCTATTTCATTTATCTCTTTTATCCTTTCCTGCCATTAACAAAGACCAGTGTAGCAGATATTTCTTCTATTATCTGGTTAAGCATTTCTATTTTAAGGTCTTTGAGAAGTTAAAATGTTCAGAATTAAGATTAATTGCCCCATTCAGCTACAATAAAGAAGTTAAGAAACAGTAAGAGACAGACTTGTTTATGGAGGGAAAAAACGTATTCGAAAACATTCGTGCACCTAGTTAGGACAACACTGAACAGGATTCTGCGCTTTATTTGACCAAGAAATGCCATGTTTAACCACAGGATGGTGAATTGTGGTTGAAAATTAGAGGACAATACTTCTGTCCCTTCTGCTGCACAGCCTTGCACATGGTCCATTTTACCTCCTGCCTGTGCTGGCATGGCAGTATGAGTGGGTGTAACAGCACGGAGAGGATGTGAGTGGGATTGATCTGGCACACTATGCATGCGAGGCACACACAACTGCTGCTGTTTTATTTCACCACTACACCAACAGAGACGGCGCTTCTATAGACGCTTCTGGCTCAGGACTTTGCAGTCGGGGGTGTAGCATGTATTAGTATAAATCGAATGCATCCCATGACCTGCAGATTTCATAACCTGTTAAGTGGCATTGCAGCACGGCAACCTTATTTCTCTACGGCTTCTTTTAGTTCTCTGGCAGGAAGGAAAGCTACGCGGGGTTCTGTTTTTTATCATTTTATTATTATTAATATTTTTGTAGTTATGTTCGAGCATTCGTCAGCCTCTTCCCTATCGCCGTTTGCCTTGTTCACCCTCTGCCCACACACCCACCTCCCGAAATTCGCGGTGAGATGGACAGAATTCCTGAACTCCCCGCTCGGGAGCTGCCGGAATGCTGCGGCATGGCGAGGCCGCCTCGCCACGGGCTGCGCATCCCGCCCAGCCCCGCCGAGCCGGATCGGGATGCTCTTCCTCCATCCGCGCAGTTTCCCGCGCCCCGCCGCTCCAGGGGCTCCGGGCGCTGAGCCGGGGAGCTCGCAGGGATCCCGCGGTCCCGGGCCGGCCCCGGGGGCCGCTCCCTGCGGGAAGGGATGGGGTCGGTCCCTGCGGGAAGGGATGTGGCGCTCCGCGGCGCTCGATGGGGACCGCGGGCGGTGAGACCCCCGCCCCGCCCCGGCNCCGGAGCGGCAGCGCAGGAGAGTGCGGGTTTGGTGGCATTGTAGGATTTCGTAGGAAGATTGAAGCGCCCCCCCTCCCCTCCGCCCCCTCCACCGGGAGCCAAGCTATGCAAATCCGCTGAAAGAGGGAGTGATTTTTAGGAGGGGGCATGGGTAACCCCGGTGGACGCTGGCCCGAGTGAGCAGCGCTGGGTTAGTCAGGGTACCTGTGTGTGCAGGCAGGGTCCAGCCCCGGCACGGTGGAGGGTGGAGGGTGGGCATCACCTGGGGGGCGCCGAAATGCCGCCTTGCGCACGGCATCCCTTCATCCCAGACCTTCTGTCGTTCTATCGCCATTATCGGCACCGTCAGACCCTGCGCTGACAAAACTCCCACCCGAGACAGGAGTCCCCGAATAGGCCTCTGCATCCTTTGGAGCGGGATGCAGGCGAGGGAGCCGATACATCCTCATTCATTAATTTTGCACTACTGCCCTGATGATGCTCCTGCCCAGCAACTTAAAGGTCCCAAGTCTTCAGTTCGGGGTTTTTTTGTTTGTTTCTTTTTGATTTTTTAAACTGAAGTCTTGTGTAAATTGCTGTATCTAATGTGCAGTTTTTGCTTTCTTAGNCCCCGCCCCGTCGCCCCTCCGGGCTGGGAACCGCGGGGAGGAGGGAGAGAGGGAGGGGAGAGAGAGGGAGGGAAGGAAATAAGTAAGGAAGGAGGGAAAGAGGGAGGGAGGGGAGGGGTTGTCGCCGCCGCCAGCCGCCGCCTCTCCGCTCCGCGCTCCGCANGTGGGCATCACCTGGGGGGCGCCGAAATGCCGCCTTGCGCACGGCATCCCTTCATCCCAGACCTTCTGTCGTTCTATCGCCATTATCGGCACCGTCAGACCCTGCGCTGACAAAACTCCCACCCGAGACAGGAGTCCCCGAATAGGCCTCTGCATCCTTTGGAGCGGGATGCAGGCGAGGGAGCCGATACATCCTCATTCATTAATTTTGCACTACTGCCCTGATGATGCTCCTGCCCAGCAACTTAAAGGTCCCAAGTCTTCAGTTCGGGGTTTTTTTGTTTGTTTCTTTTTGATTTTTTAAACTGAAGTCTTGTGTAAATTGCTGTATCTAATGTGCAGTTTTTGCTTTCTTAGTACAGTTGTTGGTTCATGTTGAATTTGTGGATAGAAAATAATGTGCGAAAAGGGAAAATTACAGCTTTTTTTTTTTTTTAAAGGGTTCACAGTACATGGCTTAAATCTCTCAGTCAGCAGGTAGCAAATAGCAATTGTTAATTTTGCCAGTGGTAGAGTATTAAAATCCTGAATGACTGTGGGAAATTTGCAGATAATAACATGGTTGTCTTGGTACAGTATTTTTTCAGAAAAGGCATGCAGTGAAAGTATTGCTCCAAAGCATACCTGTGCTTGCTGTACCATATCTGAAAGGGACAGGAAAGAGGGTAGAAATACAATATAGTATCATTCTTGGCTTGCTGACCAGGTCTTAAGCATCTGCTGCTACCTTTTTGCCACTATTGCTACTATTCCCATCCAGATTTAAATAGGTATAGTTTTATGTATGCTTACCACATTTATACTGGACTTCACTGTACACCTATGCAGAAACATTAAAATGTAAAGCAGGAAATGTAAACCTGGCACTCAGTTTCATGTCCAGAACTGACACACAAAATAAATAAATAAATAAATAAGTGCAGCTGAATTATAGCAGTTGATACCAACTCCGTCACCTGGATTAGTACTGTTCTGTGTGGTCTGTCTAGATTCCTCTTATCATATGTGATAGTGACTGTGGGCTTTGCTTAAGAATAGTCTGTATTGGTAACACATCTTGGCTTTATTGCATAGCTTGGGAAGGTCTTATAAAATGTGGACTCTTTAGTCTGGGGAAGGAAGAATTAATGCTTTTAAAAGTATTACAGTAAAGCTGAGGTGCAGTGGTTTTTTGTACCTTGCCAGGTAAGACAGTAGATGCTGAAATGCTAACAAAAGGTTTGAACGTGGAAGATAACCACACCCAACTAGTGTAGAGATGCCAGCCCCTAGGTCTGCACTGCTGCTGGCTAGAACTAGGAAATAAGATTAAAACAAAAGCAGAAAGAATACAGGAGATAGCAACCATCTTAATCACAGATCAAGAGATAGGAAAGGGAGAGAGAACTTGGAGGAGTACGTGCTCTGAGGGAAAATTGCTCTAATGGGTATGGCAGTGAGTTCTCAATCCTCATGTCCCAAGGCTGGCTTTGAGATCTTTTCAGAGCCCGTCATCCAGACTACTGGTGGTTATCACAGTCCCCTTCTGACAGGTGTATCTTGGCAACTCTATAAGGGAAACTTTTGGTTCCTAAGTGGAATATGAAAGTGTGTTGTTTTTTCTTGGTAACCCTGTCTCCAGCCTTTTAGTTTTGGAGATGATTTTGCTTGTGTCTACAAAAAAATATTCCTTGTGTAGGTTAGTGGGGGTGAAAGTATATCAGGTGAGGCTGCAAATTATGGGTATGTGACCCCTTTAGATGCAGTAAATAAAAATAATGCAGTAAAATAACCAGGAGGAAGCACTGTTCTTACAATATCTGTGACAAATACAGGGATTGGAAGATGTCTTTAGTCAAGGACCTGCATTTGGACAGCTGTGGCCAAGTATGGGAATTCCCCTTTGAAAGGACTACTCTTTGTGCAAAGTATGTCTGGCAATAAGTTGTGCTTGCATGATCAGCTAAGGAGTTATGAAAGAAGAGTGGGAAAATCCTGCTAAGAAAAATATTTAATGCCTGAAAACTAGGGTAGGAGTAAACAGTTGCCTTTAAACAGTGGAGTTCCAGAGGAATCAGTTCAGGTGTCTGTGCTACTCAACATGCTTATAAAGGGGTTGAACAGAAATATTTGTTGGTCTTTGTAAATTGCCAAGGATTTTAAAGACAGTATTAGCTATGAAGAATTGCAAAAAGACCTTACTGGACTGCTAGGGCATTTAAATAGTGGATGAAATTCAGGTCAGATCAATAAAATGGTTATGGAGGAGAAATCATTTAGTTGTTTTCTATCTCTAGTAAATCCTTTTGTGATATTAAGACAGAGGTATCTGGAGGCACGTGTGCCATGGATGGAATGACTGGTCAGAGGTGCTTGATTGCTGCTTTTATTTTTTTTAATGCAACCTCTGCAGGATGTCTGACAAAAATTTGTTATCAAGTCAAAAACAAGCAACAGGAGGGAAGGCCATGTCTGCACAGTGTGTCGTTAAGCACTGGATATTACAGATGCTAAAAGAATACGTGGACTTAATGGGCAACTGGGCGTATTTAATCTAAAAACTCAATTTCCACACTTGCTTGGAAAAAGATTTTGAAAATTTTGTATTCAAAACTCGTATTTTCTTTAAAAAACAAACCCTTTTGATAGCCTTAGGCTACTCATGCAGTATCTTTTGGTATAGAGTTCTGAATTCAGGGTTAATCTAAATACTGTATTTGACTGAAGGGGAGGTTTAGTGATGATCTTTTTTATACCCAGTGATATTGTAAATAAAGGAATATCTTTCTGTTGTGATTTTAGGTTTGGAATTTCACTTAGCATGCATCCTCTTTGCCTAACTACATAACTATGTGAGTTGAAACTGTCTAATATTCCTGTTGTTTTATTGCAGATCTAGTAAGTGGCCAGATGCAGATGGAAGTATTTCCAATCAAATCCTTAGGGCTTTCTTTCAATTTCAAGGGTTGAACTAACAATAATTAAAAAGAAACCCAAACAAAATCCCAACAGATAAGTTACAGGCATTTTCCTTCTTGTAAAAATGATCAATCTTCCAAGGTTACCTTTTCCTGCATGGGCAGTGTTTCAGCTGTGTGATCCTTCCTGAAGACCTGACACTGAAAGTCGCTCAGTACTTAGCAACTTACCTTGAACTGACAGTGTGAGCTGAATCATAGGTGGTTTATGTCCTTGAGTTTTTAGCAGAGAGAGAGTTTAAATCCAATGTGTGGTTTGAACTCAAGATTTCAGTGCAGAATGACATCTTACTCTGTCAATCCTATTTATGAGAGCTGTCATCCTAGTGTCTGCTTTTGTAATGGCAGTAGCAGATGAAATCAACTAACTTCTTTGTTAGCTGATTTAAGCTAGCAAAGCTAAAACTTGGTGGTTTAGCTGATAAAAGCATTATTTTATAGAAATGGATTGGGGTTGCACTTGATGCTTTGAAGTTCAGACAGTTTTTGCTTTGAAAGCATGCCAATTATTTTTTCCTCCCTTCCTTCACTAACAAAAAATAAGGTTCCTTTTTGGTTAATCTCAAGAGTATTTTGTTTTACAGGCTGTTTGCCATGTTCATTTTAAAAATAATTTGCTCATATTGCTTTGGAGTGCATTTAAAGTAGGTCTGTCCCTTCTTCAATAACACTTTTGTTTACTTGTTTGTGAGTTTTTGCACTGGACCTGAGGACTTTCCAAAGTGTTGCAGGTGTTCAAATGGCAGCACATGGTGCTTAGTTTAGCTTAGGATCAGGATGAGAATTATTTTTGAGCAGAAATGGCCTATGTGGGTTTGCCTATTCTCCAGGTCATATTCTGCCAAAAATGGCAACTTGCTTGTTACCCTCACACCTTCAGGCAAGCAGTAAGCATTTTCATTCAGGCAGTCCCTGCCGAAAGGAAAGGCTGTTGGAGAGGTGTGTCTGAGGCCTCATTGGGGAATGTTGTGAGGGGTATGTTGGACTGTGCTTTGAAGCAGGAAAAGAGGAGACAGAGAGAGGGCATGGTGCCCTTTTGGTGCTGGCAAAAGTGGCTGGTGGATGTGGAGAATGCTGTCCTTCATGCACAGCACCAGCATAGCCTGTTGAAGATTTTCACTTCCTTTTCATCCTGAGGGGGTTCCGTCCCTCATCTTTCCCCTTGAAAAACACCCTAAGCGTTTGACTGCAGACTCTTCTGTGGTGATCCTGTGCTTTTCTCCTTTTATTGAAGCAGTGCTGTTGCAGAAAAGACAATTCAATGCTAAGTTGGCCAGAACAAGGGGGTCAGATTTTAGTTAAGGCACTGCTCAAAGAGCGGGGGAAAACAGTCCCTATCAAAATGCATGTTGATCTACAGAGAATTATAAATGAGAATTAATACCAGGCAGCCAGTGTTTTCTGTGGAAGCTCTATACATTCTTAAGCTGGTGTTTTGGATGAAGTTCCTCACCTGGGTACCAGAAACCAGGACTTGCAGTGATTAGCCCAGGTTTTGACAACTGAAGTTCTTTACTCAGTGCAAGGTGTGATTTTTTTTTTTTTCAATTTCGTCTGGTTGAGTTCAATGACTGGTTGGCTTAAAATTAAAAAGCCATGTTGAAAAAGCAAGAAAATACAATTTACTCTACCATTCTGTAAATAAGTAGACATACCATTGAAAGTAGACATACGATTTCAATTGAGGGTCTCTAAACATGGAGAGGAAATGGTCTATTAAGATAGATTTTTTGAACCTTGGGAGATTTTTATTGATCCTGTTGTCCAAATGCCTGTCTGAGGCACTAAGTAACTTGTCTAAACATTCTCTTTCTCTACATGTTTATTAGACAGAAAAGAAGAAAGCTTTTTTAGAGTATTTGATGGCACAACTGACATTCCATTCTTGTTGGTAAATGAGTTTTAAGTCTTAAAGACCTGTAAAAACCACCTTACAGCTGAAATTTGTGGAAAAAACATTGTTTTGCTGTAGCCACGAGTTTAGCATCATAACTGCAAATTCAACGCCTGCTTCACTGGGTCTCAGAAAACAGATGGTAAAATGTGCAGTGTCTCATAGGTGTATCTGATTCCTATGAATACTTTAAATGGGCATTTTCCCCATCATGATGGAAAATAGGTATGTTGATTCAGTCAGCTATGGACAAAGCATTTAGGTATCAATTGTTGTGGACAGTCATGTCAGAGAAGCCAATGCTATTGTAGCACCTTCTTTCAGGTACATGTTAATACTTATTTCTGTGGAGGAAACTGCTCTGCTACCTCTGTAGATACACAAGTCACTTGTTTTTTAGTACAGTCAGTAATAACAGAGTAGCCCCACCTCAAGTACTATGTGCAGCTCTGTGTGTCTGAGTGCCAGCAGAACATCACACTATTAGAGAGTGTCCAGAGAAGGGTGACCAAGATGGTGAAAGATCTCAAGGGCCAGAGTAACGAGGAGCAGCTGAGGTCACGGGGTTTGTTCAGGTTAGAGAAGGCTGAGGGTGACCCCATGGCAGTCTGCAGAGGGGGCAGTGTCTGGGGAGATGCTCCTCTCCTGTCTTTGGTGACCAGTGACATCTAAGTAAGGGAATGAAGCTGTGTCAGGGGAAGTTCAAATTGGACATTGAAGAAACGGTTCTCCACTGAGACCATGGTCTCTGGAACAAGCTCCCCACAACATGAAGCCTGTCAGAGTTCAGAGAGCATCTGGACTTAATCATATGATTTAGTGTTAGGCAGCCTGCAAGGAGTAGGGAGTTGAACTCTATGATCCTTGTCAGTCTCTTACAACTCAAGACAGTCTATGTTCTAAATCATAATTTTTTATATAAAAAATAGCTTGAAACAAGTTTTTCTTCTTCTCAATATGAACTTATCTAAACTACTGATAATGGCATGTATTTGGAAGTTTCCAGTTACAGAAGCACTGAGGTTTTATTTGTAGTGCACCATTCCTATTTTTAAAAGGCAGTTTGTGAGTATATCTACACTGAAGTTTTAATCTGGATTGGGAGTGATTTCTGTGAAGCAAATGCCCCAGTTCTCCACTCTTGCTGTGCTTTGCATTGCATCAGGGGTTATTCTTGGAGCACACAGTGCAGACTTGGAGACACAGTAGCTGAAGCAGAAGATGCTGTTCAGGAGCACTTGGTCCACTGTAACTTTTTGTGAACTACTTGCTAGTGCTTTCCTGGATTATGTGTCCCAGTGCTACTGTATTTAAATGTAACTGTAGTTATTCTGCAAGGTGATTAATATTATTCTTGTGATATACATTTAATAGATTGCACAGGTCAATGTCTGTCCACTTCAGTTTTAATTAACTGAGAAGTCAAGAGGAGTATATATTATATAAATCAAAATTCAGCACTTAGGGTGGTGATTAGTGGAAGAATAGTTAGTCAGTGCAGGGTATTGCATTATTTCTGTACTGTTTCTAGTTTGCATAATCAATGTATTGTCAATAAATTGAGCCATTACCTTTTCTTCTATAAAGGGAGTGCTGGGGCAGTTTTGGATCTGGAATGAATAGGTATGAATAGGTGTTTGTTTTTTTTTTCTTCTGTCAGCCACTACGCATTTATGTCATAGTTTTGTTAATTAAAAAAAATTCTATTTCTAATGGAGAAGATGAATAGCTCTTGAAGTAAGTGCTCTTAAGAATGCTGAAATTTTTTTTTATGTAGATTGGTTTTAGGAGTGAAAAGAAATGCTATAATTTGTGTTATTAAGAGAATTGTAATCCTTGAAAAACACTGCAATATTCTGCAAGAGGTTAGATATAACAAAGTCATTTTTTTAGCATGTTACAGAGAGAATCATAGAATATCTTGATTTGGAAGGGACCCACGAGGCTCATCAAAAATTGAATAAGTATTTTCAAGTGCAATTGAGAGGATTTCCCCAAGTGTGATTGTGTGATGAGCCTGCATGATTCTGGGTGGATGGCAGATAAGCTTGCTGAAGCCCTGTGGTATGGGAAGCATTGTGAGTTCATTTCACTGTTTCTTTTGGTGTGTGTCTAAGTGTGCATAGTATGATGTAAGGGGTAGTGGTGGAAACAATTTCATAGGCAGAATTCTATCAGTAACAGGCGTTTAAATGCTTGTTCACATGGTAAATAGCCACATTTAAACAGACCACGAGTTAGCCACTGTGATCAGTGTAAAAATACTCAGCCACTTTCAGTACCATGTTCCTCATCTGTGAAAGTTCAAGAACTTGATAGGAAGGGCTAACTATCCTCTTCAGTCACTCAGATCAAAGAAGTTTTATCTTCCTGAATATTGTCTGAAAGGTTCAATCAGGAATTTATTTTTTTTTAAAAAAAAAAGGTCATTCCCAGCCCTAATTTTATTTATAGTACAATAAACTGATCTGGCTTTATTGCAGTAAACTTGAACAATTCTTCTATGGTCTTCTGCTAGCCAGAAGGCTGGTTGGGTTTTGGTAAAGCAATCCTCTAATACTGCATGCTCTGTGGAAAAAAACTGCAAATTTTTCGATATTATTTTCGTCTATATATGTACAGTATGAATGAACCATTAGTAGGAGTTAAGATTGTATAAAAAAAAAGAAAATGTACTTCCTTGTGCTTTCACAATGAAGCAGAATTTAAACATAGAAACTTGCATATTTATTTGTTCCTTACTTCTTCATTCAGGCTTTCTTACAATGCTTCTTTTGCTGACAGTAAACAGGCCTTTATTATCCGAACAGTCAGTAAATTTCACAAGGAATATTCTTTTTACAATGCAAAAGAGAGAAGGGCTAACCAAATTCTATTTATTTCCAAATTGTGATGCTCTTTTTGGTTCTTGGTTTGTCTAATGTCTTTTCTGATATTTACGATTTCTGTACCTCTTCAAAAAAAAAGAAAAATGGTGTAAGAATGACACCTTTCACAACCAATCAATGAAACCTTGGATGTTATTTTACATTTAGTGTTATTGATCCTTCATTTGACCTTGCATTGTCTGTATTCTCAGCCTGTCAGTAACTGCCAGAAAAGTATTTCAATTTACTGGTTACTGCTCTTAAAAACTCTACTTCTCTCTAATTTATGAGATACTTTTTTTTCCCTTCTTGTGGGATGAGAGTTTCTTATTGCTACAATGATGCAATAAGTCATTGAGACTGAGCTATGCAAAACCATTTTCAAGTGTGGGTTTTTTGATCAACATATACATTATATATTCTCAATTTCATAATGTTTAAAACAGAAAGAGGATTAGTGGTGGGTATAAACCCATACCAATAGACATTGCAAATGTATCTTTATGTTATAGAATGAAAATGGTGTCATTACTGTCATAGGTTACTGTCACTTAAAACACATGGGCAGTTCGGGACCATCAATGCATGCATTTGTTGCAATAGGTTGCTGCACTCCTTGTAAAGTAATTCTGCATTAAGAGACTGTGCAACAGTACGACTTTGCAAGTGATCATTCAATCTGTAGCAACTAAAGCTTTTGTCTCTTTGAATTTCAGCTTCAGAGACTGAGAAAAATAACTTGGTGTGAACTACCAAATTCTGGGGTTGGAATTGGGTGCTAATTCTGACCCAAGTGATCACCTGAAAACAACATAATGCTGTAGATTATAAACTGGCCTCCTTTAATGTGTGTGGTTATTTGTGCCAGAACTCAAGAATCATAAAACATAAAAGAAAAGAAGGAAATGGGCACCCCATTGAGGGGAAAAAAATAATTATAAAACATGCTGCCCTTTGACAGTTGCTGTCTATTTATCATGACATTTTGTGGGGGGATAAGGTAAACACAAGTCCAAGGTTCATAACACAGCCTTAGAAACAAAGCATTAAATTTTATGCCCTTCAACAAATGTATAGTCTGCATTCTGATGCATACCTCACTGTGAGCATCCATATGCCACAGATAAGATGCCAGAACTGCAACTTTACCTCAGAACTGATGTCGTCTCCACAGTCCTTTTCCCCAAACCCTCCTTGCTAGAAACATGTGATGCATCTCTGGTCTGGCCTCTCTCCAGGAATGGTGAAAAAAAAAAGACTCTTTTAGATTTAGGAAATTGTTATCATACTAAAATAGGGTCATACTTATCTTCCCACCTCCCCACACAATAATTTTTCTTTCTTGCAAATATTCGTATTTTCTTCTCGATTCGGATGATTGTGAACACATCAATGTATTTTACTTATCTTCAGTCTTTTGTTCTTTAAAACATACCCGTGTCTGCCAGGTTCACAGCCTTTGGATACTGATACTGCATCTTAAAATACTCCATTGAGTGTGGTTTTATTAATGAAGATGACCTTGATTACTCCACAGACTTTAGTAGAATTGAATACGGCATAAACAAAAATGTTCTACAAATGTCTTGTTTTCATCTTTTTGTATTGAGGCGGGACATCATCATGTGACTTGAGAGGGTCAGTCAGTCAGATCAGTTGCCGCAAGTTGTGAACGGCTTGTTGACATTCATACTCATTTATTAAAATACTCAAATGCTGACATCAGTGGATAACAAATTAACATAAAGAATTCTGTATTAGCTCAGAAATTAAATGCAGGAATTCCAATTTAATCTAAATTAATTACTTTCAATCAACTTTGCAGTCATGAATGAATGGGAATAAAAAAAGTGTGTGAGATGTTAATGAATATCCTTGGAACAAGAAATCTGGTATTATCTTGAAGTATTTCTGAAATAATATTCATACTGATTTTCTTTAAATAGTCCTTGTTAACAGAGGAATACTGACAGTGTGAAAGGATGTAGTATGTAATTTTATTTTGTGTTTAGTTGCAAAAAAATTAACACTGTGTTGAAAGGATTGGAGTTTTGTACTCTTATGGAAACCTGACCATAAATTGTGCATCTGTTATGTTCTTTGATTATTAATGGTTTGAATTTTATTCAGACTTTAGGACATACCTCTTTCAGATTCTCTTTATATACAAAATGTTGTTTACTTTTTTCTGGTTTCTTAGGTGTCCACCAACAGCCTGATGTTGTGGACCAATGAGAGTATTTTAAGAACATGCTTTGGACCAGAAAAAAATTAAAGTTATTGGCACATGCTCAGATATATATATATATATAAATATAATCTGGTGATCTTATATAGTTTTCTACTTTTTCAGGAAAAATGGATGGTTTTGTAAGGCTTTTAATACCTTGAGATAGTCTGCCATGGATGAGTATTGATTTTTTTAATATATATATGTATATGGTTTTTTTAGCCTATTGACATGTTTTCTGGATTAACAGACTACAGTTCTCATCAGGTGTACAGTGCTTTACAGCTGTCTGTTTTCGTGATGGAGGACATGTGTTTATCAGCTTCCTGTGTTGTGCATTAATGATCTGTTAAAACTGAGCACAAAAGGTCCTGGGAACTCTAAAATCATTGTCATACTCTAAGTTCAGAGAACTATACATGAATGTATTTTTTTTAACCTTCCTACTTCTTGGATGCCCCCAGCCCTGCTTTGTACTCTAGGTGCAGTGAGTGATCCATCTCTCCATATTCTCTTCAAATCCTCATGATTTGCTGTCTGACAGGCTCAGTAAAATTAAAAGGGAAGGACTGAAAAGCTGACTTTGTAGTGGGAAGCAGCAGTTTATGATGTAGTTACTGATGATCATTTAGGAAATGACTAATGATTTTGTTTAATGACTTTAGGCTCCAGGTGATCAGATGAAGAAACAATAAAGGTGTTTGTTCCTTCTCCTCCACATGCCTCCTTTTTTTTCCCCTCGGGATTCTTAGCAGTCTTCTCAAGGGAAGCTGCAAATGCATGTGGAGCACACTGTTCACTGTAGGCAGGTCTGTTAACTCAGGGGCAGAGGATTAACTTAAATTGAAAGAGGAGGGCAAGTTCTAGTCTTTAAAATATTACTAGAGCAGCAAGTAATGGGTAATAGTTAAAATCAGTAATGGGAGAATGCTAAGTAGGATCAATAATCAATTCCAGATGGGATCATTGTGTAATGGAAAACCTGCAGTTCTTCGAAGAGACCCTGAAATTCACTAGCATGTTTTTTAGTCTGAGTCTCATGTATTTGAAACCCATCTCCATATTACCTCCATAATAAATACTCATGTAAGCTGTATTTTGAGTTTAAATTCAAATCCCATCTCCATGCATAATTCATATCATAGATGTTCAAAAGTAGGTGTAGCAGAAATAAAACTGAGTGAAAAAGGCAGTTTTATTCATTACTATGAAAAGTTGTTCACAGGGTTAGATTGATTGGCAGTAGCATAAAGAGAATAATCTTCTGTTTTCAGAGAATCATTAATTTCAAATGAGAAAAAAACCCCAACCCACCTTTTCCTCAGCACAGCAGTATCTTTTTGACCATCTGAATATTCAGCTTGTCTAGCTAAAGTGCATTAGCTCACGTTAATGCACAGTGATTTCAGGTGCTTTAATCTATATTAGTCTATTTTTATTGTTCTTGCCACATTTATGTATTAGAGAAAAAAAAGAAAGCAAAATATTTTAACATCTTCACATTCTTTTCCTGCATGACTTTAGAAAGGATGAAATGTCATTTATGATGGAAAAATTATATTAGATGCATTTCACTTGGAAATGACTGTATAAATAAGAGGTGGTGAAATTTATTTTTTACATAAATAGCCCTACAAATCTTACTTTCTTTTTACTGTCAGTCCTTAGTCTGTGAACTGGTTATGTTTGCTTTTCGTGAGTTAACAGGATAAATGTATACCAGTTAGCCTTTTTCAATAGCTTGTCATGGTTCTTCTTATGAACCATGTATCTGGACTGTATTGAATACCTAGTAACACCATTTTATTGTGTTTTTCTCCAGCCACAGCTAAAATAGAATAATGATGATTAGCAAGACATGTTAGTCACCAAAATGGCATGTGGCCATTAGAAGACCATGTTTAATTCTTTAGAGTCATGCCTGCTAAAGTTTGTTTTATCCATATATTTTTTAGATGGCTTAATTGTCAGATTTAAGAAACTCCAGCATTTTCATCCCATGATAAATATTTTGGCATTTGTCTCTGTTTTGAGTTAGAATGAGTAATTGAAGTACTGATACAATGTAGATAAGGGATGGTTTCACAGCATGGAGTTTTTCAACAATTTTGAACTAAAATTTACAACCCCTTTCACATTTTATATTTTGTGTTAATTAAAGACATTCTTGACTCAAAATAACCAGATTGCAAGAATGAAGTATGTTTATCTCTGTATCATTGTGCCTTATGAGGATTTTGAGTCAGGTCCCTCTTTTAACTGTGTTCACCTTCTGTTTTTGGCTCCTGCTTGCACTGTGTTTTACGTGTTACACCAAAGTGACGCAGCTTTCATGTTATTTATTCCCCTGTTGGAACATAGGGAGTTTGCAGAAGTTGTGTTTGTGTACTGCCCCCAGTTATAAAATTCTCAGACTTTTCTAATAAGAACAATAAACATTATTGAATGGAACACAATCACATTTGCCTTTTTCACAGCTGCTGTCTTGGTAGTTTGTAGCTGACTAGTTGGTTGTTGCCCAAACTGTATGTTTTCTATTTCCCTTTTCTTTTTGCAGTTGATGAGATTTTATAGCAGAACTCTTGTTATTTGTCTGTAATGCATGACTGTGCAGTTAATGCAGCTGAGTTTTATCCCTTTTCTCTTCCTCCTCTTCTCCAGGTAGTAAGTACAGGCTTTTTCTTTCTGACATTGTAGCTCCCTGCTGTACTTCCAATACCTCCACAGCTTTATTAGCAGCAAACTGGATCAGCATACTCCAAAGTTTATGCCAAAGCCAATAATTAAAATAATAAATAAGATACACAGCAAACCAAAGGAATATTGCTCAAACATGTATATCAGTGTTGCCGTAAGGAGGAGGGAAAAAACTTTCCAAGACAACTTTATGTGGGTAGAGAAGAGTTCTTTTACTTATAGGATTTTGGCGCACACAATATAAAGGAGTATAAAAGAGTACAACACGTGTTGACAAGTAACAGATAGAAAAGACCGGTGNTGCCCCCTCTCAGGGCAGGGGAACACAGGGCACCACACCATGTATGTGTGTGTATGTGTGTGTGAGAGAGAGAGAGAGAAATGTCAACAAAGTGTAGGGGCTTCAAAAAGCCTTCTCTACGTGCCAGCATACTAATTTTATAACACTACTCAATTATCATATCTAAAGGTTGCATCCAATCTAAGAAATGTCCATACCCAGAACTTCCCTTGGTTCCACCCCATGGCACGCCTCTCCTAAAATTGAGTTGGAGATCATAAGACCCTTACTTCATCCTTTATCATCATCTTCATGCAACTTTCCCTTATTGGAGCTTCTCCAAGGTTGCTGGGCTTTGCTTTCTTGTTTTGACTAACATGGTATCTAATTGCCTATTAGCTTAGATAATAGTCAGCTATTATCTGACCCTTAAGACAGCTAGCACAGGGTTAGAGGTTACGAGCTGTCTAAATGTAAGAAACTACATAGAAGTATAAAAACCTACAAATTCATGAAAACCCTAAGGCATCATCAGGAAAAAAACACCGAAAAACAAACAAACCACTTAAGCAACATGCGACATGTTTCTGGTGAGCTTTTGATGAAAGTTAGTTTGCATAGGAAAGTTTTCTTTAGAGGATTAAAGAAACCCAATAAAAGCAAATCGCTAACAAAAATGTTCTCTTCTATGCCATTATCCCACTCAAATTGAAACTGAAAAAAAAATCTAAATTCTTGCAGTATTGACCGTTGCAAGGATGAATCTCTTCCTTTATGTTCTTTTGGTGACTCCCAGCTCCTTCAGCTAAGGGCTCTTCTTGCCTTCACTCTCCCCAGCTCCAAGTGCTTTCTGTAGAATGCACTCTCAATCAGCTTCATGCAAAGAGGAGGAAGTAATCTCCTCTGTATTTAATGGGTTCGACTTGAGAAGCTGCAAAATTGGTCATTCAACACCTGTCTCTTCGCTACGAGCGCCAAAGAATATACTTGGTGTGCAAGAAAGAAAACTGACAGAAATCTTGATGTTTCAGTACAAGCAGGAGATTAGTTTCCATATGCATATAGGTATCTTCCTCCTCTTGTTTTTGGAATGTGGATTAAGTGTGTATAAATGTAATGATTCCTGAGTGTAGAAGAATTCAGCTCCAGTAAATCTGTCAAACAAAAGAAAAATAACAAGTTTTTACATGGCACTTTAAAATTTCATGGCTCTGTTGGTTATGGGGTTTGATTTGTCCTCATTTTTTATCCATCCCGCATAATAGTTGCAATTGTGAAAAGTGACTCAATGGTGACACAAAAGGCTTGCCTTCACATGTGTTAGGCAAAATCCCTTTTAAACTTGCTTGCAAATATTTCATCTGAAAATATACTGTAGAGGAACTGGGTTTCTTTACTCCCAACAGATGGTGCTGGGTAAAGGTTACAGTAGTTCTCCAACAGAGAACTACAGCTGTGAGCTAGAATAATTCACTTACATTTTTAAGGAATGCGTGCAAAGGAGTAGAGAAGTACCTTGACCATGATTGCAATAAAAATTCTAATTTAGAGGAAAGTATCTAACCCTCTGTAGTTCTGTAAAAGCCTTATAATACGAGCAAAGACAGAGGAGAAATGTGCCTAAAATTGGTATGTGTTGATTTTGTGAAAGAGTCTGTAAGACATGTCACTCATATTACCAGGAGCTGTCTTGATTATTCAGGAGAGTTCTTCCCCATTATCTTTAGAATCACTGCATTGATTGTCAATGTCCTCTTATTGGTAGCACTGAGTTCAGTATTGTTCTGTTGACATCACCAAAGGATCAGCCAAATTCTCCTAGTCCCATTCTTATCTCAAATTGAAATCAAATTCCCTCCAGGGGTCAATATGCTCTCCTACGTCCTTAATGCTTGGCTAGTGGAAAATGTACCTAAATGCAGCTGTTCCTCTTGGAGATGAACAGGTAATGCACTGGATATGTGTGTTCTTGTGTTTAAACGAAACTTCAATTTGCCTTTCAGTGGGAATAAATTCTGATGATAGCATGGATATCTTTTTCATTCTGATTGTGGAGACATCTTGTTTGGAAACATTGTTTTAAGAACTTTCAGCCATTTCAGATTAATGCATACATACGTATTTGTAATACAGTTTAAAATGAACTGGTCACCCTGAGTTATTTGAGTCTTTATAGTGTAAGAATGATGGTGCTGGGTCAGATCAAAGGACTACTTGGGCCAGTTTCTATCTCCACCTCTAGTGAGGAGCACTAGAAAGGAGTACAAAGGAGTGTAAAAATATCTATCCTTAGATACATCCCTAGAACAGTCCCTCAGCCTTCAGAAATTTGAAGCTAAACCTGAACCTTCATCTCTGTTCCTCATATCAGAACAATAAATTTGCATTTAATGCTACAGATGTAACATAGAATCACAGAATGGATGAACCTGGCAGGGACCTCTTACAATCATCTAGTCTGACCTCCCTGCCTAGGCATGGTCAAATTAGAGGAGGTTTCCCAGCAGTGTGTCCAAGAGAGTTCTTAATAGATGGAGATAAACTAAATGGAGATGTTCACACATTGCATTTATACATGGGACAATGCTTAATACTTCCTAACAGTTCTTGGATTTTGAGTTGCCTTTTTTTTTTAGTTGGTCACAGACTTCATTTGTGTAACTCCTGTATAGATTTCAAGATTTCCTTGCTTGTGGTAATAGGCCAAAAATAGTCTGTTTAAAATGTGAAATTAGAATTGTGTTCAATATTAATAATTTCATATTTCTTTAATGGAATTTTATCTGTCGTTTAATACCCCATCGCTGAATATTAGTAGAGCCTTCTTGCTGTTGGGCAGAGAAATAATATTATGAAGAACTTTGATTATAAAAAGTCCCAACCAACTAATGTAAACTCTTTTTCATCTCAGCTCTTATATTGGCTTGTTGGGTAGCAGACACCAGCTCTGGACTATTAGACTTATTGATAAACTCTCTGCATTGTGTAAACTAAAGTTTTATTCTTTTTATATCTCTTAGCCAACTACTAATTCATTGCTTTCTTCTGTGACTTCCTCTAGAAACTGGTTTGAGGAACTTTGTCTAGTAACTTTTGGAAATCCAAGTAGATTAATCAGTCAAATCTACTTTATTCAAATCATTGCTGAATCTTTCAAAGAAGTTCTGTGGGTTTTGAGATATGGCTTGCCTCTGCAGAAGCTGCATTAATTCTTCCCCAGGCTTTACACATATCCATACAGCCATAGATCATACTATTAGAGTTCTAAGTTTTTTCAACAATATAGAGCAAAAGTACAGTCATCCAGTTCCCCCTGATAACTGTTTTTAAAAAATTTTGTCACGTTTGTTTTGGTGCTGTCTAAAAAGGCTAAGTAAGTGCTGTACAGGAGTTTACTTAATTTGAGCTATTTCATCTGTGAGTTCAAATTAATCCTTGAACTGGATCTTAGCCAGTACCCATAATGTGCTATTGGTCATTTTATCTGTTTTTTACATAATGTCTTTTGCCTCTTCTCTCTTTTTTTCAAGATTTTAAGACCTTTTTCTTCCTCCATTTGCCTCTGATTAAAGTAAGATTTTAACACTGGAAAACCCTTACTTTTTCCACATCAGGTATATCACAGACTTAAGTAGACACAAAATCTTTACAGAATTAAAATTTTACAGTCATTGTGCAGCCCCTGCTCATTGTGTTTTGGCCATTCTGTGCTGCAGAATGATGAAGAGACTGCCTTCTACACAGAATTTCTTTCATTCAATAAAAAAACCCTGCGAGGTAAATGTCTGTTAATAGTAGATGTGAGGGAAGAGTGAAGCCGAAGCTGCTGGTCGTCATTGCAGGATTTCATCCTACACCTTCATTTTATTGTACCTTAGCCCAATTTGGGTAAGGTGAAGGTCTTCACATGTTTTTAGTATTTTGTATGCTTGCCCACATGGTGTCAGCTCCTTTAAGTGCAGCTAAGGAGAAATATACCTGACTAAAGATAAGCTAAAATTTTGTGAAATTATTCTACATCCCCATGAAGTGACTAATCAGTTAATTTGTCTTTCTGATGAACTGTGCAAGGGATAGACCATTTTGGAAAGCTGAGGTATAGAAGTTGAGTTCCTGCCTAATAGACAGATTGAGAAAATTTATTTAATGTTATAGGCTTAGTTTTTGATACAGAAATGGTGAATCAATATTATGAGTCCTCCTTCAAATTACTGTTTTTCAGTGCTTCTGGAAATTATTTATGTAACAAGTTGTTTGTATAGCTTGTAAGAGAAGCGCATGTGGCTGAATGGCTGCAAAAAATGTTGTCATTATTGGACAGTGAAATTTATGCCTAAATTGCTACCATTTAGCCTGACTAAGCTATGTAAGGGCCTTTCAGTATCTACTCACCAGTAATTTTAATGATAGCTCCTTGGCTTGTTAATCCTTTCTGTCAGGTTCCTTTGTCTCAGCTTTCAGCTGTGACCTGACATTACAGTATTAGTTTTGTTGTAGAAAAAACTCCCTTTTCACTTAAGTACTGGGAGGTAAAGCAGGTAACAGTGTTGACAGAAACTAATCCTGTTTAGCATTGTCCCTGAAACAATAAGAGTTGAAGTTGTGAACACTCTGTAATTCATGCAGTTTCCTTAAATTCATGTGTGCACATACATGCAGGCGCAGGCAGGCACACCTCAGAGAGATGAGAAGGCATCTGGCAAGTTTTTAACATCTCATGGCTTTTGTGATTCCTTTTGTTGTCAGATGAATGGGAACCACCACAGAGTGTGCACTGATGAAGATGAAATGAATGATAAGTACTTAGAAGCCTAATTAATGTAAGACTTATTTTTATTTGGAGGTGTTTGTCCCAGCTTATATCAGTGATGGACGATATGGCATTCTGAATTTAGCTGAAAGGTCTCTCCAAAGTGTGGGCAGCTGTCAGTCACAATGGTGCTTGAGGCCCAACAGAGATGGTAAATTGAGCATTTCAAGTTTTACCTGAATAGTCACAGAATTACTTAGAGTGGAAAAGAACCTTAAGATCATATGCTTCAATCTAATGCTGCCACATTCACCGCCAAACTATGTTCTGAAGCACCACATCTCAAGGCCTTTGAAACAGCAGAGTGACCATTTTCCCATGGTTTTGGGGGGAGTTTACTCTGCTTTCCATGTCTGTCTTGCAGCTCATGGGGCTGAGTACCCCAAAGGACTCATGTGGTGTGGTGCAAGTGCTCCTGACACTAGCCAGTGAGCACAGGGAATGCTCAGCTTTCTTCTGTGCCTGATCAGGTGAAGGACTCTGCTGAGCTCCAGTGGTTGTGCAGAGCAGTCCCTCACGGACTTTGTGTGCTTCCCCCAACATGACATGCTCCAGCCATCAGAAATTTCGGAGGCATTGTCAGGACCCCTCCTTTCCCACCTAATACAGATGTGCTCAGAAGAGATGCTTAGGATTGAATCTGCCCTTTTTTTCATGCATGTGTTTCACTGACTCCACATCTCAGAGAGTCAAACTTCTGCCAACAGCTGCTGTCCATTATTGCAAGTAAATGTCAAGTAGTAGCTAGAGGTCACTTGACAATTTCTCATCTTCCTCCAACTAAACTCTCTTTTTGTGCCATCTTCTTGGGGTCACCCTTCTCACAACACGATAGAGGATAAAAATCCTTCTTTCTTTCCCAGTTGCCACACTGCTTCCATAAGCACTGCAGAAAGGGAAGCCTTTGTAAGAATACTCTTCCTTTTAAGTTTTTCAAAGCAAATGCAGGAAGGCTTACTCCTGATTTTTCCTTTTCCACAACCTTGATTTGCGTTTAAACTTTTTGCTGCTGGGAAGTAATACATTTTAATCTGATCACTCAGTCAGTCAGAAATTAACACTTTCATAGATTCCAAAGGAAGTGTTATTAATCTGAAATGAATTGACCTCAAAAACTTGAAAAGGAGACTGGAAAATGAAATGAGCATTATGTTGCTCAGAAATTGTTTATTGTAGAGTGTCAGACTTCATGGAAGGCTCTGCCTTGAACTGGGAATCATATCAAAATTCACCCTGTTATGTTGAGATAGTTGCATTCAAACTCTGATACAAAGTATATGTTTTAAGTGTATTTTTCTTTCATAAAATTCTAATGTTCCAGACTCTACCTGTGCTGTTTAAAGTACCTTGAAAGAATAACACGAAGTATGAAAATTATTAGTTGGTCATGCAGATTTTTGCCTCTGTTTCATAGGACTGACCTCTGACACAATTGGGATGACTAATGTGATGATTGTTCACTAATTTTACAACCACCAAGCCCCTCCCCACCCTCAAGTATGAGCTGAATCTACCACTAGAACTGATATTTTCTGACTTTGAAGATTGAAAAGCTGTAGATATGTCAGTGTTCTTTCATTCCCATACAGAGTACTCTTCAGCTTAGACTGCCAACACAATCATTATGAAACAAAGCTAATTTGTTTTACATAAAGTACATTTAATGTAAAAATCTGTTGTTTCTTTTGTTTGTTTGTTGTTTTTTGTTTTGTTTTTAAATTATGAAAAGAAATATTTTACAGATCTTTTACACCTGGTTTTTTGGTTTTTAGTATTTAAGAATTCTTGGCCATAATAGCATGTACTAAGCTTGGTAAACAGCAGAAATAACATAAAATATGCTTTCACATAACAAACATTCCTAAAATTTCCTAAAGTTCAGTTTCAAAAACTGTCTTCAGCCTTATTTTTTTACTTCACTGACTGATAGTGAGAAAGTGATTGTTAGCTTGAAAACTGTCTTCATTCAAATGATTGCTTGTGTAGGCACAGTTCTTGTTAAAAGCAAATGCTTAAGTGGAAGTCAGAGTACTTGGAAAACAGACTTTGCACATCTGCCTGCTACTCTACAGTAAAATTCTTTGCTCACCACTTCTGCAGGGAAGAACTTTGTTGTACCATCTGTGTGTTTAAATGGATGATGATTCTTCTTGTGCGTTGGTTCTATTCTTCTCTTCCTCCTGCTTAGCAGACATGAAGTAGGGGAATGGTGTTTGTTTTTGCTACACACCATGTGAGTTATTTGGAAAACCCAAATAATGATGATTCTGAAAGCTAATTGAAGACCTGGAAGGCACCCTTGCTGTTTAGATGTGCAAGTGAAGATGTCCAGCAGGGCTACTGGTGATATTTTTAAGGAAGACAACATGCACATGAACTGCCACGAAGCTCCCTTTGGAAGAGAAGGATGCAGAGGTGCCACCACCCTGGAGCCCCTGAACAGAACTGAGGTTCTTCCTGTTGCTTTGCCACCACAGTAACTCCCTTCTCAAGGGAAATGTGCCCATTCCTGCTGTATTTACAACTCAGAGATAGAAAGTTGTAGGATGACACCAACCAAGAATTTATTCTTTGTTTTTCTGTTTTTTCAAAATGTCTTTTTTTAGAGACTGGAATTTCAGAGTGTATGTGGAATATGTCATGGCTTTGTTTACACCAAATAGCTTGATTGCATAAGGATCAAGAAGTTTCTCAGTCTCATGCTCTTTTCTACAAACAAAAGTCTATAATCTTGAAAATGTCTTTCCCATACATCTCTAAGGGGCAGTTTCATTCCATTATTTCAAATATCTTGGGGAAGGAACTTTCAGAAAACATTAGCACGTTAGAAATATAGGTCCATGTAGAATGAGTGCCCACACACACACTCACACATACACCACTTCTACTGTTTTTCCATTAATTTTTAAGAAGATGAGTAAGTTTTCAGGGTCTTGTCAGAGAACATTTTTAATGCCTTTTGCAAAATGTATTCATTTTAGTTGTGGTTGAATATTAAAACCTACAGGTTATTTTATTTATTTTTTTATTTTGTTATTTTTTTAATACAGATACTTATAACTGCTCTGTACAGTCTCTGAAGTTGTAAAAGGACACAACAACCTGTGACAAGTAGGACAAATCACTGCCTTAATCTCCAGTAAGCATTATTTAGAAGATGTATTGGTCAGTTCCCTAGTACATGGATTTCTCCCCATGCATCCTGCTTGCCTGTATTGATGGTCTCTTCCCTTCAGCAAGGGGCTCAGGAGCCCTGGATGACTGGGGAATCAAGGGCCCAAGCAAAAGTTGCTGCCCCTTTTCAGGTGTGTCTTTGGGTGTCCTTGCAGCAGCACTGGCCCCAGCATTGCAGCAAGCACTCATAACCCAAACAGACCTTACACATTTCTCTTCCACTCTGAACCTCATCCAGGATGATGGTGTGCCTCACGTCTTGGGGACGACTGGGCTTAAAATGAGAATATACTATGTGGGGTGGTATATATACTCATTGCAGCCCCAGAGACCTATTATTATAATCATCATTACAATTATCATTATTATTATTACTATTATTTATTTATTTGTTTAAATTATTGTTATTATTATCCCAGAAAACAGTTGTGAGTTTCAATAATTTTAGTTTTCACTGAGACTGTGGTAGTTGCAGAACTAAAATTTTGGTGACATCGAGGATGAAAGGTTCCTCTGCTCTACTTGATAAGTTTCACAAGGTGACTTATTAATGAGTTAGCTGATAGAGAGTTTCTGTGGTTAATGACGTTTTCCAGAGCCTGGCACAGAGAGATTCTGTCATTGCCTCTGTCAGCACTGTTCTGTGTGTCAAATGACTGCAGATGCCCAAGTGTTTCAGATGCACACATGCATTAAGAGACATACATCAACTTCTTGTGTATGTAACATTTCCTTAGTTTTCACAACAAATAATTGCATCGATCAGCCAAGGCTGGGACTGTTTCATGGCCCTAGAGTAAATAAGGGGACTTAAAAGTAGTAAAAGTCCTAGTGTAGTTATTCATATGCTGACAAAAAAGCAGCAGCTTCAGATAAAATGATGGAAGCCAAATCCATTATGCAGAAGGATAAGATTTATTTTAGTTTTGTGGTGATTACATTACCTTGAGTAATTCCTTTTGAGTGAAACTGCAGCTTACATGTTTGCTGGTAAAATATTGCAAGTCTGATACATCTGAGGTGGTTCATGCTATTGTATAGCTGAAAGAGCTAATTAATTTTGTATTTAAGTGTGTTAATTCTCCCTGAAGTACTTCAGGCCTGTAAGATTGTATTTTTGTCCTCAGGGTAATCTGCAGAGTGATATTTGAGACAGTGTTAATACAAGTTTTGTACCAAAACCTGCAAGATCTTTATAGGTAGTTCTGAAATGGGTAGTGCATTTCCCTCTGCTGTTTTTTTATGCTGTTCTTTGGATTTCCTCCTAGTAACTGTGCTTCATTGTTGCAAGTATTTCCAGGCATTTCCATGGGGTACTTGCTCTGTATGATTGCTGTCTCTAAGGTGGTGTTTGTACTCGGATCTTTATGACACCATCCCTTAGCTCTTAAACAGTCATTTTCTAGGAGTTGCTAATGTCTTTTTGTAGATACTTATGAACAAAAGCCAAAGCAATAAACCACGTCATCAGACATGCATACAGGTCTGTTTGAAGGAAGGGTTTTTGAAGAAGAAAAGGCCTTTGGATTTCATGAAATGAAAGTCATGACTGGCTGACTGAAGCTATGCTGTCTTGTATTAATTGAGGACCGTGGTTTCTGCAAGTGGGTGACATTTGTCTATGATATGACTCCTGTGGCTCACAAGTTTCCTTTTACAAAAGCTTGTAGTGTGACCACAGTTAAGCTCTGTTCTTTAAAAACAAAAATATCTGCCTTCAGTCTTTCAGCTGGGTGTAACCCTAAGAAAGAAAGACTTTCTTTTTGCTTTATATTTAAGCCTTCAATATCCTTTTCGGAATGAATTTCTGACACCAGTAGACTTATGTGGTACCCTTACCAAATGCTTGCATGGAAAGCAGCAAAAGCACATTGCTCTATGTCTGAAAGACGAAAAAAATCCAGTTTCTAAAGAATGGCAAATGATGGAGGGCACTCCAGAGTGGCAAAACCAACTCAAGGTGCAGTGGCATACTTCTCCTTGTGTTAGCAGTTGTTTGTGGGAAACTGTCAAAACAAAGGTAAATTTTTATATATCTGTTTACATGAAATACAGAGAAACTGTGGAGCTGTCTCTAGATTTGCCAAGGTTCACCTCTGTGCTGAATAGAGCATTGGTGTGTAGAAAGGCTTGATTGTATGAATCAACTCCATCTGGGGTACAAAATTTCATCTTCACTTAAGAAGGTATCTGCATATTTTAAGTCAGTCAGAGTGGGGTCTTCCTGACTAGTTCTTTATTTTGTCCAGGTGAGCTTTAATTCTTGTGTTGCTTTCACATGTATATTCCCAGATTTGGAGTGCCTGTGTTAAAAAAAACCTACATATTTTTATCCTGCTGAAGCAATTAGTGTCCATTAATGGCCTCTTACAATAACTCATGAAAACACTGAGCAGCATCAAACAGAGGAGCACACATGGAACTGGTGACACGTCTGTCCATTTGAACAAAATGTAACTATTTTTAACTCTCAAGTAATTTATAGCTATTATTTCAATGTGTTAACCCAGTGTTTCACTGACCTTTTTCTCCTAGACTCTCTCCCTGTGTTGTTCCTGAAAAAGCTGTATGAGATGTCGTAGGCTGTATGAAGGTGAAAATGTGTGGCATCTGCTGCCTCCATTAGTAATGAGGCCTATTACATGTAGGAAAAAAATTTGATAATTAATTGCTCTTGAAAAATGAAAGTCTGTGGAAGAAAGGGCTTAAACATGTTCCTTGTAGAGACTTCATGACTGGATTTTTACCTCTCTGGACTAAGTATCTGGAAAACCCTACTTTTGGTTTCCCTCATAATTCTCTCTTGCCTTTGACTCTTATTGTTTGCCCTGGTTTTTCAGTTGTGGTCTCTGCAAGCCTTTTTTGTTTTCTTTTGCAGTCATGTTCAGTAATATGACCTCTTTGATTTCTGCTGTGTTTGTGTCTTTGTTTTTTTGATTGGTTCTTTCTGTTCTGCTTTTTCCGTACTGTGGTTGAGGAAAAATCCAGTTTCCTACACTGGTCTTTTATTGTACTTACCCACCACTGGGTTGCATTGGAGTAGTTTACACTGATGCTCATAGCTGTGTTTTACTAAACTTTACTTTACCAAATGTTCTTGCCTTTAACTTGCCTGTCTGTGATCCAGGTTACTGGTTCTGAGTTTGACTTCAAAACAGCAAGCCCAATATTCAGCTAGGTATCTATTATAGCCTGTATCCTATGACTGTATAAGTGTTTTCTGGTGAGTTTTCAAAGCCATGTCATATTCAGCACTGAGCAAGTGTAGGCTGTAGACAAACTGCTCTGTTTTTTTTATGTTGTTTTCCTCTTTTGTTTTATTTCCTCTTTCTTTGCATTTATTTGCATCTCTTCCTTGAAGCCATATGCTTAACCTCTTTAGTATAGCATACATATCTGAAACATTTCATATAACAGTATTTAATTCACATTGCATGCACACATAGCAGTCAGAGTTTTTATACTGAGTGATATGAGGTGCCATTCATATTTATTATTCTCAAGCAACAGTAAGGAACAGAAATAAAGCCATTCCCATGTAACATTGAAAAGGCTTTTATTTTGTGATTTGTCAATCAGTACCTTCTCTTTGAAGCTGGAAGGACAGTGATTGTTTATACACTGGCCCTCAATACAGTAGAATTGTCTACTGCAAATAGAGAAAATATTAACTAATTAGTTTAATTTATTCATTGGTAGTTACATTGGATTATAATGTCTGGTTAAGGGTTACTGTAATTGTTTTCAGAAAGACCAAATTGATACTTTATGGACATATTTGCTCATAAATGGCAGATATATACCATTCACAATATACCATGGAAATTTCCCCAGTTTCTGAGCAGTCTGTTAGTAATTATGACAGTATCTTGTATACCTACACTCATTCACATGAGTTTTCCAAATAGATTCAGGGAACTGAAAGAAACTTTGTTTATTTGCAACTATATTCAAAGATAAGAAAGTCAAACACATTGTCAGTATCTTTTGTGTGGGGCATTCGGTCAGTTTTGTTCAATGTTAACAACCTTTTGTTTCTTTTTCACAAGATACTGGGTGCAGTTATACTCCTGTGAATGGTGAGATGCACAGAGGTAATGTTTCTTTGTGTTTGTTAAGAAAATGATTCCTTCAGTAGGGTAGACTTAGTATTTTTCACTATACAGCGAAGAATTCCAGGTCCTGTGAGATGCCACAAATTCTTAATAGTTCATATAACCAGTTCTGTGTATTTCATTTGTGACAGACAAAACCCCAAGAGTGAAATGGTGCTAGTATCTACATCTGATAGCAACAAAAGGCTTTGGAAGAAAACCAAAAACCTGTAACGTCTGGATAGTCATAGCATTAGTTACGTAAAATTTTCCATTTTACCATATGCTTTGGAATACTGAATTTTTGGATCCTTATGAAACTGACAGTGCTTTGGTGTGTACTTCTGATCTTTCTAAAAAATTATTTAACTTCACATTTATCTAGCTCACAATCTGTCTATTTCAAGATTTGAGAGTCTTTTTTTAAGCCTGTACCTCTGTTCTGTTCTGCTCTGTACGATATCTCATGTTACAAAAGCCAAGTTCACACTTTTTACATGAGACACAGTTATACCACTGGTGTTTTACAATAATGATTGTCATTATGACTTCAAATGCAAATTTCCCATATATTTCAGAATATTCTTCAATAAATTTTGTTAAAATCTTACTTATATAATCAAAGAATTGTAGATTAGAAAAGATGTTTGAGATTTTAAGGCCTTAATTCATTGATTGTGGTTTTATGGGTTTTGTTTGGCTTTTGGTTTTGGGGCTTGGTTTTTTGTTTGTTTGGTTGGTTTGGGGTTATTTTTGTTTCATTTTGTTTATTTTTTGGTTTTTTTTGTTTTGTTCCCCCCCCCCCTTTTTTTTCTTTTCCCCTTGGGGAAAGCAAAGAGTTCAGAAAAGGTTTTTAAAAAGCAGAAATTCACAAAAATACTGTTCCCTTTGACAATAATTTGATACCTTGCTTGCATTTCTAGAAAAGCATAAAATTCTGGATGCTGAAAAGGATTGCTTTCCTGAAAAGCAATATCCTTCAAAATATGATCTAATCCTTTTATGAGGGTTATGTTAGAAGCTTTTAATATGGTTTCAGGTGGTGTTTTTGCCCTACACTGTGAATATAAGATTTAAGTTTCTTAAGCTTTAATATGACTTTTCCTGAGGTGGCCTGTTTCCCCCTATATAGAAACAAATTTCACTACCTGTAGTTCAGAGAAATGATGCCTTTATTGAGGTTTTTCTGCTCAAATTATTAAAAGAAGAAAGAGAGAGAGAAAGAAAGAGAGAGAGAGAAAGAAAGAAAGAAAGAGAGAGAGAGAGAAAGAAAGAGAGAAAAAGAAAATGTTTTTGTAAGAAATCTAGATGAGAGAAGAAGTTCTTCACAAAGAAACCTGAAAAGGAGGGCTGTGTTACCTTCAGTTTTTAAAGGAAGAGACACTTCTGGAGGAACACTGTGTAATACATGCTCAGCTGATCCTAAAGTGGTACCACAACAGTGCAAGTGTTATGACATCTACAAGAATTATTTTCAGATTCTGAAGTTTCTAATGGAGTGGTTGCGAGTTCTAAGATGCCATTGTGTCATTAACAGCGGAACATTAATGGTGAACTTTTCTAATTTATAACACTGCTTTAAAATAGCTGTGGGTTTGTTCATTGTATTTTGTTTTCCCCACAGAAAATGCTACGGAAAAGAAGTATAAAGAGCCTGTTGATTTGTTCAATGTAGATTTGTTGGTTGGCATGCTTGAGGCATTCAGGTTACACCTACAATTAGTCCAGCATAAGCTTCTCCTTCTACTGACCATGAAGAGCAGATTCCCTGTCCTGTGGATGGCATGTAATTGCAATATCCGTGCACATCCCAAACCTTTCTTGCTCCAAGGCACTGAGGAACCCTTCCATTATATCAATTTCAGAAATAGTTGGCTAGAGATGACATAAAATGAATCCTAAGCAGTTCATAATATGGACTCCAGTAGAGATGCAAACAACTGTCTAAATTTGCTTACAAACAGTGACCTCAAATACAGTAGCTACTGTTTATTTTCAGTTGCAGTTTCAGAAGCTGGTGTGGTGTATTGTGAGTTAACTTCCCTCAGCTTATATGTGTTTGAGTCCTTTTATTCTTTATTTTGTAATGCAAGTAATTAAATAATGGCAGCTCTGATAAACTGTGAAACTTGCTTTCTCCTCTTACCCAGTACCTGTTCTGTAGTGTCTATTTCTGTGATGCAGGTCTCCCATGGATGGAGTAAAGAGGAAGGGTGTAATATGCAGTGAAAAACACAGGAATGTTTATAACAACAGATTTTCATATAGTCCTATAAAAGTATAGCATCAAGATGATGATATGTACACTTTTAACATTTCAAGGGAGTAGATAGTGAAGTGAAAGAGCTCATTCATTCAGACTATAAATAAAACTTGAGAGTAGTCACCAAGTGTCTGTCCAGTCTGTTTACATGGAGAGGAGACAGTTGCATAATCAATATTACCTTAAAAGGTTTACCAGGAGGACATATTCTTAAATACATATATACTTACACTGCACAGTGTTTGGAATAAATCTGTCACTTGAAGATAAAAAATTCTATGAAATTACAACAGCCCACTCAATGAGAGTCTGATTTTCCTGAGAAAAGAAGATAGTCCTTTAATAATAAAGTGCAGAAAAAGACAAATAGAAATACTTGAGAAAGTGCAGACAGCAAATAGGTGAGTGAGTTAGTCAAGCATTTGCTTTCAGAATAAATTTTGTTCTTTGGCTTACACTGAACGTATTTTTAGTAAGATTGTAAATGTCCTCAGCTTGTTCTTTCTTCATAATTTCTTGAAATGCTGACTGAGGTCCTAAAAATGCATTGAGCAGAATAACCCCCAGATGGCAAAAGATTAATTAGGAATCTGCTTAGAGCCCAAGGCCATTCATGTTCATGCTGCCAAAGTTGTCCAAATTTACTTCCAAAGAAATTTTAAGCTTAAGATTGAAAGGGGTGGATCACAGGAAAAACAGGGGACGTTTTGAGGCCCTGAAGTGTTCCAGTGATACCAAGAAAACGTTGTAGAAAATGCATCTCTTCCCTTCCTTCTGATTGGATGTATGTCATTCATGGAACCTTTTCTAAATTAAGCTTTGGAGCAGATTCAAAACTATTTTTCTTCAAAAGGGATCTTTGTTTCTGTCTTCCTTTAAAACATTTTATGTATTAGAAGTTTATGTTACTGTACCTATCTGCACTAAATTTGCAATGAAAGGAAAAGCTTTCAGAGTGATCACAATTTTGAAAATTACTGATTTGTTGTGAGCCAGTGCTATTTACACGAGAAGATTACATGTGGAGGGTGTGCTGCCATTCAGTGGGACCTTGACAGGCTGGAGAGTTGGGCAGAGATTAACTTAATGAAGTTCAGCAAAGGCTAGTGCAGGGTGCTACACCTGGGCAGGGATAAGCCCATGTGATAACCCCAGCACAGGTTGGGGTCTGACCTACTATAGAGCAGTTCTGCTGAGAAGGACCTGGGAGTCTCAGGGGGTAACAAGTTGACCATGAACCAGCAGCGTGTTCTTCTCAGCCAGAGAGGCCAGTGGTATCCTGGAGTGCATCGGGAAGTGTGACCAAAAGGTGGAGGGAGGGGATACTCCTCCTCTACTCAGACCTGGTGAGGCCGTATCTGGAGTATTGTGTTCAGTTCTGGTCTCCACAGTTCAAAACAGAGTTATCGGAGGGGGTCCAGAGGAGGACACAGGGATGGTGAGGGGTCTGGAGCATCTCTGGGAGGGGCAGGGAGCACCACTGGGTGGGTCTGGGGAGGGGAAGACTCTGAGGGAATCTCATGAGGAGGGCACATAAATATCTCAGAGGGCAGTGACCCAACAAGGAGCAATGGCCATAAACTAAAGCATGGGAAGCTCCCTCTCAGCATGAGGGAGAACCTCTTTGTGCTGGGGGTGGCTGAGCGCTGGCACAGGCAGCCCAGGAGGGCTCAGGGCAGGGAGTGCCCCGATGAGGAGCCATCCCAAACCCACCTGACCATGTTACTGTGGCACCTGCGCCAGGTGTGACCCTGCCCCACCACTGGGTGGGTCTGGGGAGGGGAAGACTCTGAGGGAATCTCATGAGGAGGGCACATAAATATCTCAGAGGGCAGTGACCCAACAAGGAGCAATGGCCATAAACTAAAGCATGGGAAGCTCCCTCTCAGCATGAGGGAGAACCTCTTTGTGCTGGGGGTGGCTGAGCGCTGGCACAGGCAGCCCAGGAGGGCTCAGGGCAGGGAGTGCCCCGATGAGGAGCCATCCCAAACCCACCTGACCATGTTACTGTGGCACCTGCGCCAGGTGTGACCCTGCCCCAGCTCGGGGCTGGGCTGGGTGAGCTCCAGAAATCCCTTCCCACCCTAATGATTGTGTGATTCTGTGAAATTATGGAGATCTGGGGGATTTAAATGACAAAATAAGCTTATTTTTAAGAGTGAAAATCTTTGTACATAGGAGGGTTGTATAAAAATAGAAACCTGCAAGAAAAGATAACAAAAAGATGTGCATTTCCTCTCTGAAAAAGAGTACTGTGCATGACACTGTAGAGTTTTTACAGACAGGTAAAAAAATCTTTTTATATTTTGTTGAGTCCTGTATTAAATTTCCTCTGATTTTTATGAAGATTTTTTTCCCTCCTCCTTCTAGTACTGCTTGACCAATAATAATGACTCTTCACTCTGAACTGAATCATGAGCTTTTGAAGGCATTCAAGAACTGAAGTCTATGGTATTACTCTTATTATTGAAACTAAGCGTGGGTTTAAAATCTATAATAGGTCAGGGTCATGTAACACAGTGCAACAGAATATGTTCAGATAAAACAGTATGAGCTCAGTCTCCCTTCTGTTCACCCTTGTGCTGAAGAGTAAAGGTGTAGAAATCTGTCACGCTTTCTCTGAGTCCATAGAAGAACCATGATTTCCAACAATCAGCACTTCAGTGTGTTGAGTAAAATGATTCTTTGCAGGATTAGTGGTTGCAGTTGTCTGCTGCTACATTTAATTTTAGTTTTAAGGTGCTGTAATGATCAATAAAATGAAGGCAATTGTCTGCCTTTCAAAACAGTCTAATGCAGCATAGGTGCTTGCAAGTTACTGAAGGCAGATGCACCTCACGTGGGTTGTGCTCAACTCCCACAGATGACAGTGCCACTGAAGCAGTTGCTAATGTAATCATATGATCAGGCAGCAAAGGATGCAGATTCCAGGCCTCTGCTGTGAGAAAAGGTGCTTCCATGTAACCTAAAGCACAGTTTATTTCAGAAGTCAGTTATTTTTAATTTCTAAACAATTTTGCATGGATGTCTTTGATGGATCATCATGGATGTGATCTGGAGCTTTTCAACACAACTTGTGATTCCGCTGACTTGAAATTTAACTGTTTGATTCTATGCATTATTTTTTTTTCTTTAGAAGAAGGATAATTTCAATGATTTATGAACTCATATCCAAGATCTTTAAATAGGAAGGAAAATTAAAAAGTCAGAGTAATTGCAGATGTGTCTTCTGTCAGTAACTGGCAGAACAGCAGTTATTTAAAAAAGCTGCGTGGAGGAGGGGTGGAGGCTGAGTAGCAGTAGAGGTCCAGAAAATGTGTGATATGAAACATTGCAGCATTTACATACCTGTCATTCAGAAACCTTGTAATTCCACCAAATTTGGATTTGGGATCAAATCCAACTGCTGAATTTGCCTAAGTTTTTCTTTTATTAAGAGGCAAGTGAGATGTGTTGATAAGGCTTTCCTAACTCAAGTTAGGCAAAATCAGTTTTATTATTTTTAGAAGCAAAGCTCCCCTACATAAAAAGCAATGTCAGCAAGTTGTGTTTGAACCAAAGGGTGAGATTAGTTGTAGTTATTTCTACAGCACTGTGTGTTTATGTAGCAGTGTATATACATTTATGTTGCAGATCTGGAACAGATGTGCTCTGGACTCCCCAGATGCCTTTCCTGAGGGCATTGTTTGGAGCATAATGAAACTTGAGCATAAACTGGAGAAACAGATAATGAATAATTACAGCTCTTTAAAACCCATCTCGGTAGTTGCTTGTCTTCAGCATCACTTTATAAACCAGTCATTATCAGAATAAACCAGAATGGTCGTCGAAGTTTACATTCCTCATCTCCGTCATCAGCCGTGGCGCTGGCCAAGGTGCTGAGCTCGGGAAGGGATGGAGTGGGGCGTGGAGGGCCCTGGACCCTCTAATGCTGGAGCACAAGAAAAGTCACAGCTCTTGCTAGAGGAGAAAGAGGAAAGGGAAAGGTGTTTCTAGTGGCGAAACTGAGAAAATAAAGATTGACACGTGGTTCTTTTAGTTTATAGCCTTTGTAAGTAAGGATAGCACTGCTGTGCTGAAGAATTAAGGAAACTGTGAAAGCTTTGTTAAACTTTTTAGGTAAATGGCTTTAATTGAATTTAAACATTCTTTTGATCTGGATTGTTGCAGAATTGCTGCTATAATCATTTCAGCTGTGAGCTGCATGGATATTTGTGGCAGGAGAAGGTGGTGGGAGTTGAAGGTTACAAGCAGTAGGAGGAAAGGAGAAGGAGCAAATAATTACAGCTAGTCTGCATCTGAAACACGTTTAGTCTTATGCTTACTGTGTCTTGTGCTTACACTTGTTAAGTGTGAGATTAATGTTGCTAATTTTTCCTCAAGTTAAATGGTAAAATGGCATACCTAAGCCATTTTTATCCTGTCACCCTAGAAACATTTGAAGTCCTATATGCTGACCCACTCTGTAAATCAGGTGCCATCTTCTTTACCCTCTGGAACATTGGTGAGGGACAGTTATGCCAATGGTAAACAATAATTTTTTTTTCCTGCCACAGAACAAAAGTGCTTTGCCCTTACAGGCTGGGAAAACTGTTTTCAGAACTTAAGTTCCTGGATGCTGTGCTGCATGTGAAGAAGTCCTGTCTAGTTTCATCTGAACATGCTAGATGAAAAAGGCAGGTTTGGACACTTTGGAAGAACCTCTTCTACACATCTGTCTGCATTTGCCAAGCCTGCACCTAATTTCTTATGCCCTGACAAATTGGCAGTGAATGTTATCTTTTGATATCCACCTTTGCAGCCAGCCATTTGTGGTGGAGATCCTTCCCTCTTTAAGCTATGGGAAGCTGCTTTTTTGTTTATACTAGAAGATGTGCATAATGAAGGCATTCTGCTTATCTTCCTTTACTGGTAGTAATGTAGTTATTAACAAACATCTCCCTTATGAAATTAGAACACAATTTCTTCCAGTAAGCCACAATTAATTACTCATTTTCTTTTGTTAAAATTTTGACAAGAGAAAAATCTTCATGATGCTGTCAGGAAATCAGTTGCAGAAAGCTGATTGTTTTGTTAACCTTTCTACACTAGTGGGTTTTAGTTGTTGGTCCCTTTGTAGAGTCTGAAGTCAGAAGAAATCCTTAGGTCCTCTAATGTTACTGACTGCGTAATCCACACCATTACATATCATGGAGGTATGCAGATTTTATGTCCTGTATTGAAGGCAGACCTGGCTTTGTGGCAGTAAATTCTCATATTGCCATAAGTGAACTGGCAAAACCCAGCTGATAGCGTGTTTCTATAAAATGTTGACCTGTCACAGTTCTAGTTGTCACTGTTTAAACAATTCACCAGTTTCACCAGTGTTTGAAATATGAAATCACAGGTAATAAAATAAGAGCCTATCCTTCTGGGTTTCAGTAAGTGATGTTTCTGAGCCTTTGCAGAGATTAAATATATGCAGACCAGGGCATTACTGAATAAGAGGAAAATCAGCATGGGAAATTATTTAATTAAAAGATATGTTACTGTTTTACAGGTGCAATTATCATCTCAATATAGTATTTTGATGAAAACTCAATTTATACTCTATTGCAAAGATTTCCAAATACTGCATACTTCTTTACAGAGAAAGAGTTTAAGATTTGAACTTGCAACAGATCATTCAAATGTATAAATTGAGTAGTTTTGCTTTTCATGGAAATAATAGACAAAGAATTTGGAACTACTTAGAAAAGATGCAGGTGCTTGTCATATAAATAATGCCAGTTTTTGTGGCATTCCTTGTGTGGGTGCTAAATATAACCAATAATTTTAATAGCATTTCCAGGTTTCACCCACTACTCCTTTCCTGATTACAGTAGGTCTATATTCTACATGACTTTTAAGTCTTCTGATGATGAGTTTTTCATTTTGTTTCAGGTTTGGGTTTTTTTATTGGTTGTTTGGTTGGGTTTTTTTGTGCAGGATTTTCTATCTAGTTGCTTTTATCTTAGTGTTTTTCTCTGAACTTGAAAATGCAGTTTTGCTTTTCTTATTTCTGCACAGAACGTTATTTTAGTGGCTAAAGCAGTATACTTTACTGTGGTCATGTTACTCTTCTTTTTTTGTCCTCTTTTGCTGGCTTAATTTTACTTTTAAGAGCCTTTGTTGCTCAGTCTGAGCTAGCAGTCTATTTGCTTCTGTATGTCTTGGGATGCTGGATCTCTTGTTTGGCATCAAATCAGTTGCCCTGGTGGTTTTCCAGCTTCTGCTTCTGATTGTCTTGTGCTGCCAGACCTCCTATTTGGCATCTAATCAGTTGCCCTGGTGGTTTTCTATCTGAAATGAAGTGATAAAAAAGAAATTTCTAATAGTTCTCTAAGTTCCTTTCTTGTGCAGCCAAATTGCTATTGCTCCGATACTTCTCATTCTTCATCATGAGCTCTGTTGTTTTGTGGTGTTGTTCACCTTCCTGAGTTTTGCACAGAGGGGATGTCAGATCTTTCAGGTTGTGAGTTCGAAAGGAATGGACACTCAAAGCTGATGAAGAATAGAAATGGTAGGAAAAGTGTTTGCTGTCTTATGTCCCATCTGATGTTGAATAACTTGATGTAGGTGGCATCAAGGAAGCAACTTCACATTGATCATGGCAGGCTGGTTCTATGTGTGATGAGGTTTAACAGCTTCATTGTTCATCACATGGTGGGGGGTTGGAATTAAATGGTTTTAAGGTCCCTTCCAACCAAAGCCTTTCTGTGAGTCTGTGATAACTTTACAGCGTATCAACTAAACAAAGCTGTGAGTGTTTTCACCTGTATAATGCTGGACATGATAGGTGGCATGCCAGGTCTCTCTAAGGTGGATGAATTCCCCTGCTGTGGAGTAGAGCCTGTCAAACTGTGTTTATGCAGGAGGCAATAAAATCTTTTAACCATGGCAGTGTAAGGTACAGTATATGTAGCAATACAGATAACAACACTTTTGTTGCTTTTAGAGTTAGATTGTGTGAAAACAAATGACCCATGTCACAACCTTCAAGAAGACCCTCACAACAGAAAGTGATGACAAAGGAGGACTGAAACAACCACCCCTGAAGTTCATTGCAAAACTCCAGCTTTTGGTGTATTTAGGGAAAGAAATCTGAAAGAGGGGACGCCAACTGAGAATCAGAGTTCCAGATTGGTTTCTCAGCTGTACAGTTCTTCCAACTTCACACACCATCTTGCATCTTAATTCCAAGGTCAGCTTGAGTGGGCCTGAGGTTAGAGACAAATTTTTCACATGTTCTTCTGAACTGTTAAACAAAATATAACAAGGCATTCTTACATAAGTGCTAGCAGTGTGAGATGAGTTTGGAGCTCTTTGTCCGCTGGAGTTCCATATCTCTCTTCATTATCACTCAGAGCTAACATTTTCTGAGCACTTGTTGAAATAAAATCTGCTTTCTTTCTTTGGTGCTTATCTGTTTTCATACTTCACAAATATCCAAATGTTCAGTTTCATCTGACAATAGAGAAGTCAGTTACTTTTTCTAGCTCAAATAGAATGGGAACTGCAAGATTAAAAGCACCTTCTCTTCTAAAGTAGAGTCTTGCACGGTGAACTGAGTCTCATTTTCCCTTTTCCTAGCAGTGAAAATGGGAAAATCATCGTAGAGGTGTGAAATCCTTCAAGTATCCGTAGCATAAACACTAAATGCTTCTTGCTTTCACGTGTACAGATGATGCAGAGAGAAAACCCTCAGAATATTGACAGAGAAATTTAACCTTCAAAGCTATTAATGTCATGCTAAAACAGTTATTTACAGCTTTGTGATCTGAATATATTTGTTATGATCTGAGCAAAAGCTTTTATTGACAAGATAGGGCAGCTGTCAAGAGAGGAAAAGAATTTTATTGTTGCCATCATAATTTGCATTCACTCTATTAATACTTTGGGGGGAAATGCCCATGTGTGATTTTGAAATGGAGGTGACTCCTGCTCCTTTACAAGTATATTTTGTATCTGGGAGATCTTGTATTTGCTTCTTCCCTGAATATTTTCTTCATGCACACTGACAACTTGCAGTGTCAGTTGCTCCTAACGCCTGTCTCTGCATTCAAATAATTCTGATTCTCTCTATTTTAGGATATATATAGTTTTCTTCTAATCTCTCTTCTGAGACTTATCAACTGTTTCTGGTGCCAGCACTTTTGTATTTGCATAACTGTGAAAGAAAATCCAGGGGATGTTACTTGTTTGTATTAAAAGCCAAATATATTTGATTTGTTTATTTCCTGAGTGTTTTTAATTGCTGTTGTTTATTGCTGTCTCTGTCTTCACAACTATAACAGATGAATCAGAAATAAAACAATCAAGTGTCAACTATCTTCCTTCTCAGACATTCTCACTGAATAAAAATAGTCTTGAGGGGAAGTTAAATTACACCACATCCTAGTGGAGGGAAATGTCATAGCCTTGCCATTCTCATGTTTATGACTACCTGATGATGTTATTTCAATAGAAGTTGCATTTTATGGAAAATTGATTCTTGAGTTGTTTTTGTTTGGAGTACTTTTTTTGATTGTAGGGATGTTTTGTGACTTTTTTTTTTTGTTATGATGATTTTGCACAGTGTTGGCTTTTGTTGATTTTTTATTTGATTTTTTTTTATTTTTTTTATTTAGTTTTTTTCCATGTAGGCTACCAGGCAGTTTGGATCCTTGCAAAATATTGCTGTTCAAAGCTTTTGAATCTACAGGATAGGATAATTAACCCCATGGCTCCCTGTATTGTCTCATTTTCTGCTGCATAAAACTACCAAGTACATTTGTGGATACATCTCTTTCTAAATACTGCAATTCTAATCCAGTGCCATGTAGGTTGACGCTCGGTAGACTTAACTGTAAAATGAGTTAATAAGACTTTAATCCTGACCAGGACCATGTTTTCTGTGCCTTATATGGTTCATAGGCTGAATCTGTCTGATTGCCAAAATATGTAGTAACAAATATGTTATTCATATTTGAAATGGTCCTGCTGCAGTTAAACTAATTTACTGAACACCTGTCTGAATTATAATCCTTTATTTAGTTCTGTGTTATAGCTGTTAGTTTTCTTAGGCAAGATATATTGTCCGAAGATGAGAGACAGTCACATCTGAGCAATTAAATCTTGTAGAAACATGCTTTTTATGTAATTTAAAATTTAAATTTAAAATTCAAAATTTAGCTGTGTTGGGAAGTGAAAAAACATTAAACATGAAACCAGGGAATTAAAGCAGTCCATATCTCTATTGCAGAAAAGTGAGCTTGAATAGTATTAATCTTCGTTATTACAGATTCAGGGAATAAGTCAAAACTTGTTTGAGGGATACATTATGGTAAGAGAATTGGGTTGTTGCTGTTTGTTTTGTTTTGAGGGGTTGTGCCACACATCACTGTAAACTCAAGGAGATGTTTTGCCCAAACAAAAGTCTGGTGTAGTCACAGCTTTTACTTAGTGCTGTACTTGATGTGTTCCACACTGAAAAACTCAAGTGAAATAAAGCAGGAGTAATGTGGATCATTGAAACTGAAATGAGTGACCACATGGAGGAAGGGAAAAACTATCCTACCAATTAGCAAAACAATAAGAAACAGACATTAAAGCTGGATCTGCCTTTTACTGCTGGGCATTCTCAATGGGAATATAGGAATGTTGCTTCATTTAGTCTAGTCATGGATGTTTCTTGCTTTCAAAATAGGATGTGACATGCCACTACAATTTCGTAGTGCCTCTAAACAGGGAGTTCAATGCTGTTCTCAGCCAATAGCATTTTATCTCCACCAAATCCAATTTTTTTCTCTTCACTAAACATATTGGAGGAACTGAAGAGAATCCTTTAGGGTGTTCAAAGTTTCCAGTTGTAGCATTGCATATGAAATGTAGCCAGAGAGTTTGGATGATGATATGTGCCTCTGGGACTCAGTATCTGAACAGATTTATATTTTACATAAACATAAAGTCAGGATTTATATCTGAGCACGTCTGTATTATTTGCAAGCTCTGTCACCATCCAAGATGATTACACAGAGCTTAGGTATGTGTGAGAAATATATGCTGCAAGTCCTTTTAAAAATAGGAGAGATGACTGTGGTTTCAAGGTCAGCAAGTGTCAATTTCAAGAGAATTCAAGACTGAAAACCTGTGTAGGATAGGTCATGGAGTTTCACCAAGACTTTCACTTGTTTAGTGCAATAATGTATGATGGAACTGTGCAGTGTGTCCTAGAATGGTGGAAATAAAATATAGTACAATGGAAATGGAATGGAGCAGAGAAAATTGGCTTGTTTGGACTAGAATGAAAACTGTTGCACCAGGACAGGTTTTAAACACATTAGCTTCATGGGTGAATGGGAATATCTTGCTGTGCCTTTTGTGGATGTAATTATTTACATGGCTTTTACTTTACACTCGTGTATTTCAGAAATCCAAGAACAGTAAATCCAAGCACAAAACATTGGGTAACTACAGAGACAGCCTGCCTGTCCACCAGAAAGGCAGAACCTACAGGGACGTTGGTCACACAGGCAGAGTGTGGATGGGTTTAGGCCATGAACTCTGAATAGAGAAAGTCAGGAGGGGTATCCTTAATGTGTTTCAAGAAAACAAACAAACAAGCAAACAAAACAACAACAGGACCATCACCACCAAAAAATCCCAACCTACCAAAACCAATTTCAGAAGTTCTGTGTTTCTGCTGCTCAGCAATAGTGCTCCCCATATGTTCTCCTGCTGTGTTGCTGCTCTTTTACATTTTGGTATTTCATAACTGGACGATCACGGACCAGGGAATTGAAAGGTGTTTTGCTGCTTCTCAGACATGGAAAGCAGCATGCACAACACGCCCAACAAAGGCTGTAGGTACCAAGGCAGGAGGCACTGGGAAGGGTTTTGAGAAACAAATGTTAGAAGACAGGAAGAACAGAAGCAACTGAATAAAAAGCCTTTAATCAGAAAGCTGATTAAGTGGCCTATGTTCAGTTTTCACTTTCTGAGTTTGGTGTTTCCTTAGCCAAAGGAGTGCACTGGGAGCTCCTGACTTCACTGAGCTACTCTGCCTTGGAACTGCTGGAAGAGAAGACGGAGAAAGGACCAAAGGTGACAGACTCCAAGCCACAATTGGCATGTAACGTGGTGGCTCATGTGGCCAAGGCCAATGTAAAGTTCAGTGCAGAGGACCCTTGACATGTCACTCAGCAGCTTCAAGTCGAAGTTAAGGAAGTCTCTTGCAAGCCATTCTTACGTTCCACCTTCAAACGTGCTTGTGTCAGCAGGGGCTCTCATTTCTAGAGCTATGAAGGTTACCAAGTCTGAGCTTGCACTTCACAGTTGGAGTGACTCTCACACGTTCCCTCCTGGAACGTGTTTGTGTCATTGGAAATTCAGAGTGGTTGCATCTTCCCCAGATCCTCCTGAAACATCAAGGCACAAGCTTTGATTTCCACAGCTCCATGAAGCTCCCAGTCCTTCCTTACTCCCAAATACAAGACCAATTCCCAAATCTGCAGCTCAGTCTTGTCTGCATCAGCTGTCATCTGGAGCAATGATGTAGATCATAAAAGCAGTTCTAAGACATTATTTGTTCTAGCAAAGATTTCCTGTGTCTCAGTCCAATACTCCACCGGTTTTCTTTTGTAGGCTCATTTTATTTTACCTTTTCAGATATCAGTCCTGTTGTATCTGAGAATGGCTCCAGCATTTAGTGCCATTTGTTTATGTCAGAATCTTGATCAAAACCTGATTCCTCTGGTGCAATAATCTGTCTGGTTTCTGACCCAAACATTACTGGAGTCACTTCATCCACCTTGGTTTTGTCTCAGGTGATGCTGTTTTGCCCATGGGATAGAAACAGAAAACCAGTCTTTGAAGATTGGGAGAGCTTTGCTCAGCTGGGCATCCCATGCCCATCAAGCTGCTCAGTCACTTTCCCAGCTCAAGGGGATGTGAGGAAATAAAATAGGATGGAAATTTTGGGTCAAGATAAGGACAGGGAGGATCACTCGCCATTTTCCATCACAGGCAAAACAAGTTCATCTTTGGGAAATTGGTTCTAATCATTGGCAATTAGTAACAGAGTAGGATGGTGAGAAATGACAACAAATCTAAGGCAATTAACAAAGTGGTTTTACGTAAGTAATTTGAGTCAGACTTTGAGGTTCTGAGATTAAGTAGTCATTATGAAAATATTGCAAAAATTGGTTCAAAAAAGTACTGCTACTGAAATGGCTGAGCTTAGCATGATTGAAGGTGTGCTGTATTCCCAGCAAATGAGAGTTACTGCAAGGCACAGACCTTAGGCTACAACAGAGGTCTATTTCTTCTTTGTTAGATAACACTGTTTAAAGGAAGATAACCTGAAAATAAATGAGAGCTCTCTACTAGTGCCTGGAAATTTAATTTTCTTTGTTATTGACCTATAAAAAAGCTTTAGGAATTGTGGAGTATATATAAACAAAGGAAGTCTTTGACCTTTGCCTGAAAACACAGCAGAACTTGGGCATCACTTAATGAGTTCCTGCACAGTTAGAGTCTTCTTCCAATTATAAGAAATGAAGCAATCTAAATAGTGATTCAGTTTACTTTTTTATGAATTTATGATGTTTGAAACAAAGTTAATGATTCATATAACTCAATGAATGAACGGATTAACTCACACTTTATTTCTTGACTGCCTGATGACATCAAAAAGAAATTGTCATAATAAATTAAATACAGTTCACTGAAGGATGAGAGAACCTCAGATATGTTTACTAACAAGGAAAAAAAAATATGCATTGTACTGGAGTGTAAATGATGCATAGCAAGGGTGTTCATTTTTGTTACCCCCTTGGCATGATTACAAGAAGGTATTTATTTTGGAGTCTCATGATCCTTGTGACCGAAGAATGATCAGAAACATATGCTTGGATTTAATTTAGAAATGCAGAGCCAACTGCAGGATTCTCGTTTTTCTCCTCTTTCAGTTTGCACAGTGCAGAGAAAAATGGAAAATGTGTGTCACATCTCCCAAATTCATTGATTTATTGCCTACTGTTTCAGGTGCATTTTCCATTTGTTTTGCAAATTCCTGTCTGAAGTGGAGATTTGGGGTGAGGTTGGGCAGTTCAGCCATCCAAATTTTCGTGGTGCTCTGCCAGTGCACAGAAGTTACGTCCCAGCTGGAATTTTCATCTAAAGCCATACCTGTCTGACTGAGACATGCACAGAATTTAGAACATGGTAGATAAAAGGTTTCAGAGTCTAGTCAGCCACCTAATTAGTGGTGAGGAGCATTAATTTGCAATGTGCTTTCTGATGATCTACTCTCAAATATAGGAATGGTTGTAAGAGAAACCTTCTGAGATGGTAACTACTGTAATTCTGTCTGACAGCTAACCTCTTCAGTCCTGATGATTTACTGTGGACAGTAACATGCATTGCCATGGTTATCATGAGGAATTTGGTAAGCAGCAAAAGTTCACACTGTACCCAGATCTTTTCTGTGGCCTTTTTCAGACATCAATTTAATAAACAAAAGTGTAAAAAAAAAATTGTGCCTAAGAGAAAGTGGTTTGGAAAAGAGAAATTTTAAAAACGAAAAAGGCTTTTTTCTCTGAAATGGCATGTGGAGAGAACTAAGGAGTTTATTTCAGTCGGTGAGTTCAGTTACAGAAAATGATTAAGTGGCTGGCAAAAGCAGAGTGTAAAACCCAAAATACTAGTTGTAGCTTTTATTCACACATACCTGGTGAAATAATGTGTGAACTGAAAGCATTTTAAAGGATTCTGGTATTTTTGTCCATGTCTACCTTGGGGGAAAGGGCACGTTGCTCAAGTAGAAAGAGCTTTGTCTTGAAGCACTTGTGGGATAACTAGAATAAAATAAGGAAAGTTTGGCAAAAGGAAAGTTGGGTCATACCCTTTTCCCATAAAGGTCATTATTTTTTTTGGTTTGGTTTTCTTTCCTTGGAAACACAAGGGTAAGGGAAAACAATACAAGTAGACCTAATTTTTCTATGAACACCATACTTGTCATTATGCTGCATTAAATAAAGCAACTGGAAAGGGAAAATACCAGTGTTTTGTCACTTTGTGCTTTTCTATTCAGACAGCACTGGTGATGACTTTTTTTTAAGTAGTTTTTACATTGCTTTTCTAGAAGGTTCCTTTTTTAATTTTTTCCTTCCTGTTTTCTTTTTAAATGTATATTTATTTCATGTCAGTGTTAGCTAGAGATGCTGGCTATTTAGAAATCAGCTATGACGCTTGTGTTGTAGCCACTAATCCCTTATATAATGAGCTTTTTGAACTGACAGCCTTCTGGAAAAAAAAGTGCATTTCCAAGACTATTATAGTTTTTTATAACTCACAGAGTGAAAAGAGTGAACAAGCTGGCAAAGGTAACTCTTTTCAAATCCAGTAGTAGGAGAAAGTACAGTGCCCTTTACCTGCTACTGAATTCTGAATAAGCCATTCTTAGCATGGTTCAATAATCCTTGTTAATATGTGCAGTGTATATTCCACTGTTAGAAGTGGCAGAACCCTCATTAGGGTTACTGCTCACTGTGTTTCAGCCGTGACATCCACAGCTGGCCTGCTAGGGAAGTGCTTCCAGAAGTACCTACCTAATGCAGTGATGGATGCACAGCTTGTTAATAAACCAGTGGAGTTTAATTAGAGTAAAACCACACAGTGCTTTCTGTAGTCACTCCATAAAAACTGAGAGATACCATGCTTTATCCAGTTGTTGTGTAATGCTAGTGCCATTTTTAAAAATAATTGGCAATCATTAGTGAGTCTTCTAATGGAAGGAGAAATGAACCTCACTTGTTTTGTTTTTTTAGGTTTGGTTTGGTTTTTTTTTTGTTTTTTTTTGTGTAAGGTAATATGACTTGAAGAGTACATAACTTTATTCTAGCTGATGCCTGTAGAACCCTTGTTGATTTCCCCAGGGCCATGTGATCCACCCCTCTTTTCATCACGGTGTGAGTGACTGATAGCTACTGTAAGACTTATCCTCTCATTACCATGGCAGAAATGCTGCAGTAAACCAATAAAAACAGCACCAATAGTAGAAGCACTTACATTTTTGTTTAAATCTAGGGGATATGCTGCAAACAAGTTTAAAACTGCATGATATGGCTGGCATGAAAAACCTGACATTTACAGAATTGCAGTAGGCAGGTAAAGACTCTGCATGAAAGGAAAGTGCGACTACTAAATCTATTGTAATAGTAGAAGATCAAATAAAAATGATTCATTTTTTACTTACATTTAAGAATGGGAGCACAAGGGAACTTCTGTACTTGTACTAAAGAACATGGGCTTGAGGGGGAAGATTAGAGGCACTGTTGAAGGTAGATTGATATTGGATACTTTCTGCATTCTACTTTTAAAAGCGAGGTTTTTTTCAGCCTACAGAATGAGTTTACTTTTATATGGAGAACAGGCAGACAGACATTCTTTAAGGATGGTGATTTTTCAAGATTACTTAGACGTATCTGATTGAATGAAATTTGTACTCTCTAAGTTAGTCCCAGTAGCATCTGTCAGACCACAGACTGCTTGGTTGCACAAGAGCTGTGTACAAATGGCACAGTCCCATTTAGAATGTATTTTAGTGAAGGCATAATGAGCTATGCTTGCATGCGAGCATGGTGTTTGATATTTCAGCTTGATGCAGGTGCCACAGATGACATATTTTGTGGGGAATTTTTCCCCTCCAACTGCTGATGTATAACATTGGAAATGGCACTGCTTTTCATACCACTTTTGCTGCTTCATTGAGCCTTAAAAAGTTGGCATCACATTTAATTCTGTTTTGCATCTTCTCTAACATTTATTATTAAATTAAGCTGTTAAAAAGAAAGGAAAAAAATCCCTTAACTATTACCTATTCTTCACTCTACTTTATTCTTTCTTGTAGTATTACTCATTGTCTAAGCTTGTAAAGCAGTAGAGTTCCCCACAAACTTTACTTGCAGTTTTCTGTCTGGCTCTTGTTCTCTGCTGTACTTTTTTTTTCTCATTGCATGCTCTGTTTCCCCAAGCTCTGAAACCCTAAGCCTGGATACATATTTTCTATTTGCTGCTGCTTCTATTCTGAATTCCCTTTTCTCACTTCCTTTCTTTACTGTACAGCTCTTCACTTGGCATGTCTCCTGGCCCGCTCCACACACTCCCACCACCCCCTCCTCTCACCATCTTATCTTCATTTGCCTGTCTTGCTTCAGCACCCGTCCCTCCTCAGCTTCCCTCTGTGTCTCGTCATCTCTGTCTCTCTCATCTCCAGATATATAGATAAATATAGATACATGTATAACTGTCCTTCTCTGTTTCTTCCTATAATATGTCTTCTCTTTTTTTTCCCCCCAAAGGTCAGCCCTCCCTGTGTTCTTTCTTCTTCTGCTTTAAGTGGTAGTGTGCTGTAGGGAACTTCCCTGCTGCAAGCCCCACACAGTGTAGCTGCTTTCTCATCGCAGTTTCAGCACACATGTTGGTCCGCCCTGGTTTGGGAGAGACATGGGGAGGCAGAGGACAGAGAGATCCATGAATTTTGTGGTATTGACTATATCAAATGCTGTTTACTGACCAAGATATGAAAAGGCTCTGGGTCATGAAAGAAGGGCATTGTGGTGACGTTTCTGCTGTTGTTGAGAGTCTTGTGAAGAGATTGCCATGACCTTCATTCAATAAGTCATTGCTCTACAGGCTGCAATACTTAGAAAGGGTGGGAGTAATTTCTCTTAATCAATGACAACTACTATTATAGGTGCCTACGTAAAGCTTCTGTGGTGATCAGAGTGAAAACCCTTTTAGGCCATGTTTTACCTGACCTGTTCAAAATATCCCTAGGATGGTATGAATCATGTTCCAGAATTGCCCATTGCTCTCTGTTCTGGAGAGGAAATTCAGATGGTTATTGGAGAAGTAAATACAGGCATTTGATCAGATGAGTTTTGCTCACTGTTTTTGTACAGACTCAGATGGTATTGAGTCAGACAAGCAATTTGATGGTTCAGAAAAGGTAATAAGCACTTTGTATACCATCACAGACTGTTAGACACATGGGGAGGTAAAGCCAAGGTAGAGCAAGACTGTACTAATGAGGCATCTGATGAGTCTGCTGAGGAAGAATTATTGGAAGTCCTATGTTTTAGCAAGAGCTGGTATAAATATTGTGCAGAGTTATAATTATTCAGAGGAGATTAATACTTAATGTCTCAGGTCCTGGTGTTATCTTTGCAGTATCACATCTTTCTAAATTCCCTTGAATTGACATTGTTTACTTTTCACTTTTTTTCCTCTCTAAGGGGAAATAATTCCTTGGATACACTTGAGAATCCTCAAGGGGAAAAAATCTACCTGAAAAGAGCCAAGCTATCTTCAAGGCTATTCCATTGATGCTCATGAAGGTTTTAGCTGTTCTGTTAGAATACGTTGTGCTGCTGGCTGACAACATATGTGCTTTGGCCAAATTCTTCCTGATTTTATAACCTCTTCAATCACTTTAACTCAATGATAAGATGAAGAATTGGTTTGTACTAACATATGCTAGAGAAGTAAAGGCTTATAAAATCAGTAGGGCAGCCAATTTTGAAAGTGTTGCCATGTACTAAACATTTTCTAGTGCTCAGTGTAATGGTCGTTACAAGGAAATCTTAGGCATTTTCATCAGAAGATCAGCTCATGTGTACTGATGTAGCATCAGTAAGAACTAATAGAAGCCTGCCTTTTGAACAGTGTTGGTATATTTCATAACATTACTATTTCATGCAAAGTTTGTCCTTTTAGATTATCATGACTAAAATACTATTATTCCTCTTACAATCACTATATGGAGTATGGTGTTCACTTTATAATATGAGAATTACTTGAAATAACTGTGAGGTCTTTTTCTTTTTTTTTTTAAAGTCATGCATAAATTTATGAAATGGAACCAGAGCAGCAATTTTCATCATGGTGTTGTGTAGCACTGCTGGAGTATTTGAGTAAATGGAAATAATTTCATATTACTGCTGTGTACTGCCTATTTCTAGCACTGTATAGAACAAAAATAACCTTGCATGTTCATTTGTAATAGCCCTTACAAAATAAAATGCTCCAGCCAAAAGACTGTGAGCCTTCTATAGGCAACCATATTGTAAATAACTATTTTCTACAGTTCCTGGAACTTAGGTGACTCTCTTTACAAGTGGTCCATATAATAGAGAACTTTGAGTAAGAGCAAGAAGATCACCTCTGGGCATTGTTAATACAGTGGCAGCTGCAGGATTGGAAGATTGCCCCTTGTCATCCCTGTCAGGCAGGGCACCCTGGGAGTTCCAGTTCTTCCATCGGAGGAGGCTGCCTGCCATGGTTCTGTGCCTCTGCCCTCCCTGGGGGTGGCCACTCCTCACTGCCTTGATCTTCTCTCCTCTTCTCTGCCCTGGGAGTTCGCAGACCGTGCTTCCCACATGAGGTTTCCCTCTGATGTGATGCCTCTTAGGGCAGCACTCGTGTCTCAGACTAATGGATGCATCTTTCTGATCAGGAAATAATGAAATTACAAAACCAGACTTCTTTTTTTAATAATCTCCTCATTTCTTTTAGTTCAGTAGAGGCAAGGGGCTTTAATTTATCATAGTCAGTGTTTTTTTATTATTGATCAAACTACAGTGCGGTAAACCAGGCAGCAAACTAATTACCCATAAATCTGTGTGGGCAATTTCTCTTTGCAAATTACAACCACTCTGGTAGACAAATTATGAAGCTCTGACTTTCTACCATTGCAGCTGATAGGAATAGATGAAAACTCTGAAAAATAGTTTCACTTCTTTAAATTCTGGTCAGAGAGATTATTAGTGCTAACTGGGAGCAAAGAAGCTAACTCTTGATTTTGGTAGCAATGCTGGCCCTAGACCTTTCTGATAACTATAAAATGTGCTGGATGCAGTGTTCCTTCATTAGGACCAAAATCTGGAGCACTTACAAAATTTCATATGCCCTTGGTGAGAGTAGGAGAATGAAGATGGAACCAGGGTGGTTAGTTGTGTGACATACTAAATGGGAAGTTTGCTGTTTTATTTTTTTCTAAATACTTGCTAAACTATGTTGAAAGGTAGGTTAGCAATTGTTGTTAGTTTCAACAGGCAGCTAAGCCCTTTTGTTGAGACATTGGAAATCAGAATCTTTTCCAGCCAGTTTGCTTATAAAACATAAATTAGGGGAAAAAAACAAACCAAACCAAAACCAAACAAATTAAAATAATGAGGTCTTCTCTGTCACCTCTCACAAAATCTATGCAGTTTCACAGAAATCAGCAAGCGAGCCTGGAAGTTCCCCATAACTGGAAATTAACTTTTGCTGCCTACATTAGTGTACTATGACTGCAGTGAGTAATTCAAGTAACACATGTATTAAGCCACAGTGTACTAATGCAGGATAGCTTCTGTAATTAATTTTACCAGTAGCTGCATATAAAATGCATCATATGTGTGGTGAAATTATAGTCTGAAGTCCAAGCTGTGACCTCATTAAGGGCCTGAGTAGTGTTAGCAGTTTTATCAAAGACTGATTACTCTGACCATTTATCTTCATGGTGGTGCTGCAAATATATCTTTCTTCAGATTTGAATGGTTGGGATTTCCTCTGAATAGATTTTCATTATTCCTAAAGCCTCAGAGGGACTCTGTTCATCAGAGGATACTTCAGCATAGCTGTGCTGTGCCCTCTGGTGACATGATTTGCTGTGTGGTTCTGTGCATGGCCTAGGTTTGGCACTATATTCCTCCTTTTAGTTTCAAATACTAGGTAAATACAAGTGAAAGGGGGTGATATGACATAGCTGATAATTCTTTTTTACTTCCAAGAGAAGTAATGCAACTGATTATAAATTTAATTCAGGGCAAACTCTTTTATGCATAGTATGTAAGGTTCTTTTACAATACTTTAATACTATGGCATAAGAAGTTGAGGAATAATCCATGAAGTGTTGCAAGACTGTAAGATGCTATATTCAGTGAAAAGAGACATTACCCATTAGAAATTCATGTATGCTTACTAGGAGGCAGTAGACTGCAGTAAATGCCAACATCCAGGAAATAAAGCAGATTTCTAGAAATTATGACAATGGAAAACACTGTCACTAAAGGATTCTTTAGATTACCATTTGGACAGAATAGTTAAGTATGTGAAAGTGCAAATGAGATGAGGAAAAAAATGCACTTTGTGTATGCTGCACAGTTCTCTCACCCTCTTATGACCCACACTTGTTGACTTGTACAACTGTGCAATGGTGGGGACCCATTTGAATTAATGGGCAGGGAACTATTGGGTGGAAGCTCAGTGAGTCAACAGTGGTTTCCCAAGCAGGGGCAATATGGTGTCAGTTCAACAAAGGGGTAATGTCGTCTGACTTTGTGCAAATAATTCAGTTCCTCATCTTTCATGTGGCTGGCAAAAGGTGTATTTGTAAATGCACGTCAGTTTTCCTGGTGATGAGCATGCTAGAAATATCCTAACTCCATCTGTCCTGTTTCTTTATTTTGAAAGGAAAGGGAGGATTTGCAGTAAATAATAAGAATGCTGCTTGGAATCGTGACATATGGGAGTATTTGCCAAGTGTAACTTCATAATATTTGTTCTGTGCACTTGCACCTCTTGAGAGCAATCTCGTGGCCAAACCCAAGACCTGTTTCACAACCCAGATGAATCAACCAGAGCAATGTGGGTCTTCTGAGTCAGGATGACCTTTTAAAGATTTCTTTCCCTCTTTCTCTCTGTGGAGCTCACCATATGGCCAGGCTATCTCAGCATCTCTGCAGAAGCAGCAGATTTTGGTTTCTCTGCCTGTAGCCGGGCCCACCTCATTGAACAATTAGCAGATGGACCACATCAGAAGTTAGCAGTTCTCAGTGGAGATGCAGCATGTGTATATTTAAATACCTAGGGTTTACCTTTCAAAAAGGCCACTGTGCCACTTCTTAAGAAATCTGTCTGAGTTGACTTCCCCAAGGAACAATAATTAAACAATAATGCCACACTTGGAAGTGAGTTTGTCACATAATCATGTCCCTGTCACAAAACAGCACAAACCCTGTATTTTAACATGAAGGAGAGTTTTCACCTGTAGACAGTAATTCAGGAAATTTACTTAATTTTCTGCTATTGTAGCTCCACAGTGCAAAACAACCCCCACAGTAAACTTAGGTGTTAATGAAGGTGTTTGTGAGGTCTGTGATGAGGAGGCTATTCTTTGCCCTTTGATAAAAGCTAAAAGGTACGTAAAGCACACTTCTCATTTCTTTTTAATTTCCCTATTCTGTTTTTTTTGAGGTTATTTGTTGCTGATGACGATGTTGTTTGGGATTTGTTTTTCGGGATTTTTTTTAAGGCCTTCATAGTCCTGTGTTAGAAGAAATGATGGTGCTAAAGAAAGGTATATTTCGCTTTTTATTTTTTGAGCAGTGCAGAAATTTAAGACTCTTAATTACTCATCTTCGCAGACATTACATTTCAGCACCATGCAATTAGGACGCAATCCTCCTCTGTTGCTGTCGGCAAACCTACCCTGTAGATAAATTTCGCATTTATTCTGCTGCAGAAAGGCTTACCAAAGACAAGGGACTTAAAAAGCACTCTAATTAGCTAAATGCAGCCATAAGGGGAAATCCAGAGATGTTGAAGGAAGTTTGTGATAGCAGCGTGTTTTTCAGGTAGCAGCCCTTTTTCCTAAGGGTATTGATGAAATGGCTTTGAAGAATCCTCTTCAGAAGTAATAATATGGAGAAATTAAGCAGTTAATTTGAAATATATGACCTGAAGCCTCTAAGTGGCTTGCAACAGCCTATAATTAGCTTCATGTAAGATCAAGAGTATCTAACAGGTGGAAATATTTCTCAGTAACATCTGCTTTGGAGTGGATTTATTAATTATGTATCTGAAAGATAAATAGATGCAGTTATACAGGTGTTATTCGTTTTTTCTATGCCCTGGAATGGCAGTTCTGGTTCTTTAACATTAAGCTGCTTTCAGTGTGCTTCGTTCTTTATTGAACTGACATACTTTTCCACATTGTGCAGTCACTGTTCCCATGTACCACTGCATGACATCACCATGTCCCACTTCTGACCTAAACTGTTTCTCAGACCTGGATTAGATGCCCAAAGTCGAAAGCCACTCTTCACTCTTTATGTCCTGCCTCCACTTTCTGCTGACTTTGAAAGGAGATACAGAGGGTTTCTATCCTTCTCAAGCAGCAGCAGAATGCATTAAGGCTGTCTGTCATCTCTAAGGAGTGCTAAATTTATCTCTTACTGGGAAAATGGTGTCCAAGAGTAGTGCTTATATTGAAAACCTCTGTTCTCCTGTAAGTACTAGAAAAACAGCTTTGTGGTCCATCTGATGGTTTTGTTTACTGCTTTTGTTTGCATAACATCTTTCCCTTGTAAAAGAGAAAAATCTAAAGGTTTTCTCAGTGTTACTGCTTTCCTTGTGGTATCTTGTTAAATATACCAGCTCTGAGTCGATTGTCTTTTTAGAATATGGGCTTACCAGGGAAAGAAAGATGAGTGAAGGAGGTTTCAACTCTCATTAGCACCAGAGCATATCTGTTGCCCATGTTCCAGTGTTCTGTGGTTAAAATCATGGCCACATGGCTGCAAGTGTAGTCCCTTCACCTCCCTCAAATCATATTGAGGTTTTGTTCATCACTTTCACTTCCTATAGCTAAACATTTTTTGTGCCTGAATTAGTTTGCAGATATACCCTATTCCATCAGCCTGAACAACATTTTTTAGATAACCAGGGAAAAGATAGACTCGTGTAACCTAAAGATGCAACATTTTAAATATGAGGCCTTTTAATTTGTGTTCTGCTTACCAGATTTACTGACTGACCCTAAACAGGGCTGTGGGAGTTGGTGAGCCAAACAGAGCACAGTCTTCTAAAAATGCAGAAATGCTTAGAGAAGAACAATAGGGATCTAATGTGTACTGGGTTACAGAACTGCTGGTAGCTCCAGCAGGCAAATGGAGAAAGAAGACTGCAGGAGGAGAGTGGCAGAGGGTGGAACAGCTTCCAGTGTCCCAGAGAGTACACTCTACATTGTGCAAACTTTTTGAATCCTCGAACATTTATAGAAAATGCAGTACAAAGTGCTCACTATAAAGGGCAAGGGTTTGGTCTAGCCTCAGTTGTTGATATTTTGTCAGCCATAAGAACTTGGCTTTATTGTCAGGATAGGACACAGTCCTCCACAGAGTCCTCCTGTGATCTGTGCGCTTGCAACAGTTTTTCAAGTTTTTGAATGTAATCAATGTTTAACAAACATTAGTGTTGGTTCATTAAAAGCATTAGTTTCCGGTCTGAATTCATAAATTTGCTATTGCCAGCAGGTTTGTTACTGAGTGAGGGAAAACCTTTTTAGTTTCAAAGATTCAGTTGGAGGAATAAGGAAAGGATTTCTGTAAAAAGACATAGATAAACTCAACTATATAGGGAACCTCAAAAAAACCCCAAACAGCCCAATCCACCTTTTTTTTTTTTCAGGATATATCAAATAATTTAAATTATATTATATTTTGCCTCCATTTTTGAAGCCAAAGTTTTGTCAAGCCTGACCTTACTAAAATTCCACACACAATTGACATATACTAGAACTTTGTGCTATGTCTTTTTCAAGATAAATCCATTATTAACTTGCACTGCATATGAAAATATTGTAAATGCATAATTAAGCATCTAGATGGATGGTCTGTTGATCATAATGAGTACTGTTCATTCATAGTTAAATCTTCAAATAAGAACTATTGATCAATTTTGAATAAGGTTTGGTAAATCAGACTTAAAATGTCTGAGCCCAGAAGCAGCATTTCAACATATATAAAGCTAAGTTTGCAGGGTTTTACATCACATGATGTCTCATGAAAGGTATTTTCTCCTTAAGCATGAAGAAAAGAAATCATGGGAAGTGGTGGCAGAAGTACATGATGCCTTTCACAGCTTGATTCTTCTTTAGAGGAAAATGTTCTGTGTGTGAATGCAATGCCTGATCATCAGTCTGTGGAACACAAAAAGGCCTGAAGCAGGGCTGGCAGGCCTCTCAAAGAGCCTACCTGTCTGACAACAGCCTCACGTAGATCTGTGGAGGTCCTTGTCAAAACCTTCCTCTCAGCTGGTGACTCACAGCTCTTTCACAGGCTGTGGGTGCCGAAGCTGTGCCTGTGGAGGACCAGCTCTTTGCTTATATCGACAGCTGATGTGTGTGACTGTGACCCTGATGAACTAGAGCATGGGCATAATTGACCACACCTTTTATTCCAAGCCACTCTCTGAAAGTACACAGGGAACTCTTTTAAAATATATTTTAAAAATAAAATGTGAATCTGTAAATCCTATGCAGACTTACATTGCAAATACTGCTTAACTGCAGTTCTATTTTACATTCTAGTAGAGGCTGGAAATACCAGCCTTCAGGTATGTCATGCGAGTAAGCTGTGCTTGAAGTTTCAGTATGAAGGGGAGAACATGAAAGAAGTAATTCATTTTTAAACCTTTAATACACCCCTGTGCAGAATCTTTTATGTGCAGGAGTACAGGCTGACATAGATTAGAGGAGAATCATTATCCTGGATTACACAGCAACTCTGACAGCTAAAAAGCCTCTGTCCTTTAGAAATGGAAACTGCAGCCTTTCTCTGGCATGTCCAATTAAACACTGGCTTGATCAGTGGCTGGTATAGAGAACTTCAAGCGAAGATTAAAGGTGTTCCTGGACTATAAGATCTGGAAACTTCTGGAAAACAGTAATTTCACTCTCATGACTAAAGTAAAAGAGCTCCCACATCTCAAACATTGAGTACTGGTGACACTTTCCTGAAAACATAAGTCAGTGTAAATACATTTGCTCAAAGATGTATGTCATTAATTAACAGGATGGTCTGTGATCATGGCCATTGAGAAAGGTTTCTGTGACATTCTGAACATCCTGCTGGAGTTTTTGTAGGTTTATCTGCATTGGAAACTGTCAAATGATAAAATAGTTTTCACAAAGAGCAGGAAAGGCAAGATGGAACAGAAGACACAACAGTATCTCTAAGAAGGGAAGAAGCTGAAGATGCGTTATTAAATTTACCAAAGATTTTAAAAATGTACTGGGAGAAGAGGAAAAAGAAGAAAAAGTTAAGTCCTTTACTTAGTAGGGAATATAAACAAAGAAAACATTGCATGGAGAAAGTTGTTGCATTAGATGTGTTGTCTTTTCTCACCATCCTACTCTGTTACTAATTGCCAATAATTAGAACCAATTTCCCAAAGATGAACTTGTTTTGCCTGTGATGGAAAATGGCGAGTGATCCTCCCTGTCCTTATCTTGACCCAAACTTTTCATCCTATTTTATTTCCTCACATCCCCTTGAGCTGGGAAAGTGACTGAGCAGCTTGATGGGCATGGGATGCCCAGCTGAGCAAAGCTCTCCCAATCTTCAAAGACTGGTTTTCTGTTTCTATCCCATGGGCAAAACAGCATCACCTGAGACAAAACCAAGGTGGATGAAGTGACTCCAGTAATGTTTGGGTCAGAAACCAGACAGATTATTGCACCAGAGGAATCAGGTTTTGATCAAGATTCTGACATAAACAAATGGCACTAAATGCTGGAGCCATTCTCAGATACAACAGGACTGATATCTGAAAAGGGCTATAAAATGAGCCCGCAAAAGAAAACCGGTGGAGTATTGGACTGAGACACAGGAAATCTTTGCTAGAACAAATAATGTCTTAGAACTGCTTTTATGATCTACATCATTGCTCCAGATGACAGCTGATGCAGACAAGACTGAGCTGCAGATTTGGGAATTGGTCTTGTATTTGGGAGTAAGGAAGGACTGGGAGCTTCATGGAGCTGTGGAAATCAAAGCTTGTGCCTTGATGTTTCAGGAGGATCTGGGGAAGATGCAACCACTCTGAATTTCCAATGACACAAACACGTTCCAGGAGGGAACGTGTGAGAGTCACTCCAACTGTGAAGTGCAAGCTCAGACTTGGTAACCTTCATAGCTCTAGAAATGAGAGCCCCTGCTGACACAAGCACGTTTGAAGGTGGAACGTAAGAATGGCTTGCAAGAGACTTCCTTAACTTCGACTTGAAGCTGCTGAGTGACATGTCAAGGGTCCTCTGCACTGAACTTTACATTGGCCTTGGCCACATGAGCCACCACGTTACATGCCAATTGTGGCTTGGAGTCTGTCACCTTTGGTCCTTTCTCCGTCTTCTCTTCCAGCAGTTCCAAGGCAGAGTAGCTCAGTGAAGTCAGGAGCTCCCAGTGTACTCCTTTGGCTAAGGAAACACCAAACTCATAAAGTGAAAACTGAACATAGGCCACTTAATCAGCTTTCTGATTAAAGGCTTTTTATTCAGTTGCTTCTGTTCTTCCTGTCTTCTAACATTTGTTTCTCAAAACCCTTCCCAGTGCCTCCTGCCTTGGTACCTACAGCCTTTGTTGGGCGTGTTGTGCATGCTGCTTTCCATGTCTGAGAAGCAGCAAAACACCTTTCAATTCCCTGGTCCGTGATCGTCCAGTTATGAAATACCAAAATGTAAAATAGCAGCAACACAGCAGAAGGATATATGGGGAGCACTATTGCTGAGCCGCAGAAACACAGAACTTCTGAAATGGGTTTTGGTAGGTTGGGGATTTTTGGTGGTGATGGTCCTGTTGTTGTTTCATTTATTTGTTTGTTGTTTTGGGGTTTTTTTCCCCTGAAACACATTACAGATATTCCAGCTGACTTCCTCTATTCAGAGCTCATGACCTAGTCCCACCCCTTCTCTGCTTCCTTGATTTAATTACCTGTAGGTTCTGCCTTTCTGGTGGACAGGCAGACTGACTCTGTGTTACCCAGTGTTTTGTGTAGCATTAATGTTCTTGGATTACCGCAATACACCAGTGTAAAGTAAAAGCTATGTAAATAATTACATCCACAAAAGGCACAGCAAGATATTCCCATCCAAGCATGAAACTAATATGATTAAAATTTATTCTGATGTAAGATTTTTCATTCCAGTTTCCACTGTTTTTCCTATGGCAGTAATTGGTAGGAGATCTCTCTGTCCTTACTGAACCCTTAAGTCAGGCTTTCTGTCAAACTCACAGCCACCAGAGTCCTGCATGGTGAACATGTGTCTATGAAAAGGAACGTGTGGTGGCCCCAGCTTCCTGCCTGCTTTGTGCCTTGGAGTGGGTGGGAGGTGGCAGCAGGGTGGGTGGTGGGGAGTGCTCTGGAGTATCTGCAGGGATAGCTGAGGACTGATGCAGCACCTGTGTGTGTGTGTGTGCATTTAGGGAAGATCTACATGTACTTAAATCTTTCACAGCTACCAGAATTGAACCCTACCCAGCTAGAAAGGTCATGCTTTATGTTTTTGGAACATCAGACCTGACTTGATACCTCCCCTGCGCTTGCAGTAAGTTGGCTCTTGGTTATCAGACTTGGCAGGACTACAAAACTTATTACTCTAATGGAAATAACTGCCTCTGACAAAACCTGCAGCAGAGTATATTGCCTTAATGCCATCTTCATTTTCTCAAGAATTTTTTTCTGTTTTATATCTAGTGGCAATGTTTCTCTCTGCAGCTTTAGTGTAGAAGCTTACTGTAAACGCAGTTTCCTGTGGCTTTGCTAATGCAATAAAATAACCAAGTGTAAGTCTGCAGGTTATTGTTACAATGATGGCAAATTACATTTTCTGACTGTTACAAAAATAATAGAAATGACAGACTAAAAGTACTCTCTATTGTGGAAAAATAGTTATTTCAGTTTATCTTTGGAGAGTATAAGTAAGTGTGATTAGAACACAAAAAACATTATAAAGGTGTTAATTTAGGGAGTATTGGCAAAATAATATACATTCCTAACTCTTTTTCATTGTCTGGCTTTCAGTCTTACATCTTATGACTGAAAATGTCTGTTCCACCGGAGTTAAAGAAGAAAATATACAGAGTATCTAGAAAAAAAAAAAACCAAGAACTTTTAAATCTGCCATGTATTAATATTTTGTTTGTTGTCTTGTGGTGAGGGGTCCTGGACTGTCACTGAACACAAACTTCTTGGCAAAAGCAATTTATTTCAGAGAAACCATTGCCCAGAAGCTGATGATTCAGCAGAACACAAACCTCCAAGGAGAAAGCCATGTAGCTTACCAAAATGAGGGCTATTCAGAATAAGCATAGGCACAAGGGCTTGTGGAATCCCAAATATGACTAGGCCTAAATTAGCTCGTTAAGAACTTTTTCAAAGCTAGATTTAGATATTGCAAGCATGAATAGCTGCGAATTTTTCCCTGCCCTATTTTAAAAAGTTACTTTTTTTTTCTAATATACAGAGTAAGCTACTAAAAGTCCTTAAGTTCTGTTCTACTTCCCTTCCCTCAGCCAGGAAAACCAAGAATCATTAAGGTATATGTGAAGATGTTTGTGCATTGTCTTTAGTGCGAAGGCCAGCTTGCCTTCTGCACCTGGAGATTGTCATGAGGAGCAGTAGTTGGTTATGGTGATACCTGCTCAACCTGCAGACTGTTTAAAATGCTTCCTGATGAAGGAATGTGTCACCAGAGCAAAAACAGGCAGGTAATTCTGCAGTGGTCAAGGAAGGAAGGTATTGCAACACACTTTAGAAGGTTTTACAATGTTTTTAGTGCTCAGTGCTCTTGCTTCTCACACGCACCCTTCATTAACATTAAATAAACAGTGTTTATTCTTCATTAGTATCTTTTAAGAGGAGGAGAAAATGCTGCTTGTGAGGTAGTGGTTTAAATGGCACTTAAAGTAAGGCATGTATTTCCAGGGGAGCTTTGTTCATAGCTTCAGTCATCAGGCTTTGTGTGGTGCTTAGGGAGGGCCAGAAGCTGCAGGGAATGTCACAGAGACAGGAGGTATGTGCACAGCATCTGTGGCTGTGGGAGTATGCCCAAGGCTGCCAATCCAAGATTTGGGTCTGTGTCTTACACAGATAGCGGAAGAACCTGGTTTTGAAAATGTGCCCCATTGTGTCCAGTGTTCAGTACCAATGATAAAAATATGCACGAGCTCTTAACAATTAATTTTCTCACTCCTCTCAGTCTGCTCTTCCACCTTCCATTCCTTGCTCTCTCTATTTCACTGAACTGCCTAAATGTGAGTAGGTAAAACTTCCCGGTCCCTGAAAACAGAAGAGCAGTCTCAAAGAAAACTCAGTTCTAAATAAAATATTCAGAATTGGTTTCAGGATCTGTTGGACTCAAGAGCTTCCTGTTGAAAAGTTAAGTTCACACTATTACAAGTTCATTTTCAGACAACTTAAAGTGGAATGCTTTTTTCAGACATGGTAGGAAAGAAATTGGTTTTCCTATTGAGAACTCACCTGCTGTTTTAGAAATGCAGTTTTGTGCAGTCTAATCCAACTTTTTAAAGGAGCTACTGGGAAAAGAAGAAATAGTGAATATATTTTCTATACATTTTTTCTTACACAGTGCTGTACAAAGTGCTCTCATCTTCACTTTGTATCTTTGTTTCATTAATCTGACCTGAAGCTTTGTTCAGGAACCAACTTTCTGAAATCTGAGTTTGATTACAGTTCCTTTAAAACGGGTGTAATGTCTTTTACTGTGCTCATTTTGTTTGTCTGCTGAATGTAGTGAAGGCTGAATATAAAAAAAATACCTTGTTGGTCTACTGCATTTCCTTTGCATGCCACCCTGAACAGAAATCAATCAAAAGCCCTTTCACATCAAATACTAGAAAATCAACTCAGCAGCTTAAAGTCATAAAATGAATAACTGAAGAGGTATGGATGTTTTCATTCTCAAAAGCAAATCATCCAGAACTCTGGAATGCAATGGAATTAGCTGTCTTTTCCAGAACTGTGTGCGTTTTTTCCACTAACCTTGCCTTCTTTAAAGATTAGTTTTATTCCTGGTAGAATGTGGGAGTTCAAGGGGTTTTTCCTCCTCCTAAATTACATACATTTTGTGAGATTTTCCATTCTTTTTTACAAGTTGTGAAATACTGAGGGGGAAGGGAAGGCTGCAGTTTTGTGCAATGGCCTGCAAGTCCTGTATATGTAGGTGTTGGTGTTTAGAAGAAGCTCTTAGATTAGATTTGAGTAATTAAAGAACTGTTTGTCAGATTACAGTAGAAAGTAAGCTTGTTTGGATACTTTCACATGAAATGCAAGCTTGAGAATTTCCAAATCTACATGTATGTGCTTCTTGAAGTGAAGGCAGTAGCAGTAATGTCATGGTGTGCATTTTTAAACGAATTTTTGTTTCTGTGTGTGCCAGTAGATTTGTTTCCCCCCGCCTTCCTTCCCTGTTCAGTCTTTTAACTTCAAGTAGGACATTTAATTTTGAAGTCTAGGCACAGTAATTTCATTTCTATAAATCCATTTGACCTTCTAGCGTATATGATGTAAGGCAGAGTAAATTAATGTGCTTTAACTGTATGCTTCTGTAAACTGTGAAAAAAAAAATAATTCAGTGTTGTTTGTGGAAATCAGTACTGGACTTTGTTCTGTTACTGCAGTTTTGGCAGCACAGATTTCCATGGTTTTGTACCAGGTACAGTTTTCTTGGGACCAGTCATTCTTTACCTGGTCTTTCTTTTTGGACAAACTAGATTGTGTAACAATCATTTGACTGCATGAAGCACAAACTAATTTATTTTTCAAAAATCAATTCAGAACTTAAAGAATGTAATCCAAATGAAATTTACAGGAGATTACATTGAGGACTGTACTTGTACTGAGTTGATTCAAAAGGCAATATAAAACCCAGGATGAATGGGCATAGTGTGGAGATGCTGACCTACTTTTGAAAAGACCAAATTTCCTACTTCCAGTGAAATTACTGTCAGTGACTGTTTACTATAAGAACTCTAGGAATTCACCTTTCCTAACTACTGTGACCAAATAAATACATGGCTGCATTTCATTTTGGTTGCCATTCCTTGTTCAGAGGCAGAAGCTTTTTTGTGGGTTTGGAGGAAGAAATGCTTTTTCTAAACTGGGTCAAATTCTGTGTTTTCATGCTTTGTCTTTTCTCTCTCTGCCAGTCTCCACTGCAGGATCCTGCAAATTCCATTTTCTCCTTTATGTGCAAATTCTGCTGATCACTTCCACCTCCTTAACACCCCTCCTGGGCGTCTCTGCCTTCCTTCCATCTGTGCTGACACCACTATTTTTGACTGCATGCATTTGAAGTGTGACCATGTCTTTTCTCTCAGTTTTGCAGTCTAGACTCCTTAGCACAGGCAGGGCACTGTGATGCTGCTGCCCATCTTCTAAAACAGTGTCCTCCTAAAATAATTGGAAATTCAGTAGCACATGAGAATAATAATAAGAGAAAAGCAATGCAGAATACTCAACAAATTTTATCTTGGTGAGGGAAGTTTTGCACGCACATTTTAAATATTATAAAAACTTTTTCAAAAAGCACACAAATGCAGGGGTCAATCCTTAAATCTTAGTTTGTTTTCACATGTTAAGTGGCCCTTTTAATGCTTCAAATTTTTAAGGCAAACATTTGACTAATAGGTGAATGAGTTTATCATGTTGCTGAAGTATTTGTCCCTCAGTATTTTGTACTTCACTATTTCTGTCCTAACACTGACTTGTGTTTGTCGCAGCTGTGATGCATTCCATGCACAGGACATCATGAGCTTTCTCATGCACTGTCATTGTCCTCATTGTAGGTGGAATCACGTGAGTGCTTTTGCTGTCCACGAGGACCAAGTAGTTAGGCTGCATATGTTATTTTTAGGGTTTCTGTAAGTTCAGAACTGGATATAGAAACATATTTGTGTAGTAAAGTGTACACAGTAAAATAATCTGGATTTTTAGTCATTGTTGTTGTTGCTGTTGTTCTTTTTAGTGTGTCTACAGTTACACAGGGGCTTTTAAAAGTAAATCTTTTACGGAATCTTTAAGTATCTTTCCAGACAGAAACATTTTTGTCAGTAGAAGAGAATTACAATACTTTCAACAATATAGGAATTCAAATTACTGTTCTCTAACTTGGCCAACTATATATTCCAAGAATATGCCTTTTTTTTTTTTTTTAATGGTTCCAGCCAATTTCAAAGAATTAACATTTTGAGTTCAGGTAAACTGTTCCAGGCAGAGATGCAAAAAAGCAGCAGCTGGATGCTCCTTTAAGCCTAGTTTTCCTTAGAAGTAAATAAATGCATGCTTACATGCACAAATATATAAAATAAAATATTTCATATATTTGCCAAGATAGATATGTATGTATATCTTCACTGACTACAAAGAGGGAAAAGGAATAGCTGGCAGAATCAATTTTGAATAGGCAAACACAATACAGTGAGTAATCTTGTGAAAGTATGAGAGGCTTAGTTCCTTGTTTCTAGCCTGAATAGAGAATGGGTTGCTTGTCAGTCGCACACTGCACTGTACTTCTGCAAGTGATTAGTAATTGCTTGGTCTTAGGGTCCTCTCAATTTCTTCCATTTAAAGTGTTAATGCTGCAGGGTTAAATACTAGTGTTGTTATCCGGTTCTTATTAAATCTATGCCTTAAACTTTGAGTTTAGGTGATTTCTTTCTATAGCACTATTTATCACTCAGATGAAGTGAAACACCACCTGCAGAGAATGGGACCTAGAGAAACTTGTGGTCTGCCTATCTGGCCATGAATTTCATGCCTGTGGAAAGTGGCATGTTGCCGCAAGAATTCTGTGTTTCTGCATATTTGTGTATTCTGATCGAAAGAATCCATGAAGTTTCCCGTTGATGCAAATTCGAGAAGGTGTTCTGAGTGCCCGATTGATGGCAGTCAAGGTTTGATGTGGAAAAGCTTAGGATAAGGGCAAGCAAGAGGTTACAGTGAGCAGCTTTTTAGTTGTACATTAGATTTTTGCAGCTGAATCTTCTCACTGCTCTTTGGTGGTGAAAGCTTGAATTCCTCCAACTGGTGACTTTCCAAGTCACACAGTCTCAGGAAAGCGGTATGTGCTGATTCAGCAGAAAGTTTGCTAAGCTCCAGCAGGAAGCCAAAATAAGCAGAGCTAAGCTCCCTTATTTGCACAAGGCAGTTCTGTTTGCACATTTACATTAAGACCCATGGGCTAATTTCTGCCCCTAACATCCCCCTCCTCCCTTTTTTCTTTTTTTTTTCAAATGGGGAGAAGCAAAGATACCATGTTATTACTTGTTAGCTTGGTGATCTCTTTCCTGGCTGGTGGGTACATGTCTGTCAGAACTGGGCATAGGCACATAAACCAGAAGTGAGCTCTTTGAAAGCATTTCCAAGTCGTGTGATATTTTGTCATTAATTTTTCCCCAAATTAGGACTCCAGGGATATGCTGTCAGAAATCTCTGCAATAGGGAATAATTTCTAAAGTATCCCCTCTGTGTGTGTTTTGAACGGTGACTAATGAGCCTGATGTCAAACAGCTCATCTGGATTCGCCTTCATAAATTCCTGTCTCTCCAGGCTTTCATATGCCTTTTTGAAGCATTATGCTGCCAGGGTTCCAGCTTTGGGCACAGTCAAATGGACTGTTAAAGGTGGTGTGGTGACACCCTTGGTGGTGTAGGTGTCCATCTCATCACCAAGGCAGTGCTGTTAAATCGTCCAGAGTGTTCTGGTGCCTAGGTTCTTATTCACGTGGAAGATTTTGCAGCACCAGATTATAAACTGGTAAAGCAAACAGTGGCAAAAACATTACTGAGGGACTGTGATACTGCCCTCCATTGCCACAGCAGCAGTGAACACCCAGAGTGAAAACCTAGAGATGCACAGGAATGGTAATCTGTTTGGATCATCAGCTGTACAGTTTACCTAAGTATGCCCTCACTCAAATACAATAATTATTAGAAAGTTTGCTGCCTACTTAGAAAGAACACATGTAAACTAATGAGTTTAATGTTTATATTGCACTCTGCATCTGTGAAGCTGGGTACAAGAGTGATTTGCAGTTCATGCACTGACTTCCCCATTACAGTCCAGTGAAATACTGAAGATAGAAACCTTATCACAGCAGGTTCTTAGAATTCTAGCTTTTAATGTTTTTGGTTGTATTTAAAAGATGTGAGAGGTTCAGGGTTTTTTTAATGTGATGTGGGGTTTTTTTTCCTACTTGCTAAATAGAACCTTTTGGGATTTGGCCAAGGAGAGATCTAATTAAATTCGTATAATGATTCTGGGAGTCACTGAAGCTTGCAGTAATCCCACACATTTATCAATATACTGTTATGAGAGACAAATCATTTTAGCATTTGAGATGAAGTGAAGATTACTTTATGTGTGATGCACACAAGCCCTCAGATGATTGAGCTGCATAACCCTTGCCATAGGTGACCTTCCTAATGAAGAGGTCTTTCTGAAACAAATCTTCTCAATCAAATGCCAGTTCTTGTGCTCACGGATCTACTCATAAAAATATGGATGTGCCTACTCAGAGTCTTATCTGGCACCTGTGCCCATGCTGAAAGGGGGACGTGCAGAGCATGCATGGCAGTTTTGCAAAGAACTGCACTCAGAATAATAAAACTTGTGACACAGCTTCATTCATATAGTCAAGTATGTCTGTGCCATTCTGCTGTTTAAAAGAAAGCTACTTGTGTCCTGCTCATCTCCTGTAGACATACTGAGACAGGTTTCCTCTGATTCAGAGATCTGCAGTACAATTTGGTGTGTATATGAAATTCACTCACTGAATGTTGATCAGTCAATAATCTATGTGTTCCCAATTTTGGGCTAGAAAACTGAGACATTTATTGATCACTCCCATTACAATATATAGAACTGAGGAACAGGGTATGTTAATGAGGAGGTAGGGGGTTATGTTAACTAGGGCTTAGGAAATCCAGTCACTATATTTCATAATAGGGTAAGCATTTCTCCACATCACAACCACCTGGAGGGGGGAACAAAGGGTTTTGAGATATCTTGCCACATCTGGTAAAGTCCTTCCATATCTTGCAAGGGGAGACAGGGCTAATACACACAGATAACTGAAAACAGTCCTGGTCCTCAAGGTATCCTTTCATAGCAGGCTCCTGCCTTATTGAAGGGAGGAACCCCTCTCAGTATCTGTTGGCCAGGACTTGCTGGACAATCCCTTCAAGTCTCCATCTGTTAATACCTGATTCTCTTCCCCAGCAACTGAACAGTTGCATGCACTTCTGCAGTAGTTATTCAGGAAGTCATGTATGAAAACTGCAGTCCCCTCTAGCCTAAAAGTCTGCAGCTCCTCAGAAGTGCAGAGTCTTAGAATGGGTGACAGACATTCTGAGGACAAGAGTCTTCCAAAAGTGCCGTAAATTCGGTGCTGACAAATAGCACTTCAGGGCATCCATTTTGTGGTAGAATATAAAGGCATCTGAAGGGTTCATAATCAGTATGGTTCCACCAGAGGTTTTTTCCCCCTCTTTAACTTATTCATAGAGTATGGGTTGGTTCCTTAATGGTAGGAAGTAAAGCACAGCAAATCGAGCCTGCCTCTGGAGACAGTCTAGCCCAACTTCCCCCTCAGAGAAGTGCCTTCCACCTAGCAGAGCCATAATTTTATGTTATGAGTGCTCAGATTTAACACATTCAAGTACACCTTGGAGGCAACCAGATGTAACTCCAGTTCATTTTTGCTATGAAAAAACCCCATCAGTTTCCACTGAACTAACCAAAAGTGCTGCTCGCTCCCTCTGGTGCTAAATTTGACATTTTGGGCAACTGGGCAGGGAGCAGCACAGTAATTGTCTCTTCTCTTTTGTCCATGAACAGTTAATGAAAAAGCCCAATGCAATTAATTGTTGCAATTGCGTTGCCTTAAACAAAGACAGGATATGTTGCCACAGGTTTGAGGCAAGAAATATGTTCACTTGATATGCTGAGGAAACCTCCAGGAATCACCAGGAAGCAGAAAAGGTGTGACCAAAAAGCACCTTGAGCTCTTGCAGGTTCTATTGGCTGAATAACTGCAGAACTCCACTGATTAAACAGAGAAGTGTTTACTCTAGGATTTTTATTTTATTTTATTTTTGTTGTTGCTGCATCTGTGGGAAGAAGCGAGGTATTTCTGCTCAGAGTGGGAGGAATGAAAAATGTAGTTTCAGTTAGGCAACCCTGTTTATTGACAAGTTCTAAGAGTTGTATGTACAACTATTCCTTTTTTTTTTTTTTTTAAATGTAGTGGGGCTACATCCATTGTCTACAGATGCAGGCAGAAAGGGACCCAGAAACCTTACGCCGTCAAAATGTTGAAGAAGACAGTAAGTTGTTTTGTTTTGTTTTGCTTTGCTTTGCTTTGAAATATGTTTGGAATTTTCTCTTTTTTTATTATTATTATTATTTTTTATTTTTTTGTGTAGTTTCTTTGTGTGGGGAAAACGGGCTAGATTTAGGACCCTGCTAAGTTTGTATTTTCTGTGACTGTGCTTCTTTGGCTCCTCATCTTTAGAGGTAACAGTACTGTGCTGGGAATGCTATATCACCACAAACATTGCTTGCACCTTCATCTGGTGTTGTCTATATAGACCTAGATTTGGGCAAAACATTTCAGACAAATATGTCTTTTTCTTTCACTATAGAAAAGAAACACATTCTGAATAATTGAAATGTTCAGTGGTTTAATTTTGATTTAATAAATTATTTTGCTCAAAAAATACTGTGGCACAATTAATCTTTTTCAGAAACTGATTAAAACACCAATTCAAAACCAAGTAAAATATTTAGTGGAAGTTTTTTTACCGCTACAAAATTACAAGGGAATCATTTGAGATGATGATTTATTTTTAGAGCTCCATATATGTCACCAGAGCTGTTGTACCAGAGCTGTTTTTTGTATGTGCTACAAAAGAGGTAGTGGAAATGATGAAGGGAGACTAGAGAGGAAAGACTAGTAATGGACTGAGAGATTTCAAGCAGAAAGAGGGTGTGGGGCATAAGGTAGAGCTGCTCATATTCCTAAGAGGGGAAGAAGAATTTGAGAGAAAGCAAGTTGTGGGGCATGGACATGATATTTATTCATGAATGGTTTTGATTCAGTTTAGTCTAGTGTTAAATCTTTCATTATTCCATGAAGTTTGGGAGCATTCACATGTAGAAGCATAATGATGATGGGTGGGTAGGCATAAACATGTCTAAATGGTGAATTAACTGGTGGTCTCAGTGCAAAACATAATGAGTGGGTTTCACATGAGTAAAATGTTGGCATTAATTTATCTTCTTTGAAGGTAAGCCAGAGTTTAAGCTGGCACAAAAATTCAGTTGTGTGTGCTGGTTTCAAATTTGCATCTGGTGCACTGGAAGACGCAGAGCATGTGAGGAGATTGCATTGCTGCAGGCTATGGGCTGCCTTGCCTGTGGAAAAACAGAGAACTTAATTTTTAAGTTTTTATCTGTTCATTATGCCAATGATTCCCATAATGCTTTAGGAGTATTCTTTCCTATAATTCTCATTCCGAAATGCTTTAGGAAGCACTGTATTACTTAAAAGTATTTCTTTGCCTTTTGATTTTTTCCTTTGTGGGAATTAATTCATGTTTGCAATTGCCACATTAATGCTAGATGTAACTAGTCAATTTAGACTTCTGGTAGACTTACTGTAGCACAGATTTTTGTTTTGTTAAAATGTAGGAAAAATGGCAAATGAAGAAGAGACTATTGTTATGTAAGTTGTTTTCACAGCAGCAATAGATTGGCTTAATGCAGCTTTGATTATATTAGCAGCGTGGTTAAGCAGTTCATGGACCTGAGTTGTTCCCAGTGTAATTGATACATTTTGGGATTTTTTTATTATGACAACAGTAATCGTCTTACATAACTGAACTTTTTTTGTGTAATTGAGAACACAGGAGACAGTGCTGTAAGGATGTGCCACGGCTTGTGTCTGTCCAATTTGGAGATGTAATTTTTATCACAGAGACAGAACTATCTGTGTTGCAGTGCTCCTACAGCAGGAGGTCTGACCTTTGCTCGGAGTATCTCAGTATAAAATAACCACTTGTGGGCCAAATCAGGCACCAAAATGTTGATCAGCTTAAATTTCCTGTTAGCTTCTGAAAAACAGAAAAATAGATGGCAGTTCAATAGTGGAGGAAGAGGGATGGGAGGAAAAGATGAAGAGCCTATGACTGTCTGCTTTTGATAAAGACTCCTGTTTCTTCAGTTTCCCTCTTAAATGCACATAAGGGAGCTCTGACGAGCACATGAAATTAGAAGACAAAGGAAAATGACACAAGACCAAATACTCTGATTTTTCCTTTCAAACTGACTGACTTTAAACACTGCACCAAACAAGACTGGCTTTGAGGAAAAAGTGTGTAAAAGCGTGGAGGGGGTCAGGAATAGGGTGGTCCAGCTTTTTCTGGAAGTGATAACAAGTGATGTGTGATTAGGAATATGGTGGCTGATGGGCAGCTCCAGATTTGTGAGTGGTGATCACTACAGTGCTGTAATTTGAAGTAAAGCATTAGAAATTATTACTTTTGTCCAATGGGAAAGCTTAGATAAGAACAAATGATCTTTTAGGATTGAAGTACTGTTCTAGGAACAGACTGCAAGAAACATAAAATGCCCATCAGTGTTCTTTTCATTTAAATAGTAAGAGTCATTTTTTTTCAGCTTGATTCTCATGTAAGAATGAATACAATTTTGGGCAAGGCATATCAGCCAGTATTGCTGACAATACATGCTTGTGGAGGGTTATGAATTCTTAGGAGGTTTTGTAATTAATATTTCTTCCCCATCCAGCTTAATGAGATAGTACTAGATTATTTGCTAAGTTCTATGGATTTTTTTGGTTTGTGTTTTTTTTGGGGATTTTTTTTGAATTTGTTGGGTTTTTTCTTTCCTGTTGCTAGTTAAATCAGCAAAGAAAAACAGAGGAAAACTTGTTTATACAAACCTTTTCATGCCCAGAAAATAAACCAAAATGCTGATAATCTTATATTTCAGTGTAGAGGCTTAATTATTCGAGACTGTTGTTAGAAAATTTATACAATTCCAAAAGGAGGAGAAAAAAAGGGGTTTTGCTGGTTCAAAACTACTGAAGCAGAATCCTTCCATTTCCTGTTTGTTTTGGTTTTGTCAAATCTAGCCTAGGTTTGCAAGCAGTTTTGAATACTTCAAGTTACATTTAAGGTGAATAAAATTTAGTTCAAAGAACATCTCTGATTCTTACTCCTAAAGTGTCTGAATGTCAAAGTTAGGAAACCAAGAGGTAAGAACCATAACTTTTAGAGCAGCTAAAAGACGGCCTAGAAGGGCTAAAGAGATCCAAAGAAAAATTGATTTTTGAATTCGTGGTAGAAACAATTTCCTTTAATGCATAAGAATTTAAATTTGTAGTGGTTCTTAGCAGATACAAAAAGAAGGATGTTTAAAAACCAACATCTTTGGGACAGGTGAATAAGCATGCCAAATTGTTGCCTTTGATTTGCTTTTCCAACCTTTGTGCTTAATTCCCAAGCATAATTGAAATGTATTGTATTATATACTCATTATTTGATTTTTGCTGTGTTTAGACATTTTAAATTCCACACAGGTAGTAAATGTAAAGATTTGAATCATGTAATTTCTTTGTGGGGAAATTTATTTCATGAAGCAAAAAAGAAGCAAAAGCTGAGCATACATCACTTCAAAAAAACTCATCAAATGAGCAGAGTACAGTGATGAACTTTTACACTTAGAGTTACATAAATAAGATGGGTTTCCTTTAGACTGTGCAGTTTTCCTCTCTTTAATGACTCAGTACATAAGAAAAGTGAAATGTCTTTAGGATACACTTTAAAAACTTGATTGTTACTGCTCTTAAGCTGAGATTTAACAAATATATGATTATTTACAACTGGTCTTTATGAAATGGTTGTCATTGCAAGCAACATACAGCATGTGGATCATATTGGAAGAACACAGGATTCTCTAAGGATGAAGACATATATATGTGCTATTTATTACATGAAGCCTCTCATCTGTACACTTTTCCCTTCTTTTGGTATGTTTTGGGAAAGGTAGGCAGCCTGAAGATTGCCTCAGAATCTGGGCAGGTGAATGCCTTCCAAGAAATTAGATCCACCTCCGCCTTAAATTTCCTACCTTAGTCTGGACAAGCTGCATTAAAAATAGTGAAGAGAACAGATGGCTTCTGTTCCATGGTTTCTAAACTAAAACACCAAGTGCCTGCCTACATTATAGGTCTACCAAGTACTAACCACTGTAACTGAAGTAATTTTGGAGCTGCCATGGCAGTAAAGCAGCTCTCTCTGCTGAAGCAGGACAGGATGCTGAACTGGGTTGTCTGGAGTTGGTCTTGGCATATTCCCAGCCTGTGCCATTGGCTGAGGTATTTCTTTTGGTTTCAAGCTTTTTCATCATAAAAATGAGATAATGTTTACTTGATTTGCTTCTCAGCAGTGCTTTGAAGTATAGTCTGATTAATATTTCTAGATTTTAATTGATAGGTACTGTCCCTTAAGGGTGATTAAGTATTATGAAATATTAGGCCCTCTGTGTCTCAGTAAATACAAGTATAGGGGCTGCTTTGGAGAATTCTCATTTTGATTTCCTGCTTTTTTCATGTGTGGGCATCCTCCCTCACACGATTTATGATGCCTAACTAATACTTATTCAGTATATCAAAATCAGTATTTACAAAGCAGCATTCTTCTTGCAGACTGGTTGGCGTTCAAAATCAGAAAAATGTTCAGGCACATCAATTTTTTCTCAGACCAGAAACAGAGCAACAGCTTTCAAGCAATGCATACTCTGAAAATAGTTGTGCTGTAATTAATCTAACTGCACTACTAAGTTAGACAATTTAAGAACAACAAATAGTTTGTCTATGGAGCAGAGAACAGTGTGAGCAGACAGAAGTAACAGGCTTCCCTTGTGGATAAGTGGGGTTGCATATCCAGAGTTAAGGTCTGAAGGAGATTATAGTGGTATGTATAAAAAACTATCAATTACATTAATGTTTGCATATATACTTTTATGTGCGTAGAGAGATTTACGCCTTGGGTAGAGGGAACGGGCAACTCAGGAAGAGTACAATGATATTAAGTCCTGCACAAAGAAAACCAGAAGGGCAAAAGCTCAGCCAGAACTCAATCTGGCCACTGCTGTGAGAGATAATAAGAGGTGTTTTTATAAAAACATCAACAACAAAAGGGCCAAGGGCATTCTCCATTCTTTATTTTACACAGAGGGGGAACATCATCATAAAGGATTAGGAAAAGGCTGAGGTATTTAATACCTTCTCTGCCTCAGTCTTTAGCAGTAAAACTGGTTATTCTCAGGGCAGCCAGCCCCCTGAGCTGGCAGACAGGGACAGGGAGCAGAACAGATCCCCTGCAACTCAGGAGGAAGCAGTCAGTGACCTGCTGTACCACTTGGATGCTCACAAGTCTATAGGACCAGATGGGATTCATCACAGGGTGCTGAGGGAGGTGGTGGAAGAACTTGCCAAGCAACTCTCCATCATTTATCATCAGTCCTGGCTCACTGCGGAGGTCTCAGGTGACTGGAGGCTACCCAATATGATTCCCATCCACAAGAACGGCTAGAAGGAGGATCTGGGGAAGTACAAGCCTGTCAACCTTGTGTCTGTGCCAGTGAAGGTCAGGGAAC